>CM046439.1:46794078-47199078 GCA_025506505.1 Flaveria sonorensis | reverse complement strand
GACTTTATATTATAAAGGCTTGTTTTTTTTCTACTCGTCAAAGGCCCAAAGTTTCTTGCGGTTTATGGGGGACGGCCTTGGCCGAACTCATCTCATTTATTTAATAAAAGATTACAGAATATGAATGTTACATGTCATTCTTATTTTTATTATTATCATGAGTATTGTTACTTGATGATGTAAATAGGTTTACGACTATGAATAGACACCACAAGCTACTGAGCATGCTTTGGTATTACGAGATGCGTTTTTTCTTATGACTCATTGGTTTGGTCTTAACTTTATAATACCTGGCATGACCTTGGATGACTTTGTCTTGCCTTAACCTATGTTGCCTAACCTTAACCTATTTGGCTCAGCCTTACCTAACTTGACATTGTCTTAGGTTGCATAGCATGACCTTGCCAACCCAACCTAAACTTAACACATGTATGGGTGAGTTTATCTCACGTGAATTTCTAAGTCAATTGACCAATCACATGGGCTAATCAGAATTACTAATTGGGTCTAATTTAATACACATTCATCAAGTGCATTAGGGTTTGAAGTTTCTTCCCCTATAAATAAAAGGCAAATCACTCATCTAAAGACCATCCCCTTTGCATTTGAAACCACCCACACTTGGCATCTAATCTCTTCTCCCTCCGAAGCACTAACTTCTTCTTTCTCTTCACCCAACTCTGCTAGATTCCTTTCATACGATGTCGACACGGCTATCTCTAATCACTTATCTCTTATACTTGTCTATGCATTTGTCTCATATATATATATATATATATATATATATATATATATATATATATATATATATATATATATATATATATATATATATATATATATATTATGCTTGACCAAATTATATTTGGTATTGACTTGAGTGTCCGAGTGCCCTCGAGGCTAAACCCCCCGGCCCTTTGACGTAGATCTTCTTTGTGGTTATAAGCAAGGTTTAAAGTTCGGGAATGAATCACGGAGGCTAGGCTCAGCCATACCCCACACGACGATACCCGACCCGGAGATGTAGCAACAAAACTGTTATATTATTTAGTTTTCAAAATATATAGTTTAATTTTTTTTTAAAAAAATCATTAGTTGTTATAACATTTCTTAATTTTCACGATTTTGTTTTCGAATTGATATTTAAAATTTGTTTAGCACCCATACCTATTATCTCATACGTAAAAAGAAAAGTTGATGGTAACTACAATGAGATAAATCAATACAACTTACAACCTAAAGCAATGATTTACGTTTTCCTAGCCAAACACAAATATACATCCACATTTGTAGTGAGTTTATACAAGAACACTTCTATGACACGATTAAAAAAAAACAAATGACCTTAAATTGTGTGAAGATCATCATTGTCACTTTATGTACAACAGAAGCGGCTCTATGTTGCGGATTTCTATGTTTGGGTTTAGGGCCCTCAAATGATCGGACCCCCTTCAAAAAAATATACATACACACATACTTGTATGTATGAGTATGTTTTTTTTTAACGGAAAATGTGTGACACCGCTTCGAATGATAGGTGTTATTTTAATCGAGTCCACTTATCCGTTTCCCAGCCGGGACCGCACCCTCAACCCCCTCAGAAGAAAACTCATTATTAAGAAAACCCTCTGGCTCAACTCTAAGCATTTTGCTCAGAGTGAGACTTGAACCCATAACCTAACAATATTTACATGTCATGAATACATTATATAGGTAAATCTAGGTAATAGTTTTGGATCCAAAAATACATGATCTTGGCATAATCCTGCTCTAACAATATTTTAAGCCTGATTTTTTTATATATACATGGTCTAATCATACTATTTATAACAATCACATTAACACAAAATCTTAGATACATTACTGTTTATAACGATCACATTTAAAAAAAAGGTGGTTTCTTATTCGCATTGGGTCCTCAAGATAATCGAGCCGGGCATGAACCACGAAAGGTGTATAAGGCCATTGGCATCTTCACATAATATAAGGCTCATTTGTATGTTCTTGTGGAGTGATACGTTTACTTCAATTATATAGCAACTCAATGTTTTGTTGGTAACATACTATGAGTGATACATATATAGCTATATTGATCCATTCGTACGAACTTTCCTACATAAACTTGTTTACACACAAAAAAAAATCATGTAAGGTGAATGCCATTTTGCATACAAGTACATACACACCAACTTACTAGTATAATCTACTTGCATAAACTAACTAACAACTTCAATTCTACCTAAGCAGTTCAAGTGCACATCTCACAACACATGCAAGTAAAATACTATAATATCACACGAATGGTTATGAATCAGAAGTGTGAATGGCATTTTGCATTAGTACGGAACTACTTTTGATCCAAACATATTAAATTATGGACGTATTAAAATTACAAGTCAGCAAGATCGATGGGCTAAACGAGCAACTCGTAGGGGACTAAGCATGTTCTTAAACATATCCAACTACAGCTACCTGAAGAAAGAAGTAAGAAGTAAACCCGTAGAAGTAGAATGGCAAAATGATGTGTTGCATAACCGGGTTGACATCTCAACCCGATGAACATGCTTCACGACCCTGACCATAGAAGACGATGAAGACCCACGACATCCTTACAAGTTTTGCATCCATATTCCATAAATTTATATTTCACTTTTGTGTTTGTCATTTACAAAGCTATTAAATTGTAATCGAGCTAAGGATCAGAACAAAACGAATCAAGAAGAAAACAACTCAAGAACTACTAAAACTTCACTTGATTAAGTGAATTAACAAGGGAATATGGTGGTACCTATTAATCCCACCATCCTAACCCTTTTAACAAACTTTCAAAGAAACCGTTACAAACATACTCAAACAATTACACACTCAACCCTTACACTTTTAAGTGTTTACAACTATGCCCCTTATAAGTCAACAACATTGACATTACAAACTATGATCATTGGAATTAAACCAACAATCTCCCCTCTTAATTCCAATGCTTCTCATCTAAATCTTCAACTCCAACCATGTTTCTCATTTCTGCAATTTTCATTCGTGAAAGAGCTTTTGCAAACATATCTCCTTTTTGAAGATTACCACATACAAACTCCACTTGTATCTTGTTTTTATCAATACAGTCTCTAATGAAGTAGTATTTAGGCTCAATGTGCTTAGACCTCCCATGAAATACAGGATCTTTCATCAATGCTAAAGCTGACCTGTTGTCCACTTTCAACACAACTGGCCCTTGATCTAAGCACAACAATTCACCAATCAGACCTTGAAGCCATATAGCCTGACAGGCTGCTGTTGTGGCTGCCATAAACTCAGCCTCACAACTAGACAGAGCCACTGTCTGTTGCTTCTGTGAACTCTACGAAACTGGAGAATTATTATAGTAAAAGACATTACTTGTGGTACACTTTCCATCTCCATCACCTGCACCATAATTGCTATCATTGTACACAATCAGGTCATCACCTGATATTCTGCTATATCTAATGCCAAAGTGTAGTGTTCCTTTGACATATCTGACCACATGCTTAACAGCCTTCATATGTTCTACCTTCGGATTCTGCATAAACCTACTCAAGTATCCACCAACATACATCACAACTGGTTTGTATGTTTAAGATACCTAAGTGACCCAATTAACTTCCTGTACTCGGTAGCATCAGCTTCAACATCTGAACTTAAAACTCCCAATTTTAGTCCTGGGTCCATAGGTATTTTAACTTCATTGCATTCTTGCAGCCTTGCAGAGTTTATGATCTTTTGAGCATACTTTGACAGCTTCACAAAGATTCCCTCCTTCCTTTTTGATACTTCAATACCCAAATATTAACTAAGTAAGCCCAAATCAGTCATCTCAAATTTCATCTTCATTTATTGTTTAAACCTCTCCACCTCGTATAGATCACTACTAGCAACAATCATGTCATCTACATAAACTCCAACAACTATGTGTGCACCTAAATGTGCCCTCAAATAAACTGCAGCTTTCTTTTGACACCTGGTGAACTTTAATTCTCTCATGACTTCATCCAGGCACTTGTTCCAGGTTCTGGGTGCCTGCTTCAAGCCATATAGAGCCTTTATCAACTTATAGACCTTCTTCTTAACACCCTTTACTTCATAACCTTGAGGTTGCACTACATACACATCCTCCTTTAATACCCCATTCAAGAAGGCTGCCTTGACATCCAGATGATGCACATACCAGTTGAATCTTGCTGACATAGCAAGTATCAATCTAATTGTCTCCATTCTGGCTACTGGAGCAACTACTTCCTCAAAATCAATGCCATATTGCTGCACATAACCTTTTGCAACTAATCTGGCTTTGTGCCTTGTACCAGCTGCATCTTTCTCGACCTTGTACAACCATTTCAACCCAATAGGCTTTACACGACCTGGTAGATCAACCAGTCTCCATGTGTTGTTCCTTTCAATTGCATTTACTTCTTCATTCATAGCCTCTCTCCAGGCCTAAATTTTTACAGCTCTTCAAATTTTAACAGGGATGTTTCATTTACCATTAACAGATCTTCATATGTCTCTTCTTAAATACTTGAACTTGACTCACCTGATTGTGTCAACACAAAATCATTAAACTTTGATGGCTTCTTAACTGATCTTCTAGATCTCCTCAAAGCGGACTGCGATGATTCACTAGAGGTTTTTTGACTTTGGCTGTCAAGACTAGTAGACCCCTGATGTTGTGAGCCCATGCCAGCACTAAGTTGTTGCTCATCTTCTTCCTGCTCTACTCCTTGTGCATCACTTGAGAACTCACTAGGTTGAACATGGAACTCAACCCATGATGTAGTGTTAGCGGCCTTCTCACTAGTTCACTGGATTACCAATCCCACTTTTGAGTTTCTTCAAATTCAACATCCCTAGCAATCACAAGCCTATTAGTCTTTGGGTTGTAGAACCTGTCCCCCTTTGTTCCTTCTTCTGGACCAAAATAGACCATAGGGGTGCTTCTATCCTCAAGTTTACCCTGCTGAGGATGCATTATCTTAACATGTGCCACACACCCAAACACTCTAAGATGCTTAACACTCGACTTCCTCCCCTTCTGTCCTTCATATGGGATTTTCCCTTCAAGTGGCTTAGTTGGCATCCGGTTTAGAAGATAAACTGACTGCCTCACAGCCTCTGCCCAAAGCTGTTGTGGCAACTGCATCCCCTTTAGTAAACTCCTTGTCATGTTGAGAATTGTTCTGTTTCTCCTCTCCACCATTCCATTCTGCTATGGAGTGTAAGGAGTGGTGAGCTGCCTTTTTATGCCATGTTTATTAAAGAATTGAGCAAACTCAACAGAGACAAACTCCACTCCACAATCAGACCTTATGCCTTTAATTTTGAGCCCATATTCTTTCTCTACCAATTTCTTATACCTTTTAAAGGTTTCAAATGCATAACTTTTTGTCTTCAGCATATACACCCACATATACCTGGTGCAGTCATCAACAAGTAACATGAAGTACTTGTTGCCTGCTTGGGTTTCAGGTGTAATGGGCCCACACAGGTCCATACTTATCAACTCCAATGGCGGGTCTGATTTGTAAAAAAGCTTAGGAGGGAAAAGGAATTCTGGTATGCTTGGCTGCTAGGCAGGCTTCACATAGTTTGGCAGGCTTGTCATAACTTGGTAAGCCCCTCACAACCACTTTTGATGCCATGGTTTCCATGGTATCAAAACTAATATGTCCAAGCCGCCCATGTCATTTCCAAACTTCATCATCCAGTTGGGCTTGAAAACACAATGGGGACCCAGTTTTCAAGTCAACCTTATAAAGTCTGTTTGGAGACCTCTCTACCTTTAGGAGCAGCTTTCCACTCTTCTCATACATCCAAAGAAATTCCCCTTTCATTCTGACCTCACATCCTTCTTTTATGGCCTGTCCTAGACTTAGGATGTTACTCCTAAGCATAGGTATGTAATAGACTTCTGTCAAAAGTCTTTGTTCACCATTTTTACATGCAAGATCACTGAGCCCCTCCCCTCTATCTGTACAGTTGACCCATCTCCATACCTCATTTTTCCTCCAACATTTTTATCTATCACTGAGAAAAAGAGTTGATTACCTGTCATATGGTTTGAGGCACCATTATCAAGGTACCATGTGTTCTCATTGATTGGTTCTTTGTAGTATCTTGAGGGTAAGACCTTAGATTCATTGAGGTAAACCATCTTTTTGCATGTGACATCAACTGCATTCATTAATAGGGTCGGCTCATCATCAATGGACTGGGTGAGATTAGCTTCTTGGTCTTTTAATTTCTGTGGGCATTCAGAAGCATAGTGGCCGAACTCTTCACATTTAAAGCACTTAATCTTTGACTTATCCTTCCTTTTTCTCTCACCTTTTTTATTTGACTTGTCATTGTCAAAAGTTGTATTCCTTGATGCCTTGGGTGACCACCCCCTTCCTTTGTTGGGTCTTCCTCCATTTCTATCTCTATTGTTTCTGATCTTGGCTTTGAACTCAGGGTCTTTGTTCCTAGCTTGCCATTCCGAATAGGACAGGAGCAATTGATCACTTTTTCCTTGAGTGACTTTTGGTCTGAGGCTAGTTCTCTCTTCAAAGGCCTTAAGCCTGCCTATTGCCTCAGTTAACAGCATGGGGTCAAGTTCCAATAGTTGCTCTATTGAGGCAACAAGTTGAATGAACCTGTCTGGCACCGAGTTTATTAGTTTCTTGACCAGGATTGCTTCCTGAAATAGCTCACCCAACTCAATTGCCTTTGTGACAATTGCACTGAGTTTCTCGGCAAACTCATCTATGTTTTCCCCTTCCTTCATAGTGAGCCTTTCAAACTCTGTCCTCAGGGAAGCCATTCTAGCCTTCTTTACCCTGTTAATGCCAACAAATCTGGTTTTCAGTTATTCCCAGATCTCTTTGGCCGTTGTTAAATTTGCCACTTGTAGGATCATCTCCTCAGGCATTGCCTGGTACAGGTAGGCAATCGCCTGGCTGCTCTTCCTTGGTCCACTTCAGCCTCAGTCGGAGGCTCTATTGCTTCCCAGAGCCCATGTAAATTAAAGATCGCCTTCAATTTGACCGCACAAATCGAGTAGTTCGTTGCAGTGAAAGTCGGGCATTGGAGGGGAATTGTCGCTTCCTTGATGGTCACAATTTGATTGTTGCTGTTCGACGAAGTTGCCTTCTCTGACGGTCTCTCAGTGTTCACCATTCTCGTCTTAATCCAGTCCTTCAAATCAAATTGAACTTCTTCTTGTTCCTCCGAATCGAATCAGCGATCGACACAGCCGTTCCTTTGACACAATCGATCATTTGAAACCACAGTTCACTCCTTCGAATCTGATTTCACTTGATTCTAATTGACCCAAGCTCTGATACCAAATGTAATCGAGCTATGGATCAGAACAAAACGAATCAACAAGAAAACAACTCAAGAACTACTAAAACTTCACTTGATTAAGAGAATTAACAAGGGAATATGGTGGTACCTACTAATCCCACCATCCTAACCCTTTTAACAAACTTTCAAAGAAACCATTACAAACATACTCAAACAATTACACATTCAACCCTTACACTTTTAAGTGTTTACAACTATGCCCCTTATAAGTCAACAACATTGACATTACAAACTATGATCATTGGAATTAAACCAACAAAAATATAGATCATGTACTCTGTTATGCTTGACCCGTTGTATAACTTTAGTAGACTAAAACGAACAAAAGGCTGGTGTAAATTTACATACATTATATTATCAAAAGGCCAGTAACGTCTTGAAGCCCTCAAATCCCTAAAAAACATCATTTATGTACATGGTCATAAGGTTTACAAACAGAGGCTACATCTACCCCATATGCTATTCACTCTAACTAAACACGTCTCAATGTTCCAATACAAAAGCCATGGAAGAACAGATTTGATGGTATGGACTTCACGTTTTGTTCGATTAAGCCTCTAAACTTTGTTTTTGCATTTACCCGAAAGCTCAATAGAAAAGCCTTTGAAGTTTGATGAAAAGATCAGTTTCAAAAGTTGAAGGATTTGATAAAGCAAAACGAAAGTTTAGAGATTTAATCACGTATAACTTGAAAGTCCAGTTTTTACAATTATTGCAATTTCTAAAACCACCTAAAGGTTGAAGAAGAACTGTGGTAAAGATGCTATCCGAGGAAGATTCAGCAGCAACTCCCCAACAGAATCGCTTCTCGGGATGCCAGGTGTTGTCTTATCGTCATCCGTCTCCTCAAAAGAATCTTCCGGAACCTTGCTTCCACCAGCTGACTCAGTAAACGGGTTCAATCCATCAGAGCCATTTTCTGCCACTAGTTTCTCATAGCCACTGTCAGTTTCAGTTTCAGTTTTGGTTTCACCTTTTAAATTATCAACTGTTGTGGAGTCCTTTTGTAGCAGACAGCAAAGTGAGTTGACTCTTGACATTATGGATTTTTCATCAGAAGTTGATGTGTATTGAGAATCGTTGAATAAGCATCGACTAATATCTTCAAGAATATGTAAGCTTTGTTGTTCTTCGTGAGAAAGAGGATGGTGGTCACTGGGTGTTCGGTTTTTTGTGATTCTGTTTTCGATGTGATTTACCAAATCACTCATTGACATAGACGAGGGTAGGCCCGGCACTAGGCTCTTCAGTTCTTTAATCTCGGCTGTTCTCATTTCTTCACTTGCTGAGGTGTCCATCACTGGATATATATATATATATATATAACTAAGTGAATAAGCAAAACGAAGATGCATCATGCATATATGATTCACAAAAACAATAACCTAGATTTGACAATTCTGACCCGTTTACTTGTGAAAGAGTCAATTTAGGTTAAGTATATCTCTAACAGGTCAAATGGATAAAATAAAAAAAGCTGAAACGAAATGTCAAACAAGTCATTTGTGTGTTTTAATACATACAAACTTCAAAATCGTTTTAAAGATTTTAGAAGTAGGTTAGTTTTGAGAAAAAAGTATTTGTTGTTTGATCATTCTTTAACAAAATATTTAACAGAAATAGTAAAACAATATAGTTTTGAGAAAAAAGTATTTGTTGTTTGATCATTCTTTAATAGATATTAATAAAAATAGAAAACAGTTTAAAACATTTCTGCAATTATGGTTGCTTTTTCCATTTTATTTATCTGTTTTAACTTCATTTTATTTGTTCTTAGTCTTCTTGAATATCTACTTTAAGTTCTTGGTCGGGTTGGGTTGCCCCAATAACTTTCTTATTTAACTAAAATGACAAAGATATACAAAATCAGTGACACACAGACGGTTACATGCAGACCTGACTTTTTAACTGCTAACCTATGTAGGATACCTTGAAGGAGATTATAAAAGTTTAATGGTTTTTTTTGGCAAAAACAAATTTCTTTACTCAAATCAGATTATACACTTGTTGGTTACCGTTTACAATTAGCCCAAAAGAAAATAAATAAACAATTTGCAGACAGCTTTCTGGGTTACCACAAAAAAATTGAGTAACGTGTTAGTAACCATGTTTACCTGAACTAGGTGAAGGGGTTTCCCGAATGAATTCTGAAGGTCCACCTGAATGATCATGGAACTCACTTCTAGAAGAAGAAGACTGGCCTCCTGATGATGTTGTGCGACGTAAGTCGACAGTGGTGGGCCCTTCACTACTTAAAGTATGTTCAATGGATTCATTTGGTTCATCAAACACTGATCTTCTTTTTTCAAAGTATGGGGATTCCAATGCTAACTCTGTTTGCTGACTCAAAAAATTAAGACGAGGGTCACACTGAATGAGCTTTTCAAAGTGCTTGCCTAATAAACCTTGTGGACATTGTAGAATATGACGCCTGCAGAAAATGAATCAGTATCTTTAGATGTATTTTTATATGGGCCAAGTAGTTACATTTATGCCCCTAGTCATAGTTGTCAATGGCGAATAGTGGTCGATAGCAACAACCTACCTATATGCTACATAGCGAATAGCGATAAATAGCGACCGCTATTTCATGTTTAGCGATGCACTAATAGAAACAAAAATAAACATTCTCACCAGCAAAATAGCTAAAATAACACTAAATCATTCTTCTTTATAGCTAAAATAAACATTCACTATTTATAATTATGAAAAATAATAAGAAGAAAAAATAAAAATAAAAAAGGTCGCTATTTAAACGCTACGGCCAAATAGCGACTGATGACCTATACACTACATAGCGCGCTATAACGAACGCTATTACCGCTATTGACAACAGTGCCCCTAGTAGCATACTCAGAAGTCAGAACCAAATACAAATAATTCAATGCAATAGAATGGTTAGTATACTCAGAACCAGCTACAAACAAGAGTGTAGGATCAACTTACCCCACAGGAAATTTCCTTATGTATACTATTGAAATACATTAAAAAAAACTTGCTTCAGGGTAGCACAAGATATGACTATTTTTAAGTCAAGGGACCCGGGACCCGGGACCCGAAGTGGGAATTGATTGCAGCAAATATGTTAAAGAGCTATTTAAAATGATCAATATTGGAATTTTGAAGAACTACTTGGAACTTATGCATTAAAGTACTCTACATTTCTTAAAATAATTATCTGACTTTTAATAAACATTTCATATTATACAATAACTAGTTTTTTTCCTGAAAGCAATTTTGCAACATTTACTAGCATCTAGAGAATTATAAAATTATCTCACTCTAAAAAGTCACTTCAGCTTTGGAATTAAAATTCTAAAATTCGAAATCGGATTTATATTTATGGAACATAACTTCTTTAAGTTCTAACAAATATGGTAATATCTCATAAATAACTGAATACTTAAATCAACAGAATCAATAGTTTTGAAGGCAGAAAATCGTGTACACATATTCCAACTTTTCCAAATGTCTCAACATTAGACAATAGAGCATTACTTAGTAGTGGTGAGATTGGCTTATATTTGAGATATACTATATTTCTTAGAATTGTTGAATTAAAAACAAATCACAATAATATGATGATAAAACATGTACCTGTGTAGGCTAGCCTGTCCACCTGTAAAGTCTGATGTTGCCTGCCATAAGGTGTGCTTTCTAGGCTGGGGATTTGTTTCTCTAAAGAAGAGAGGCTGCCTAGTTAGCTGCGCAAAGAATCACAAAACAAAACTAATTTAATATCACTGGTAGTACTGATACAGTAATTAAATAAATACAACCAATAAACTAGAACAATATAGATTACCACAATATCTAGTGTTCCAGGGCCATCGTCCGGGTAGGTTGCCTTCAGAGCAATGATATCAGACCACTGAATTTCAATCTTATTCTTAAGACCACCATCAAGAACTTCCCATACAAGCTTGTGTTTTGCAAAGTAACACTTTGCCACCAGATCCCCTTCATGTTTGGATGTATACTACAAAAGCCATACATGTTAGAAGTATCCAATTTGCAAATTACCAAAGAAACAAATGCATCACAAGAACATATTTGCATATATGAAGATATTACCTCCCAGGTGCCTATCTTAAGGAGTGATGCAGGGAAGTTTGAAGCCTTTAGTTTGTCAGTTGTAGTAGAAGTAGTTTTCTGCTCTTTTGTAACATGCACAACAGCTTTGGAAGAAGCATTTCCTTCAGAAAGCCTCATTTGAATCAAATCCAAGAGAGATGGCGTTTTTCTCAGACGTAACCCTAATGGACTTGGCTCGTCTAACAGATTGAATTGCATATGTGATACCGAAGCAACACTTGCTCCATAATCATCTTGGTGCTGGTACGAAAGACATGATTAATCATTAACAACATTGATTCACCTAAAATAAAATCACTGTATGTAGAAGCTAGGTGGCAAGTTGACACAATGTGGAGATGCAAATGCCCAAGATTCACAAGTTAGATTCCTCCCTCAACAGAACTAAAACTTTAAAATAAGCCCTAAATCTCCCTTATGTTACTGGTCATACAAATCATAAAAGCAAAATTATAATCTACAGTGACTCACTTCAGCTACATGCACCAACACAACATTAATCACAAAAACAACCTCAATTTCACCTGTTCTCGTCAATCTATTAGTTATGAACAATCAGCTGAAGATGAGAAGATCAATACCTACAATATTTAGTTCGGATCACCGGCTACAGTTTTCGATCTTAACTTCAAAACAATTCATCTATATGCACAGACATAAACACAAATAAACAAAACCACCTCAATCTCACATCAAATCGTAAGACCTAATCAGTAGATCTCCAACTACGATAAAATTAACAAACACAGAGAGATCCGGTATACTGTATAATTACATTTGACTTCATAAACTTCACGATTCGTTGATCAACTGAAAAATAAGTATACACTAAGCACCTTAGATCGCTTGTTGGGAGGATGCTGTTGGTCGTCATGGTGAGCAGATTCCTCTATGATCTCTCTCTTCACCGGCGACATCTATGATCTATCCACACCGTACGACTGAGATTCCGGCAAACGGTGATGAGATTTATCAACGGAACCGTCAACGGTGGCGTCACCGGCGAATTGATTCCCTATGTGGATAGTGAGTTGAAACTGAGTCGAGTTGACCCGGTGACAACAGCGTGTATCTTCAGACGATAACACATATGGTCCAAAGATGGGGTATTAGGTCGTTTCCTAAGCAATTCTTTTTTCCAAGGGTATACGGAGTCGTCCCGACTTTCGGGTTTCTCCGTTTTTTTCTTTTAAAAACAGGGGTTTGATGTTTTCGAGTTTTTTATCAAACACCATTTGATTTTTGCTTTGGTTTTCAGTTTTTTGCCTGGTGAAATTTCACACTAGGTCTTTCCACCGCCATCACCTTCGCAACCAATCAACACCCTTATTTTTTCTGTTTTTTCCTCATTTCTTTTACTCGGGGCGATACCATATCCCTAATATGATTTTTTTGGTATAACTTTTTTTTAATAAATAAGAGTAAAATAAAATTGTACCATTGTTTACGCTTTATTTTAACTCCCCTAAATTACTCCATTCTTTACACTTTTTTTTCAAATAAATAAGAGTAAATTAAAATAGCACCATTTATAATATAACATTTACAAGTTATGTTAATAATAATTTACTATTTGAGTTACGTTAGGTACAACCTCAAATGCTATATGTGAGTAGTGGGCCTGCCTTTAATATGGGGGTAATGGGTCCATAAAAATGAATTTTTTTAAAATACTTTTTAATTAAAAATATGCATGTTTTTTAGTTCCTCCCAACTATTTTTCTATTTTTTTAAGGAAAATTATTTTGTTTTCACTTTTATGTAAAATGAAATGCAGCATCTAATATTATTTTATTATGGTTATTGTTATGTACTTATATTCAAAACTTATAATTTTTTTTTCAATTTTAGTTAAATATTTTATTTTTTGAAGGATTTTATTTAACGTTGTATCATTTAAAAATATGGTTTTACAGTTATACATATAACTTGATTTCCTGATATACAACTGTGAAATGTGTTTTTTTATCAATGTTTTGATATGCAAAATTAAGTCTTCTAATGGCACTCGCGTAACGCGTGGGTACCACCTCCTAGTTGTTTACACTTTATATACTAGTGGGTAACTACTTTTAGTGTTTACTAGAAAGAAAAAAAAAACAAATTTAATTCGATTCATTTAACTCAATGAAACCATTTGATATAGAATATTAAATATCATAAGATTGCAAATTTTAAAAAATTTGTTTAGTAGAGAATTCGTTACAAATCAAAATTATAAATTATGTTATAGTTTAAAGTTCAAATAAGAATCTCTCTGTACGGCTAGAAGACTTGATGTTTTTGCTCTGATAATTTTAAAAGTAAAGAATTCATGTTGGACACGAGTGACCAATGAATGGCATAAGTGTAGGCAACGAAATATCGAAATTTACCTTTAACAAATATAGCACCCACCTCTACGGGTAAAGGGAGTGGGATGTGGCAAGGGTAAGATGTCGTAGAAGATCGACGGGAATGCTACTCCCAACCCTTCGTACTGTGAAACTTCGTAACTTGAATCATCTAAAATATCGTAACTTGAATTATTTGAAAATTTGAATATTCCTAACTTGAATTATTTGAAATATTGAATATTCCTTGTTTCAGATTATGATAGTTATTTTGATAAGATTTGGATATCTGAATATACGTGTATTTTATTTAATTATATATAAATTATTTATAAGTAATATATATATAAAATACAAATCAAGTTGAACCCCTAAATTCCTAATCGTATATTCTTATTCGTCATTTGTCCCCCAATCATATATTTTGTCAGTCTAAAGTCTAATCATATAACGATTATTTACTTTACTTGACAAAAATTAAAATTAAACAAACACCCGAGATACCCTATTGAAATACAATTTGTGAAACATAAATAAAGCACAACGATAATCGTTGAGTTCTTATCCTAACATTTTATCGTATACTGACAATAAGTTACTAAACCAAATTCAAATAATCAAAAAAATGATGTACAATCTAGCTAGTATATAATCAAGAATATTAGGGACCCTAAAATATGAAGGTACTAAACGAGGTTTATTTTTTTATACAAACGAGCCATCCTGAAAATAAGAGAGAAGTTTATAAAATATGTTATTTTAGTTAAATTATAGGACAAGAATGAATGATGAATATGAATGCTGTTAAATGATAAGTGTCAAAGTCTCGCTACAAACAAATTGTACAAGATTAAGAGTAAATTTAACAGATGTATGAGTTTGTTGTTAATAAATTTTTTTAACCCCATCCGAGTCCTAAACCAACCCGGAAATTCCAACGTGGGGCTGTTGTAATGTATATCCAAGCATATAAACAGGGGCGCCCCTAAGGGTGGGCGACTGCCAAGGTCTCGATTTTCTTAGGGGCCCGGAAATTTTAAAATTTTTATATTATACATATATGTATTTAAAAAAACTATAAACTACTAATAAACTCATTAACAAACACAATAACATTTTATTTTAGCATATTTAGCATTACTTTAGAGCTTATTAACATCTTATACAAGTTATTTTGGTTTACATTTTTTTATACGACGTATTGTACGGGCCCATTATTTGTTTTTGTCCCCGCTCTCGGCCCATGGTCTCTTAAAAATTATCGGGTCCGGCCCTGCATATAAAGGAAACCCACAGAGAAAAATCGTGGGTGCGACGTTGTATACAAATTTAATAAAAGGAAATAAGGTATTTTTAAAATACGTCTCAAGCCTTCCTCTTCTTTTTGTAAATATTTATTATCTGCATATTGCGTCGTGAGTTCCGTGTCATTATTTTTAAACAGACTATATAACAAAGTCGACATCTTGTCATGATCACGTGGGCACGTGATCTCCAAATGGTGCAAATTAATCCCTAAATCTTACTTTAGCAGATACAATATAGTATCTAATCTTAACAATATTATTTAATAACAACATAAATCTGCAAGAACGATGACTTTTTTTAAGATTCAATTATAGTTTAAAAGTTTGTTGTAATATTCTGCAAAAGGTTTCGTTATAGAAATATATTTCCTAATATTCACACTTCTAGAATTACATAGCAAACCTCTTACAGATTTTTTTTCTTTTATAGTTTTAGTTTAAAATATAAATTTATTTACATCTATAATTTTCAATATATAAACTTTTCTATAAATTGTTATGATATGTTTATCTCTATCAATAGTTTTGTAGTAAATTTTAATACAAAGTAGCCATACCGTCAAATATATATTATATTATATAACACTTAATTTATGATATAATTTATATTAAAATATAAATAAAAATAAAAACTTACGATTGTTGGAAATCAAATGCAATGAACACTTACTAGTTGTGGGTCAATTCTTTCAGTCTTTCGGAAAATGGTTCACATATTTAAAATTACACAACAATATACATTAAAAGTTACAAAATAGAAAATAAAGTTAGAAATTAAATAAAAAACAGAAAATAAATTGACCAAGTTGTTAACTCAATGGGGCAAATTTAAAAATTTTAAAGTTTTAAATAATCACCATTTTAAAGTTATATAAACATAGATAACATAATATTTTGTGCTATCAACTTCAGTTAACAAAATTTATAAAAAAAAAGGTTACAATAAGCTGACACGTGTCATAACTAACAACAATTAGTTTTTTAACGGCTTGTTGGATCATTGACGGATCACTGGTCCACCCGATTATCTCCATTACTTAAGTACGAAATCTAAAACAAACATCAGAAGAAAACTCACATTAGGTGAGAGAACTTTCTGACTCATCTGAAACCCTTATTTTATTTTTATCATTGGTGATACTTGAATCCAAAATCTCTACCTATTTTTATGACTTGAAGCCAAGACCTCCGACAATTAGTTATTAATGTAAAACTAATCCTCTTGTTGATTTGGGCCTTAAAAACAAATCACAGTAAAATTAGGGCACATATAACAACCAGTAAACCCCAAAAATAACCCCTCACCAATCAAATCCAATTGAGGTGAAAACAACACAAAACACAAAACAGATCACCAAATCGAACCCCATTCGCTTAAAGCCGCTCACAGACGGCCATCTTCCCCACACACTTTCTCTCTCAAACCTCCATTAATATCTCTGCCGTCTCTCCATTGCCTTTATATCGTCATTCTCATTGGATGTCGCGTTTCTTCGCATTTTGACGTCTATTGGCTGTAGCTCTGTGTGGAATTAGCTTTGTTTGTTTGGTTGAAGTGAAGTTTAATGGCGAAGGTGTCACTGAAGAAGAATGCTGCATTGAACGGTGATGTTGAGAGCACTCCGGTCGCCGGAAAAGCCAAGAGAACGCGTAAGACGGTGAAGAGAGACTCACCGCCTCAGCGGAGCTCTATCTATAGAGGAGTCACGAGGTACGGTTTTAATTTGAAAGTGATTTGAACCGTTGAATGTTTAATCAAGTGATTTCGGAGATGAATGCGATTAATTTGACAATCTGGACGTAATTTGAATGTTTACAGTTTAATTATGTTTTTTCAGAGATGAATTTGACAATCTGGACGTAATTTGAATGTTTACAGTTTAAGTAAGTGATTTTAGAGATGAATTTGATGAATTTAACGTAAAGACATACTGAGAGTAATTTGAATCGTTGAACGTTTAATCAAGTGATTTCACCGATGAATTTGACGAATCTGATGAATTTAACGTGAAGACTAATTGAAAGTAGTTAGAATCATTAAACGTTTAATCAAGTGAATTCAGAGATGAATTTGATTAACTTGATGAATCTGATGATAATGTGAAGTCATACTGAAAGTAATTTGAATTTGAACGTTTAATCAAGTGATTTCAGATACTGGATTTGATTATTTGATGAATTTGATTAATTTTAACGTGAAGGCATCGATGGACTGGTCGTTACGAAGCTCATCTGTGGGATAAAAACTGCTGGAACGAGTCACAGAACAAAAAAGGACGACAAGGTGATTTGATTTGTTCTTCATCTGTAGGATTATTATCATCGAATCGTGATTAATTTCCGCTTCTTTGATCTTCATTTTGATGATGAACATTTACGGATTACTGATTTGAATTTGAACTTTTGTTACATGTTTCATGAAAATGGCGGTGATTCGTTGATTATACAGTATATTTAGGTAAGATTGGCATAAAATCTGAATGTATATCCACTTTGATTTCATTATTGTGGGAAAAAGGTGTTTTGAATTCATAGTGTTCTTCAGATACAATGAGAGACTTATCCAAATTTGTGATATTTAGGGGCCTACGATGATGAAAAGGCCGCTGCACATGCATATGACTTGGCAGCATTGAAGTATTGGGGACAAGACACCATCCTCAATTTTCCTGTAATTTTCTTTTTCAAAATTTGTATTTTAACAAAATAATTGTTTGAATTTTTTATAATCATTTTACAATTTATTGTAGCTAGAAACATACAAAGAGGAGATTCGAGAAATGGAGAGTTTGTCAAAAGAAGAGTATATTGGATCTTTAAGGAGGTAAAGTATAATTTTTGTTGGCTTTTAGCGAGAAAAAAAAAACATTTTTAGGGGTGTTTATAAACGGTTGAACTTCAAGCTTGAAATTGACCGAATCGTCCAAATGGTTCATTTTTACGGTTTTGGCTGTAAAATGGTTCGGTTTGAGGAACCCTTATTTAAACTTTTTTTAATTATATAAATTTAATTTTTGAACTATGTAGTTATGATCAATTCATACACCATTTTTGTTATTTAAAATATTTTAGCACAAACAAATTGAAAATAAAAAACAAGTACAAACCAATCAAAAAGGCAAAGATGTAACTTTAAACCACAAACCAGTTGATTTTGTCAACCTTCCCAATCCGTCTAGCTTGGTTTGTGGTTCCTTCAAACCGATGAAGTTGTTCGTCAAAAAATTTCATCAAACCAATCGAAAACATACCTAACACTTTATATTCACTGCTTATAAAAATTAATCGAAAGTGTGACACTATAAAACGATCTCGTTTTTTTATTTTATATGGTTTGTAATTTTGGTTTTTCTTTCATCTAATTATCAATCATATAAAAATTGATGTTGTAGAAAAAGCAGCGGCTTTTCACGAGGAGTTTCAAAATACAGAGGAGTAGCAAGGTAAGGCATTGATGGATGGTGAATTGGTGATGTTATTTTTATGAATTAATTTAAGGACTATATGATAAGAGAAAATTGTATAGTTATTCTATATATACTTACTAAAACCCCAAAGCCTATAATCTATAAATATTATGTTAAATCTAAAATAGTCTACATTTATAACAAACTATATTTTATTTTTTTATATTTTTATTTAATGTGTAGGCACCATCATAATGGTAGATGGGAGGCTCGTATTGGACGAGTTTTTGGCAACAAATATCTATATCTTGGAACTTATGGTAAATTCTTATTCTACTTTGTCTTCGGATCAAATGTCGTAATAATCGTCTAAAATAAAAACCAAACTTCCTAGTTTAAACGATTTACTCTTTGGGTCAGTTTAGTGGAACCGCCCTAACTTACTGATCTATAAGCTTGTTTACGTATAACACTATTAAAAAGTCTTTATAATAGTGTTCTTGAAATAGAATAAACGAAGATGTTGGCATAACAGATTACCAACCTTCAACTGCTAACTTATTACATTATGAAAAATGGAAGCTGATTTTGACATAAATAGGTCAACTCCGGGGCCCCAAACTTCCACCAAATATTTCATGCACATAAATTTGAATTTAATACCACAAAATATTATTGTTCAACCAAGATCCCTTCTTCACGTTTCCCATGGTTGTCGGTTGGCCATCTGCCACCATCTGCTTCGAACTGACGGGTTTTTCATTAAATCTGATACAAATAGTTTTAGTAATATTTTGACATAAAACTATAGAGATGAGAAATGAACGCAGACTCAAAAGAAAAATCTAGTTGGGAATTCGGGCTTAGGACGAGGTATGAGATAGGGGGTGTTTAAACTTGGATATTCAAATTTCAAACAATGAATTTAATATCCAAATCCAAAATTTTGGTTTCCTTGAACTAAAAAAATATGTATTATTTAATAATTTTTGTCATTTTTATTAACTTTTTTTCATACACGAAGTACCCGATGTTAGAAATGTGGTTATATATATTTTATTTTAAGTCGGTTTTTCAAGTCAATTTAGATCGGATTTAACGGGTAAACTTCAATCATATACTTCATGCACCGGTATACCCAGTACCTACAAACCAAATATATATATGAGAATCATTTTTATAATCAGACATGAGACTGAATTAACAATACATGTATTCTACTTAACACATTACCATCTCTACCTAAAAACCAATTAAGCCAGACCTATTTAGTTTATTATTTTTTAATTTTTTATTGTAATTTAAAATAACATTATTTTGTGATCTTATTTATTAAGGGTATGGTTATTTGGACACCCTCAAATTACAAATTAACATTCCAGATTTTTATACGGGTCATATAACCCCATACACGTCGTACAGGGGAGTCATATAACCCTATATGGGACGTTTAACCCTTCTGATATACCCCTAAATTTTTCTTCGTAATTAGTATCGAAATTTGCTATACGTGTCGTATATGCCTATATGTTTCGTATAGTGGTTGTATAGGGCTATATGGGACGTATAGCCCCTAGACAGCTCACCTGAATTTTTTTTGTTTTCAGTGTCTTCGACCCTATACGTCAGGTATAGGACTATACGAAAAGTATATGAGGGTGCCGATTTATTACAACGATTGTCTTAATATTATGACTCATTAATCCATTATTAAATCTGTAAGACACCACTCAACTTTGTCATATTATCACTCAGCTACTCAAGAAGAAGCAGCGACTGCATACGACATGGCAGCAATAGAGTACCGAGGACTTAACGCCGTTACAAATTTCGACCTCAGCCGTTACATCAAGTGGTTAAAACCCAACCAAACCGATTCCAACAACTCAAACGGCGTTCAAACTAACTTTGACCCCAACCCTAGTCAAGACTCAGTGATAACCTTCGTTCACAGCAACCAGCCACCGGAAAGCCCAAGCTCCGGCGAAACCGCTACCAGCGTCCTCCCACCACCGCGTGCCTCCGCCGGAGCCACCGCCTCCTCCGCCCTAGGGTTACTGTGTCAGTCCACAAAGTTCAAGGAAATGTATGAGCGGAACTCGGTGGCTGACTCACCGTCGCCGCCGCCGGAGTCCGATCGGCCGCGGCGGAACTTCCCCGACGAAATTCAGACGTATTTCGACTGTCATCATGAATCGAACAGCTATGCCGAAGGTGAAGATAATATTTTTGCAGGTTTAATTTCATTTGCTTCACCTATGTTCCAATGTGAACTGGATGCTTAAAGTAGAAGAATGATGACCGTTTGGTTGAATAGTGATCGGAGTAGATTCGATGATGATGGTAGTTAATTCTCAATTTCTAAAGTTATTGTAACTGTAGATATGCTTATGGGTTTAGACATTTATTTATTTCTATATTTCTTTCCTACTTTTTACGGAAAAAGATAATCAATAAAAATGTTTCAGGCGTTTAGAATCCTGGTTTATTTACTCGCTTCTTACTTTCAACTAGTATTAAGCTTCTCGTGTTGTAACGCCGGACTTAAAACCGTACCAAGTAACATTAATGTTATATCACCGTCAGCGACCATCAACACCGACAGAGCTTGTATTAAAAAAGAAATAAAAACCAAAAAAATAAAATCGAAAGGAAAACAGACGTAAATACGTTAAACCACACACGTAAAGCTTAAAATACTAAAAACAATAACTAAGTCAGTCTGTGATCCGCACGTTGTTACGAAGCAGTCAAATGAAAAAATAGGCATAATAACGTTGAATCACATGTGCACGTTACGACGTGTTAACGCTTAACATTAGGCTGAAATGCATGATCACCAAACATAAAAGAAAGTGCACCCCAAACATCTAATTAAAATACGAAAACATTAAGGTATGATCATCAACATCGGATCGGTTTATAAACTAGTTCTTACTCCAGATTGAGTCAACTCTATTAAATACCGGAATTGGATGATTAGACACCAAATTTTAAAAGAAAAAAATTAAACTAGAACGTAATCAGATAGTCCAAAGTCCAAACCAACTCTGATATGCACCTCAAAATCTCAGGTTCATAATCATAACTCATAAGTAGTATATGGGCCATAAAAAGTTAACATGTCATCCTTCACCAGCCCAATAACCCGAAAGAAAGTATCATCATCACGATAAGAAGTTAACAAGTATAAACGAGTGGCTATCACACCCCCCTTTTACCCCCAAATCCCCTCACCAACAATGGCCACAACCACCATCACCACCATCGTTCACCACCACCGCATTAACCCTAATTCCATCCATTACCTCAAATTCAAGCGTCAATCATCGTCATCCTCAACATCGAGAGCAATTACCTCCATGATCGCCACCACCGCCACCGAAGTAACGCCGTCGATCATCGTCGGCGGTGGTCGTATCGGAAAAGCGCTACAGGCGATGGGCGGTGGCGATGACTATCTGGTGAAGAGAGGTGAATCGGTGCCGATTGATTTCCCTGGGCCCATATTGGTGTGCACTAGAAACGATGATTTAGATGATGTCCTCAAGTCCACCCCAAAGTCACGTTGGAGCGGTACGATTATTATCAACTGTTATATCTGTCACATTTAGCGGGACCGGGTGTAAACGAGTCGAACCGATCACAGTCTCCTTAATCTCGAGACTCCAGCCGTGGTTGTTTACACGGCCGGTCACTATTACTATTGATAAGTTTATGAACTTTTTCAAAATGTCAATCGACACCTGATATCTAAACGACAATGGCCCCTTTAAGTAAAATTGTTTAATGATTTGACCCTGTTAAACAATTACACGTAATTATTAATAAACTTATTTTTAAAATGTTCATATGACGCGGGTTAAACAATAACATATATTTATTAATTATTAATGAACTTATAAAGTATAAATTTTTAAATGTTAATCTGACACCTGGAATCTGAACGGGTTAAAATTTTAAAACTTATTTAACCTATGGGAACTTGGGCTTGCTCGTGTGTAGTATTTCAAGCTTGAGTACAGCTTCATATAGGCTTATATATGTTATATACTTATATGTATATGAACATTTATAATTAATTATATACTTATTTTTTTATATTTATAAATTTTATATAGTAATATAGTAATAAACTTTTCATAGTAGTATAGTAATATATTATTTTAATACATGTTTAATATATTAAATAAAATTAATACACATAATAGTCTAGTTTACGCTCATAAACCTACTTAAAATCTATCAATGAAAGTTTCCCTTGAGGTCATTTCAATCTTTGTCCGGTTAAATCTCTTAGCGAATCGATATCGAGTAACTTAAGAACACACAGCTGGACTCGTTTGGACTTTAATCCCTGAAAGCTAGGTGGAAAAATCTTCTAAACAATCATAAAAATCTTGGAAAATCTTTTTATCAAATTGACATTAGCCTAATTTCTCTCGTCAAGTGGCTCAAAACTTCCAAACTTAAGCCTTCATTGGGCTTGATTTTATCCAAGCTTCCAAAACTTCCATATTTATAATGTTTATTAGATACTATAAATCCAAATTTAATAAAATTAAGTTTTAATAATTTTGTGTTTTTAGATTATTTGTTACTTTTAAAAATGATTTTTATTAATTTTAATTGTTTTGAAAAAAATTAAGTTTTAATAATTTTAAGTTATTAATTATTAAAATTGTATGTTTTATAAAATTTAAGTTTTTAATTATTAAAAAACATAAGTTTCAAAAACACATGCGTCTATGTTTTGGTATCATTATTTTTAAAAGATTATAATATAAGTATCATAAAGCTTACAAATTAAGCTATACAAATTTTGAGTTTTTAGATATTATTTAACAATTAAGTTTAATAACTTCTAAATTTTTCAAACCATATAACTTTAAGTTTTAATACTTTTATAATAGTTATGGACATAAAAATATAAAACATTTGTTGATTTTTTTAATATTTGTAAAAAGGTTTTATTTTCTAATTTTTGTTTATTTGAGATTATTTTTAGTTTTTTTTAACGGAAAAATTATGTTATTTTTGTGTTCCCTAGGTTTTCTGAGAAGTAAAAGGATTTTGCTATATGGCGCTAACTTTTTCTAATTTTAATTTTTTTAATTTTAATTATATTTTGAACGGTAAGAGTTGTAACCAGTTGTTTTAAAAGGGTTGTATCTTCTTGTATTCTTTTTAATTTTTGGTCGTAAAATACTAAAATACGCATGCTCTTGCACTTAATGGTTGTTTGGTAGCCTATTAATGATTCACATTAAGAGGCTACATCTAAATCAGTGATGTATGGTGTATTTGGTTCACTTAAAAGTCACCTCTTGTTGGTCCATGAAGCCTCTTATAAATAAGTTTCAAACTTTCAGGACTCTTAATGACTCAACACAAAATTAACAAAACAACATCTTGTTATGGCGCAACATCAATAAATGTAGTTTTGTAGTGGGCGAAAGCTCTAAAAATCTTTAAATTGAACTGCTGCTATACTTGTAAAATAAGTTTGGTTAGTGGCTGATTTGATGATTTTACCTATATTGTAATATGATGGTACTAAATGTTAAGATGGATCAGATTTGGTTTTTTTCCAGAATGGGATGCTGGAGCCATGGTTCCAAAGTAATGGTCTAAATGATGCAGACCAAGTGTTGGCATATATGGCTGTTTCCAAGCTTGGTGAACCACCGGTAGATGGTATAACCGATACTAACCCAGAGGGGTTAACCGCGGCTTTTGGCAAATGGGGTTCTGCTGTGGCTGCTAGATTACATGCCGGAGGCCTTTCTTGTAAGGTAATTTATGTGTGAAAGAAAGTTGCCTCGGTTATGGATATTATATCTTCTTAAACTGTTTAGGACGCCTGCAGTTGGGTGTTTGTGAGCAACAGGTGGTGAAATCGCACCCGATGGACGGATCTTTCTTAGACGTCACTGAATTTTGGATTAATGACAAGTACAAATTCAAGAAGAATTCATATTTGACGAGCGTAGTTTAGTTATTTTAATAAACGGGGGACCAAAAATAAAAACAAATAGTCACATTACAAAATCCATAAATATTTTTAATGAGGAATGAAATTCATAATTTACTTCAAACCACATGACAAGTTATCTAATTTACTCTTCTAGTTATGTAAGATTTTGACTTGAATGATTGAACTTTTACTTTTCGTAAATAATATAATAATTTGTTTTGTGAATATGTGGAAATCAGGTTCTTGAGAAAGAACCCTTTCAGAAGCAAATGCTAGAGAAGCTGATATGGATATCAGCGTTCATGCTTGTCGGGGCTCGCCATCCTGGAGCCACTGTGGGTGCTGTCGAGAAGGATTTTCGTGATGAGGTAACATCTTCATAAATATATAAAATCTTATCGCGTTTTGATATCAGTGTCACATAATCTTGTTTCATCTCCAATCTAGCATCTTGCTAGAACAATACAATGAATGTCATCAAAAGTTCATAGTATGGTACTGTAATAATGTAAGGGATTAAGAAGCCACCAAACCCAATTCACACTAAACATAAAATACACCCATTTTAACACAAAATAATGACCCAACCCGTTCATGTTGCTACCTTTAATAACATTTATCAAAAGTTAACTAGTCAATCATACGTTTCAGGTTATCAGTCTCATTGGTGAGCTGGCATCTGCGGCCGCAGCAGAAAAAGACATAGTATTTGAAATTGGGATTGAGGATAGATTATGTGCTTATGCTCGAGCAGTTTCTCATTTCCCGACAGCAGTGAAGGAGGTAAGTTTTGTACTTTTGCTTGTAATATCAAAGTTAGTTAGGTCAACGTTAGTTAGTCAGTTAGAGTTGACCTGCCATTTGTCATCTCACCAAGCGGTTATGAATCTTGCAGTTCAAATGGAGAAACGGGTGGTTCTATTCGCTTTCGGAGAAGGCAATCACCCTCGGGAAACAAGACCCCTGTCCTTTACACACAGCTTGGCTTAAAGAATTAAATATTATTCAGTAATTTCTGTGCACCCCAATGGTTTCAAAACAAGTATTATGTAGTAGGATATTTAGACAAGGGACATTTCTTTTAGTGGATCACATCTTTTAGTAACTATTCAGTTTGCCTTGTATGTCATATGCAATTATGCATCACTTAAATAAATAGTTTCGATTTGTAACCATAGAGTACTATTATGTTCTTTTTTATAATCATTATTTTCTGAAGAAAAACCACACCATACAATTAAATAGAATTTTCTTTTACCTTAAATTGAGTATGGTATAAAAAAGTGTCAGTGAGTCAGTCGTCTATGTAACTTCACTACCTAGAACTTTATGATTTCATCAGACGTGATATCTCGTGGTTGCTTCTCAAGCTTATTATGTTGATCTTGATGCATGACCAATTTGTTCAGCGAAGAATGTTTTCAGTAATTCAACCTCAAGTCACCTTTTAATAGAATTACCAGAACTAAACTCAAAATGAGTTAGGAGTGTTAATTGTTAAATATAATTCAACTTACGGTTAACCTCATTTTGTCTATGCAACTGAGTTAATTGCTATAACTTTTTTCAGTCACTTGACATCAACAGATTTAATTGCTAAATCATCAAAAAGATGATTTTTTAAACAGTATTTTTTTTTCCCACTCCTAAATACCATCTCATAATCCTGCACTTGATTATACTAGTCTAACTAATTTGTATATAATCTTATGAGGGTCAAACATTGAAATGCGGACATTAGTATTTAGTATCAATATGGTCAGACATGAACACAAGTGTTAAGTGCACACACAAAATCCTCTTCAACACTTCATATTCGGGTCAAGTGCAAAATAAATAAAAGGTGCAATATATATAAGATTGAATAAAAGAGAGAAGATGCAGCTCCATGGACAATACAATTGAGGTCCAACCTGTATTAATGATTAATCACCAACCTAAAACCGGCACTCTGCTGTTTTCACAATACCTCCAAAAGTCTAAATCACCTGAAAATTATGAAATATAGTTACCCTTGCGAGATAAATTTGACTGTTTGAGACAAACTAAAATCACCTATTCTGCTAATCATATATACATAAAGAACATGGTTCTGCGAAAATAAGATCCATGGCTGTAGACATTAACCTACTTATAATGTAAATATTGTGAAAGCGGTGACTGTACGATCATGGTCTAAAAGAGAAGCAAAACCACACAATTCATCAGCGCTTTTCAAAAGTTAAGAGGTTTAATTGATAAAATGGTGAAAGTCAATTGGTAAAATCCAATATAAACCCTTTTTTTTCATACGATAAAACTCACATCACTGCAGTAATTATACGTTCTCAAAATTGTACCATGAACAGTTATTTTAGAACAGAAGTATAAAAAAAGATTTCTGCTTAGAGAAGCTAGATACTAACCTTTCAAGAGCTACAGATGTCCTCTGTTTAGTCTTCATAATCGCCAGCATTCTCCAATAAGAAATTAGCTGCCAATTCTTCATTACGATCACAGGCTAAAAAAGCCTCAATAACAAGGGTTCTATCGAAACCCATTGCCTCAAGCTAGGAGTACAGAAAACAACAAATCAGCAAAGTAAATTCAAGTCCATATGTATAAAAAAACTAGGGGTGTGTTTGGTTTGAGGACTTAGGAATGCAAGAATTAGAAGAAAGTGATAAAGTGTTTGTTTCAGAGGGTTAGATATGAGAAAATCCATGAAACAAGAGATTTTCTAAACCTAACTAAAGGGTTGGGTTTTGAAATCCATTGCTCAAACCAACTCCTATACCCGTAGTTATTCCTGACAACACACCAAACACCACTTGGTGGTGATCAGTACCCGTTCAATGGCTTCCTGTTCTGCTGGAGTAACACTAATTGCATGAGGCATCTCCTGATCTGCTTGATCAAATAGTTCCCTAAAATAAACAGTTATTATAACGGTTAGATATGTAATAGTAATACCATCATTGCATAAACCAGCCTTAACTACATAAGAAATAAGAATATGACAGTATTACCCTTCAGAAGCATCAACAGGTTCATTGATCAGTTGAAGAAACTCGGCATGGTTTTCCTGAATTAGTCCTAAAAGTTGAGGGTTTTGCTTTCCCAGTTCTTGAAGCATGGGCTGTAACAATTGTTAACTGCTTTCACACCATGTAACGAAAAGAACATAGCTTATACACAAAAAGACCAAAAGAAGAGAACATGTGTACCTGTAGTATTTGTGGATTTGATTGTACCATAGACCGCAATGCTTGAAACTGAAATGAAGATTGTAATTTGTAAAGTTAACAAAGCTGCCAAACCCAAAACAACTCCAAGATCGAGATCTACATATTTTCGTTTTTTGATAATCAAAATGTCTACCCAGCAGTATGCTATCCAATATTAAAATTGACATAAATCTAGAGATCTGAGTACGTGAAACCACCTGCTGGTTGTTTCTAAGAAAATCAAGGGACCCAAGATTGCCTCCTCCAGCACCTGAAGGTATTTCCTGAAAAGTTCCAAAAAATGATGATGTCGGAAATAAATACTAAAACAAATGGAACTCACTTTTATGATTAATAACCTGGGGAAACAAATTTAATGGAGAAGCATTAGGTCCTCCGGATAGAGGTGCAGCACTTGCAGTAACAGATTGAGTTGCAGGGAGTTGAGTCACTGGGACTGCAACTTCTACTGTATCCGGGATACCCTGGAAAAAATGGGCTAAATTTAGTATCTATGTTCCACAAAATATTTGAAGAAAAATATAACAGACACACATACAGTATACAAGTAATCAATTGCTCGCTCTGGATTGTTGTAAGCAGCTCGAAGGGCTCGAGTAACTGTTTCTTTGTCCCAACTGCCACCACCTATATCTATTATATGTTGAATAGTCTGCTCAATGCTATTATTGTTGACTAAATTTGAAGCAGCTTGACCATATGTTTCAGAATTAGCACTACAATCACAACACATAAAAGTCAATACATTTTCTTTAATCTAGATATTGCTAACAGATCAAAACACCTTTTTGTGTCTGTTTATGTACAAATATGTTTACAAATAACTAAGCATTAAATATGACTCCAAAAACTATGTTATTATAGCATGGATAGTCTAATTAACAAAGAAAGCAATTTAGTAGGTCATATGCATAAAAATGGTTTGGGCAACTTTCTACCTGTTTCTTTGTTACGCGTTTGATCCATTAGAGATAAACTTAACATAATAGAAATCAGCCAACTCATATACAAATGAATCAAGATCACAACGCCTAATCTCTATGAACCTAACTAAAAGAGAAAGAATGAAAAAAGAAATTTAAAAAAGGAGACTCATACGGTGCAGCTACAGTTGCGGGTGACGTTGCTGGGCCAGAAGAAGATGTGCTGGTTTTGGAAGCCCTTCAAATGCAATCACATGTGTAAATGATAAGATCTCACAAACACTATATATTTTTAATAATTTATAAATATAGATTGAGATGACTAGTCATGGGAACTCACTGCTGTTGTGAAGACGTATCAGGTGTGCTGGTAGGATTAGAAGACGGTGCAGTTGTTGACGAAGGCTGCTTGTAACAGCTAAAATGAGACTCCTTATTCATAAAGCGTAAATGAAGATCATAAAGGGCACAGCAGAAAAAAAAAAATACCTGAGCAGATGAAGCTCCACCTAAGCCAGAACTCTTACTCTGTTGAGAAAGACAAATAAGCGAAAACCAAAATGTGTGTGTGTGTGTGTGTGAGAGAGAGAGAGAGAGAGAGAGAGAGAGAGAGAGAGAGTTACCTTGCTAAGCATAACAACAAGAAAACCTTCCTCGGATATTTTGTTATCAGCCAAGGTAGTTTCATCTTTTAAAACCTTACCATTATGAATTAATAATTGTTGACCACAAGGGTAATTATCTTTTCCTTGTACATCTTCAATATTTTTCTTGACCGCCATAATCTAGTAACATAAGAAGTTTTACATCAGTTAAGAAATATATGTGAAAAAGAACTTTGATACAGCATGCCATACAGATAACACAGTCAAAATTTGAAAGTTATAAGCATAAAAAACTTTTTTGTTCCCTGATCAAGGAAAATAAATACGTTGATGACATATATTAAGTTGCCAAATCACAGCTCTTTCTACCTCTTTTTAATACTTCCCCACTCGACCATATTTTATTAAGATAAGTGACTACAAATAATAATAAGTTACTTAAACTACAGCACTTAATCGCATTTACTTTTATCCGTTTATGAGAGTCCTTATATACACCCGGCTAGTCGTTATTTCTTCTATTGTGGCTAAAAAGCAAATGCATATCTGGTTCGGTTCATTCAACAAAAACCTGGTTCAAGCTTACAAGACAAGTGACCATTGTAAATCTTATTATTGACGTATACAAAACTTACCAAATCAGTACTTTATAGGTTCTATACCATAAGCAAACACTGAGAAACAAACTAACCAAAGACATCAACGAAAATAAGTTCCCACTTCCCACGAGTTACTCATCTACATAAGACTACCATTATTAATCTTCTAAAGTATGTCATTTCATCCAATTATAACTTACTCTTCTCACTAAAAAACTAACAATAATTTCCCAAAAAAGCCATTTTTTGTCTGCTAGAAGACATACGCAATGGTCTCTCAAACAAGTCAATTATCCAACTAAACCAACTACAACCTGCAAAACAAGCCTCACTATACCACAGCAGATCCTACAACTTCTGCTTCAAATAAACTACAACTGAATCTACAAATCATACACATACACACAAATCTCCAATCTACACAACCAACTTAACATACTCTCAACCTCCAAAAACACCACATTCACAACAAAAACCTCCAGCGCCCTAATCTAACATCCACATCAACCACAAACAACTACACACATAAAATCTTACAACATCACCACAACAGAACAAGTAATCAGCGTGCATTTCACAGAACATAGCAACAAACAAGTTTATAAGTCGGAAGGTATTGCAACTCACGGTGTTGGAAGGTTGAACCCTAATTTCGAAGTGGCTCCCCTTAAGAGTCTTCACGGTGAGCTTCATGTTGTTGATTATTAGACCTCGATCAACCGAAGATTTGGTGATAGTACGGATTCAGTGAGATTTTGTTAACTCGAAACCCTAGAGTGATATACAAAGGGATCGAGGTTGTTGACGATGAATGTGAAAAGTGAATAGTGTGATTTGCAGGGGTGCTAACGGAAGATGCTAGATAAAGGTTGAGAGGGCTTTAGTTCGTATTTTAGGCACGTGTTTTGCACGTGACCACCATGTGTTTTCCTTTTTGATTGTTAGTATGGTAGACTCTATAAGCGTTTATATCGGTCGATTTTTGTTGGATTCATACCGTCGTATCAAAATGTTGAGGAAAATAAGAATGTAGAGCTAGTGTATTTATAATTTTATTAAATAACTAAACTTATAAAATAAAAATAAATATTGAACGTATTTGGTTTTGATAAAATTTATATAGAAACACAAGAAAAATTACTAATGTCACAACGGTTTATTTTTTTGTAAAATATTATAAGGCTCTCTATGGTGGGGCGTTATATGCTTATGTGGAACCCCTGACATGCCAGGAACATCGGCCCCTAGGTGTTATGGGGTGAGGCAAGAGAAAACAATTTTTATTTTTATTTTTTATAATTTTCACCACCAAACACAACACTACATTTCATCTCTTTTTAAATCAAAAATCACATTCACACACGTCTCATTACATCTCTAAATGTGATAACAACCATTACCAGGGTAGGCCCTAAGAAGGGGCCGGAGGGCGACTGCCCAAGGCCCAATGTCACGAGTGACCCAAAACTTTAAGAAAATAATTATATTATATTATATTTTATATATATATATATATATATATATATATGTTAAAAAACAAAATAAAATTAGCTCATTCTACACTTTAAATTAACCCGTTTTGCCTTTGTGTTAAACCAGTTATGATAATTTAAAACCCATTAGAAATTCTTTTTTTTTTTTGCCATTTTTCTAGCTTGATCTTCCGCACCCATAAATCCTCAGCATCGGCCCTGACCATTACATATCAGCACTTTTCCATTGCTATCATTAAACCACTACTATATTAAATAACAAGATTCATTGACGATAAATAGATGATAATAATACGCTTAAAACAACATAAAGACCAATCCCAAAATCAGAAGTGTCTCTTCAGTCGGAGTTCTGTGGCTATCTTACAGCTGGTCTATCATTAGTCCTCGGTCGTGATTCTCCAGAATATTCCGTTGCATCCGTCGAGGATTCCTTCGGTGCAGCCACTGATGAATTTAAAGAAGGTGGCGGTCGCTAACCGGTTATCGGACTATACGCCGATGGTGGAGCGGTTCGCGGGCCGTATACCGGTGGTTGAACCAGCGACTCCATCGGAGAATTCGAACCGGAGATCCCAACTAGAATAATGACGATGCTGATATATAACGTTGATAAGTTGCATGGCTCACATACAATTGACCTAACCAAAATGGCTTCTAGCCCTGACCTTTGAGTGGCTGAGCCAATGAAAAAATTATTATTCTTAAAAAGTGTAGTTTTTAAGAGCCCTTGTTGGCTAATGGCTAGCCCAGTGGTCTCGAACAAGGTGGTCATATGACCTGTATGGTTAGCTAAATTCCTTAGTTTTTCAACGTTATAGTAATCAAGAACAACGTGAACCTTCAATATGTTTTTAAGGACATTATGTGGTTTTTCGGATGATCACGATATCGCGTAGTTCGGGACCGCAAAAACTGACAAACTATGATCCTTTTGCGCGAATTGATCTCGTTGGCGACGTTGGTTTGAGAGAGACTATGATTAAATGTGTTGAAAGAGGGGTAGTGGTTTAGTGTACGTGTGATGTTGAAGGCATTTGAGTGGTGAATGAAGAATAAGTAAGTGTATAGATGTGATCTAAAGTATACATATTATATATAAATATTTCTTATACTTTTGAGTAACTATTGAGTAATTTTAGATAATTTTACTCAGATTTGATTCAGATTCTTATTTTATAAGTTTTACCACATTATAAGTTTTAAAAAATTTTAAAAACAAAAAAAAACTGTATCTAGATAAGTTTATAATTATGTTAATTGACGACTTTTTGATCTATTCATAGTCTGAGTAAGAACATGAGGAGCATTTAAGATTAATTTTAGACCTCTTAAGGTAAGAGCAATGATATGGTCAAAATTACATATAAATTTTATAAATATTTTTGACACTTATGAATAGTTTTGGTCACTTTTTATTAGATAATGCATTTAATTGATGCATATCTAGAAAGTTTTGGCTTCAAGAGACGACGATCTTAAAAGAGACAAATCTTAACAATCTTGAGAACACAGGTTAAAATGATTTAATTTAATAACACTTAAGTGATGAATTGCAAAAAAAAAAAAAAAAAATCTATTCATCTAACTATAATTAGTATTTAAAATACCAAAACAAATATATAATGAGTAGGAAAAATAATTATTGCATTCACAAAATGTAATGGGTAGATTTAAGTGTAATTCAAATTACATATTATATTAGTAAATGTATATGCTTTGTTGAAGTGCAGGTCACGTGGGAGTTTAGGAGCAATATTTAAGAGATTAATTTACATTATGATCACTTGGAATGAATTGAATCAGTGGTCCAGAAAAAAAAAGCAAATGATAGAAATTCAAGTTAATATTCTCAAGCCCATAAATTAATTCAAAGAGGAGCCTACGTGAAGGAATAGAGGGGAATACACGTAACCTAATATTGATTGGGTTATAAAAATTAACTTTATTTTTCATTACGGGCGGCTGCAATTTGGAAAAAAAAGCATCTACGCACAGGCACGAAAAAAAAAGAGAAGGCATTTTAATTTTATTCAATTTTGGAGTTTGAGCACGTTTAGAGATCAATTTAAAAGCAAGGAACAAGATTTGAAGGCAATGTGTGAAGCATTCAAGTATTGAAGATCATTCGGTTTCGTCTCGGTTTCAATTATTTTTCTTTGTTTTATTGTTTCTCTCATTCATGTTTATAAAGTTTGCAACTTTATTATTGTTCTTGATGTTCTTGAATGTTATGAGTAGTTAACTTTTTAATACTACCTAGGTTGGGTTGAAAACTAATATGTTTTGACTAAATATTTGGTTTTGATTTCGTATATTTGTTTATTAATCTTAGAACTTGATTATTTTCTCGATTAAATATGAACATGTGTATTGTTTTATGCTTGAAAGTTATTGCCATGCTCGTGTATGTTTAATCTTGATTGATTGCGTGACATCTAGATTAGGTTTTACACGTTAAAATTAATTACTTCGTGTTTTTAATTTTAAACTTTGATTAGAGATAGTCATACGAGTCATTCCTTTTATGTCATTACGTGTTAGTTGGATTCCTGCCTAGGTAGTTATTTCACATATTTGATCGTATTTAAGTTTCCAAATTTGAATTCTTAATTTGTTTATTTCATTCGTCGTGTTCAGATTAATTAATTTTAGTTAAGTTGTTTATTTTGTTTATAAAAAAATTTACTTAAAATAATTAAATTAATTAGCTTAGAAGTCGATAGAGGTTTATTATCGAGAGCCGCCAATAGTGTCCACGGATTCGATATCCGGTCTTACCTAAACTTTACTATATCACGACCGGTACACTTGCAGATTGTGTGAAGTTTAGTAGGTAATTCCTTTTTTAAAACTAAATTGTGAAAATCGTTCCTGCAATAAATTAATATATATATTTTAACACATCAAGTTTTTGGCGCCGTTGCCGGGGACACTGATTTGGCGATTTTGAGAACGACCCGAGTCGGGGATCTAATCATTTGTTTTCTAGTTTAGATTTATTTAATTTATAATTAGGTTTAATTTGCCTTCGTTATTAATTGTGCCTTTAGTTAGTATTTTTATTTTTTTCTTTTTATTTGTTCGTGCCTTAATCAATTAGGTAAATTTATTTTTCTTTTTCGTTTTTAATTTTCTTTTGGTTTATGCGCCACACCCGTTCTGCCGGACCACCAGAATTTCAGCCACTAGAAGATCCAGAGCGTGCGTTCGATCGATATTCAAACGAGTCTGAAATGGAGCTTGAGACCGAGGAAGATTCATACGACAACGAATCCACTCACGCCATTGAATCTACAATGGCCGACGAACAACCACCAGTGAGGAGAGTGATTGCCGACTATGCCAAGCCCACTGCTGTCGGAGCTAGGTCTAGTATTGCACGACCACCTATCACTGCTAACAATTGGCAAATACCTCCCCAAATCATTTCCATGGTCACTAATGTTGTTCAGTTCCATGGGTTGCCTGCTGAAGACCCTAACTCTCATCTGGCTCGCTTCGCTAGGATTTGTGACACATTTCAGGTGAATGGTGTTTCTAAGGACGCATGAAAGTTGCGCCTTTTCCCATTCTCTCTTACTGATCGTGCCCACAGCTGGCTTGAGTCCTTACCCACAGGATCCATCACTACTTGGGTTGATAAGCAAGGCAAGTTCTTGTGTAAGTACTTTCCCCCTTCGAAGACCACTCGTCTGAGGAGCATGGTTCGTTCATTTCAGCAGAAGTCGGGAGAGACTTTCTACGAGACCTGGGAGCGTTTCAAGGAGCTAGTGCACAAGTGTCCACATCACGGTTTGGAGGATTAGGCATTGATTGAGAAGTTCTACAATGGAGTTACTCCTGCGACGAGGAACATGCTAGATACTACTACTGGTGGTAATTTGATGACCACCAAGACTGTTGAGGAGTGCAATACGATGTTCGAGGACCTAGCCATGAGTAGTTATGAGTATCCTGATTCTAGAGCCCCGGTTGCTGCTCAGCGAGGAGTGCACCAAGTTGATTCTAGCACTGCTTTAGCCGCTCAGGTTGAGGCATTAGCTAAGATGGTAGCAGACCTGCAGAAGAAGAAGGAGCAGGCCTATGAGATATGTCGGGGTGGTCATGATACGATTGATTGTCCTATTTCTATTGATAGTTTTCAGGAGCAGGTTGACTTTGTCAGCAATCCCAACCGGATGCAAGGAAATTCCTTTGGTAATTCTTATAATCCTGGTTGGAGGAATCAGCAGAACTGGAGGAGTGGGAACCCACCGGGTTTTCAACCGCGTACTCAGAGTTTATTTTAGAATCAGAGTTCGAGTAGCAGCCAAACTAGTAGTATAGGTCAAGGCGAGAAGAAGCCTACCCTTGAGGAGATGATGATCCAGCAATCACAGATGTTGACTCAGTTCATGGCAAGGGATGACACTAGGTATAAGGAAGCGCAGGCTAGAGATCAGGCATATCAGGTTAGGTTCCAGGAGAACGAGGCCATGATCAAGAATCAAGGAGCATTATTATAGAATATAGAAAGGACTGTGGGTCAATTATCAGATATGTTTCAGGAAAGGCAACCTGGAGGCTTACCTAGTAATATAGTGAAGAATCCAAATGCACATGTGAAAGCTGTGACAACAAGGAGTGGTAAGTCGTCTGGTGTGGTTGAGCCTCCTGTAGTGATAGAAGAGGAGGTTGATGAGGAGATAGAGATGGAGGCCCCTGCTGGCAAGGTGCAACAATGGCTACGCCCAGCAAATACAACACAGCCAGAGGAGTCCTTAGAGAAGGTTACTGAGAAGAAGAAGGCAAAAGAGCCATTAGTCCACTTTGACAGACTTCCATATCCAGGACGATTGGCTCAGCATCGATCTGATGAGCAGTACGGGAAGTTCCTTGAGATGTTTAAACAGCTCAAGGTGAACGTACCTTTTGTGGAGGCATTACAACACATGCCTAAGTATGCTAAGTTTCTGAAGGATCTGCTCACGAATAAGAAGAAGTTGGAGCAGATCTCGACTATGACATTGAGTAAGGAGTGTTCGGCTGCTGTGCAGAACAAACTACCACAAAAGATGACTGATCCGGGTAGTTTTACTATTCCATGTATCATAGGTGGTTTGTCTGTGAGCAATGCTTTGGCAGATTTAGGGTCTAGCATCAATTTGATGCGATATTCTGTGTTTGCTAAGCTAGACCTAGGTAAGCTAGCAAAGACACGCATGAGCATTTAGTTGGCGGATAGGTCGGTGAAGTATCCGTGGGGGATCGTAGAGAACATGCTCGTTAAGGTAGATAAATTCTTTTTTCCTGTTGATTTCGTGATCTTAGATATGGATGAGGACAAGAAGGTCCCATTAATCTTAGGATGACCTTTCCTGGCTACTACGAGGGCATTGATCGATGTCCTTGATGGCAAGCTTACCTTACGAGTTGCGGATGAGATGGTTACTTTCAACGTGAACAAATCCATGAAGAACACACATGATCAGGATGATACCTTGTACTTCATAGATACCATTTGGACACAGGTGACTACAATTTTTCGAGAATTTATCAGATCAGATCAGACAGATTCACAGATCCTTGTTAGGGAGAACCAGGAAATCGAGTTAACCGTTTTTGCCTTTGAGCATGAATCGGTAGATAGTGAGAGTCAGCCTCTTAAGGAAGCTAACGTGTGTGAGGTGATTACGAGAGAGGAGCCGATAGAGAAGCCATCGGTTGAGATTCCCCCATCATTAGAGCTTAAAGAATTGCCATCTCACATAGAGTATGCATTTCTGGATGAGGGATCTCAGTTACCTGTCATTATTTCTACTGGATTAACAGAGAATGAGAAAAAGAGAATGGTAGATGTGCTGAAGGCACACAAGCAGGCTACTGCGTGGAAGCTTATGGATATTAAGGGTATCAAACCTTCATTTTGCATGCATAAGATACTCATGGAACATGAGTATAAGCCTGTTAGACAGAGTCAGAGGAGATTAAATCCTAACATGCAGGAGGTAGTTAAGAAGGAAGTAATTAAGTTATTAGATGCAGGATTGATCTACCTTATTTCTGACTCAAAGTGGGTGAGTCCCGTGCAGGTTGCTCCCAAGAAAGTGGAGATGACAGTGGTGACTAATGAGAAGAATGAGTTGATTCCGATGAGGACAGTCACCGGGTGGCGAGTTTGCATTGACTATCGCAAACTGAATGATGCCACAAGGAAGGACCATTTTCCGCTCCCTTTTATCGATCAGATGTTGGAGCGTTTTCAGGGCAACAGTTTTACTGCTTCCTTGATGGCTTTTCAGGTTATTTCCATATCCCTATCGCTCCAGAGGATCAGGAAAAGACGACCTTTACATGCCCGTATGGCACCTTTGCGTATCGCCGCATGCCATTTGGTGTAACGCTCCAGCTACTTTTCAGCGGTGTATGGTAGCTATATTCCAGGACATGATCGAGGACTCAATGGAGGTTTTCATGGATGACTTTTCTGTGTTTGGGAGTTCATTCGATTCCTATTTGGAGCGTTTGGAGAAGATGTTGGCTCAATGTGATGAGACCAACTTCATGCTAAACTAGGGGAAGTGCCACTTCATGGTGAAGGAGGGCATTGTTTTAGGGCATAAGATTTCACACGCGGGGCTTGAGGTTGATAAGGCGAAGATTGAGACTATTAGCAAGCTTCCGCTACCCACATCGGTGAAATCTATTAGGAGTTTCCTAGGCCACGCTGGTTTTTATCGACGTTTCATTAGAGATTTCTCTAAGATTGCGAGGCCGATGACGCAACTTCTAGAGAAAGATGTGCCATTTGTATTTTTTGAGGAGTGTAAGATAGCTTATGAGCTTCTAAAGGAGAAGTTGGTGAATGCTCCGATTATGGTTGCCCCGGATTGGAGTTTACCTTTTGAGTTGATGTGTGACGCGAGTGATTATGCGATAGGAGCGGTCTTGGGTCAACGTAAGGACAAACACTTCCACCCGATCTATTACGCAAGTAAGACGCTCACAGATGCGCAAGAGCATTACACCACGACGGAGAAGGAGTTGTTAGCAGTAGTTTTTCATTTGATAAGTTTAGATCTTATCTCGTCCTTTCTAAGACTATTGTTTACACCGACCATGCGGCACTTAAGTATTTGTTTAGTAAGCAGAACGCTAAGCCTAGATTGATACGATGGATTTTACTGCTTCAGGAGTTTGACATTAAGATTAGGGATAAGAAAGGAGCAGAGAATGTAGCAGCGGACCATTTGTCACGTTTAGAGGACTCTGGGCGTGAGGAGATTAGGGAAGACATGATTGATGATAACTTTCCACATGAAACATTGATGTTTGTGAAAGCACATGAAGAGGGTTTTCCATGGTTTGCAGACCTGGCTAACTACTTAACGACAGGGGTTCTGATGAGAGGCATGACACATCAGCAAAAGAAGAAATTCTTTGCAGACGTTAAGCATTACATTTGGGATGACCCCTACCTCTTCCGCATTGGAGCAGATCAGATTGTACGCAGGTGCGTACACGGTGATGAAGCAAGGAGGATTTTGAAGCATTGCCACTCAGGACCAACAGGTGGCCATTATGGAGCGAGTTTGACAGCGAAGAAGGTATTCGACGCTGGGTTTTATTGGCCGACGATCTTTAAGGACGCGCATGAGTTTGTGAGGAGTTGTGACGCGTGTCAAAGAGTAGGAAATATCTCATCTCGAAATGAGATGCCACAGACTGCCATTCAGGCATGTGAAATTTTTGATTTGTGGGGCATCAATTTCATGGGCCCGTTCCGCCATCTCGCGGGAACAAGTACATCCTAGTAGCCGTAGACTATGTTTCCAAGTGGGTGGAGGATCAAGCCTTACCTACGAATGATGCTAGGGTTGTAGTGAGATTCATTAAGCAGTTGTTTTCCCGCTTTGGTACCCCTAAAGCCCTGATTAGTGATAGAGGGACCCACTTCTGCAATGTGCAGATGGAGAAAGCCTTGCAATGCTATGGGGTCACCCATCGGCTTGCCACGGCCTATCATCCACAGACTAGTGGGTAAGTTGAGGTAAGTAACCAGGGTATCAAGCGGATTCTGGAGAAAACAATTGGATCAAATCGCAAGGATTGGTCTAATAAGTTTGATGACGCACTCGGGGCTTTTCGCACGGCGTATAAGACACCGACCGGTTCTACACCGTTCAGGATGATTTATGAGAAAGTGTGTCATCTACCGGTGGAGTTGGAGCATCGCGCGTATTGGGCATTGAGGACAGTGAATTTAGATATGTCAGCAGCTAGACAGAATCGATTTCACCAGTTGCACAAGTTGGAGGAATTGAGAGATCATGCGTACGCACATTCGACACGATACAAGGAACGTACGAAAGAATTACATGATCGCCACCTGAAAGGTAATAGAGAATTCAAGTATGGGGATCAGGTGTTGCTGTATAATTCACGATTAAAATTGTTTTCGGGAAAATTAAAGTCTCGATGGTTAGGACTATACACTGTGCGCGAGGTATTTCCATACGGGACAATTGAAATCGAGGAAAAGAACGGGGAGACGTTTAAGGTAAACGGCCATCGTTTAAATCACTACATTAGCGGGCCGGTGATTGAGATTGAGGAAGAAGTGGTCGACCTCGCCCCTGTAGGAGCCTGATTGAGAGGCCCGAGTCAGGCTGACGACTCGTAAATAAACCAAGCGCTTCCGGGAGGCAACCCGATGGTTTGTTTTTATTTTATTTTATTTCTTTTCTTATTTGTTTACTTTTTATTTTTAATTCTTTGTACCGGATGCTTCTTTGTTTATCTTTGATTTCAGCTTGTTGCTCGGAGCTGAATGATCATCCGCTTGAGGTTTTTAGTCAAGTTAAAGTGTGAGGATGACACGTACATTTTTAGTGGACTTTCTGCCGGTGCACGCCACATATCAGGGGAGTTTCAGTTTTCCCATTTCTTGAACTTTCATTATTTTAAATTGCTTATATCTATTTATTCGAATATTAGGGACAACGTTCAATTTAAGTGTGAGGATGGGGTTAATTGGCAAAACTAAAACATTTTGAATTCTGGTTTAAAAAAAATATCAAAAAAAGAAAAGAAAAAGGCACTAAGTATCACTCATCCACACATATAAAACACGACTTGCACGAATCATGATGTGATGCCAATTAGCGCTAACTAGTTATCCCTAGAGCATGATTAACTTTTCAAGTCACAGGATTAAGTTAACTTAACAAGCGCTTTTCAAAATAAAACTACATAGACGTTTAATTAAGTGAGGTAAATAGAGAGATTATAAATATGCAATTGTCCACAACTTATACCCTGATTACCTCCATTTTCATGTGAGATTGAGCCTTTAATTCTTGATTTGCATTTCATATGCAATTCTTTATTTGAGCGTTTATATCATACAATCATGTGCATTTTAGAACTTGTCTAGGTTATACAGGTCGAGACTATAAACTTTGAACTTGTACAAAAGTGATAGAGGCACCTAGGATTTAGCCTTGTGTTCAGCCTGTGATTACCTTACCCTGAATATCATCCACTAGTTAGCCACTTTGAGCCGTTTATTTATCATTTTCTTTTGTTTACACCCATTTTAGCCTAGCCTTTGTTTATTTAAACCCTTTTTTGTATTAACCCATATGTTTTAGAAAATCCGGCTAAGTTAGTGTTAAATAGTATGATTCAAGTTATGTTTGTTTAGTTAATTTTCAGTAAAAAAAAACAAAAGAGAAAAAAAATGAAATAAAACAAAATGAGAAAAAGAATAAAAAAATAAAAATAAAAAGTGGGAAAAAAAATTGACCCGAAAAAAAAATGTCTATTAGTAGTTAGTTTGTTAAAGAATTCAAGTTTGGTACTTTGTTTTTGTTAATCATTTGCGTATTATGTTTATGTTTAGGCTAGCAAAGTCGCATTTCTCCAAACACCTTAGCTTTGTTTTTCCCTTGTTTATTCCTACCCATTGCCTTAGCAACGTTATAACCCTTGTTAAGACCTACTTGATTTGTGCAAAAGTTCAATTGTTAGTTGGTATAGATGTGATACCTTTACAAGCTTATAATAATGTCATGTCGAGATGATATCGAGAGTATCACAGATATAAACTAGTACATTTTATACTAGCCTACTAAACAAACCAAGAGGAGAGAACATTATGAGAAGTTATGGATTATTGTGTGTTTAAAATCCTTAAGTAAACCGAGTTTAGTTAGTACGTCTATTTTTCAAAATCGGTATCATGGTTGCTTGTTAAGTTGTAATTTTATTGATCGTGATTAAATAGTTGATTGTGTTTTTAGGAAAAACAGGTTGCGCTAATTTGGTTTGACAGTTATATATTTAAACGTGTTGATGTCAGATGTGTTATGGGATAAGTTTTGCTTAGGGACAAGCAAAGTTCAAGTGTGATGATATTTGATGTGATCTAAAGTATACGTATTATATATAAATATTTCCTATACTTTTGAGTAACTATTGAGTAATTTTAGATAATTTTACTCAGATTTGATTCAGATTCTTATTTTATAAGTTTTACCACATCATAAGTTTTAAAAATTTTTACAAACAAAAAACTTGTATCTGGATAAGTTTGTAATTATGTTAATTGACGACTTCTTGATCTATTCATAGTCTGAGTAAGAATATTAGGAGCATTTAAGATTAATTTTAGACCGCTTAAGGTAAGAGCAATGATATGGTCTAAATTAAATATAAATTTTATAAATATTTTTGACACTTATGAATAGTTTTGGTCACTTTTTATTAGATAATGCATTTAATTGATGCATATCTAGAAAGTTTTGGCTTCAAGAGACGACGATCTTAAAAGAGACAAATCTTAACAATCTTGAGAACACAGGTTAAAATGATTTAATTTAATAACACTTAAGTGATGAATTGCAAAAAAAAAAAAAAAAAAATTCTATTCATCTAACTATAATTAGTATTTAAAATACCAAAACAAATATATAATGAGTAGGAAAAATAATTATTGCACTCACAAAATGTAATGGGTAGATTTAAGTGTAATTCAAATTACATATTATATTAGTAAATGTATATACTTTGTTGAAGTGCAGGTCACGTGGGAGTTTAGGATCAATATTTAAGAGATTAATTTACATTATGATCACTTGGAATGAATTGAAGCAGTGGCTCAGAAAAAAAAAGAAAGCAAATGATAGAAATTCAAGTTAATATTCTCAAGCCCATAAATTAATTCAAAGAGGAGCCCACGTGAAGGAATAGAGGGGAATACGCGTAACCTAATATTGATTGGGTTATTAAAATTAACTTTATTTTTCATTACGGGCGGCTGCAATTTGAAAAAAAAAAGCATCTACGCACTGGCACGAAAAAAAAGTGAAGGCATTTTAATTTTATTCAACTTTGGAGTTTGAGCACGTTTAGAGATCAATTTAAAAGCAAGGAACAAGATTTGAAAGCAAGGAGTGAAGCATTCAAGTATTGAAGATCATTCGGTTTCGTCTCGGTTTCAATTACTTTTCTTTGTTTTATTGTTTCTCTCATTCATGTTTATAAAGTTTGCAACTTTATTATTGTTTTTGATGTTCTTGAATGTTATGAGTAGTTAACTTTTTAATACTACCTAGGTTGGGTTGAAAACTAATATGTTTTGACTAAATATTTGGTTTTGATTTCGTATATTCGTTTATTAATCTTAGAACTTGATTATTTTCTCGATTAAATATGAATATATGTATTGTTTTATGCTTGAAAGTTATTGTCATGCTCGTGTATGTTTAATCTTGATTGATTGCGTGACATCTAGATTAGGTTTTACATGTTAAAATTAATTACTTTGTGTTTTTAATTTTAAACTTTGATTAGAGATAGTCATACGAGTCATTCCTTTTATGTCATTACGTGTTAATTGGATTCCTGCCTAGGTAGTTATTTCACATATTTGATCGTATTTAAGTTTCCAAATTTGAATTCTTAATTTGTTTATTTCATTCGTCGTGTTCAGATTAATTAATTTTAGTTAAATTGTTTATTTTGTTTATAAAAAAATTTACTTAAAATAATTAAATTAATTAGCTTAGAAGTCGATAGAGGTCTATTATCGAGAGCCGCCAATAGTGTCCACGGATTCGATATCCGGTCTTACCTAAACTTTACTATATCACGACCGGTACACTTGCCGATTGTGTGAAGTTTAGTAGGTAATTCCTTTTTTAAAATTAAATTGTGAAAATCGTTTCTGCAATAAATTAATATATATATTTTCACACATCAATGTGAACTTTGAAATGCATCTGTAGTGCGGCACCAGCGGCGGATCTAATAGAAAAGTTCAGGGGTAACGTAAATTTTTTTACTATACATCTATTTTAAGAAAAAACACGATAATAAAGGGATTCGAAAGAAGATCATTCAAATCAATTTTATTTGGGATTGAAGGAATTGATCCTGAAGAAATTAAAACTGAATGAGTAGTTGACCCAACATTATCACCAATTGATTGCATATCATTATCATTATTAGAATCAATATTCTTCTCTTGAAATTTTCTTTTAAATGAAATTGCTAATAAGAACTTGTTTTTACATCTTTCAAATACCTAATTTTATAGCAAATAACACAAAAGGATTACAAATTACATTTGAAAATAGCACAATTCAAATCCCAAAATTCAATGTCAAATCCCTATGTCATCTTTCAAATATGTACTTTATATATCTAAATTCATAAGCCTAAATATTAGAAATTGAACCAAATAACCATTAACCAATATTATTCTTTTGAAATCTTTCAAATCACTAATTTGTATAGCATATAACACTTAAATTTTAAGAATTGAACAATATAAACTCTAAATCCTAATTTCATAGTGTAATAGAGTAAAAAAAACTATAAATTGTTACCTTGAAGTGGGCGGTGACAAGGGCCGCCACAGCAAGCGACAGGTCGGCGGTGGTCGGCCGGTGTGCCGGACAACCGGCGGTTCAAGGCTTCAGTTGCAGAGGGGTGGTCAGCCGGTGTGGGTGGAGGGTGGCTATGGGAAGTGTCGATGGCCGATGAGTGTTTATTTTATCTTTTAAGTTTTATATTTTATTTTTTTATTTAGGCTAATTAGTTATTAGTTTTGGGCTTTTTAAGTTGTTTGATGTTTTAGGGCTTAATTGTTATTTTGGGCTTGTTGATTATTATTGTATTGAACTATTGGGTGTTTTTGGTTTATTAGTTATTTAATTTTTTATAAAATGTAATTTTTTATAAACTATTAGACTATTGTTTATAAAATTTAAAACTTTCTATAAAGTGTTGAGTTTAATTTTTTTTAGGGATAACGTAATATTTTCTCATGGATAACGTAAACTGTAAATTTTATTTTTTTTTTACACAAAAACCGTAATTTTTTTACACTACCCGTTAAAAGTTGAGGGGTCACGGAGGCTACCCCTCCTTTATAGGTAGATCCGCCAGTGGGCGGCACCACGGCCAGTGGCGAAGCTTGAACACTCGGATAGGGGGGGGGCAAAATTAAACTTTTTTAGAGGGGCAAACTCGATATATATATAAAAATTTACACTACCGGACCGCGGCGGCAATGGCGTCTTGAATGTGTGTTGAGTGGTGAATGAAGAATAAGTAAGTGTATAACATAGTTACCATGTGTGTATCTTCCTCTCGTGTAGACACGTCTCTTTATCTAATTAGCTAACATTTCTTGCCTTAATCTGTAACATCTAAAAATAAAATATATATTTGTAAGATCTTAAATATAATGTAATTTATCTATAATATTTAAAATGTAATGTTTATATAATTATACTAGCTTTAGTTACCCGTGTATTATATGAGAGTGAAAAAGTTAATTATAAAATAACATAAAAACATAAATAAAATATAGTGCATTTTATATTAAATAAGACATAATAATTTCCTATCATAAGGCCACAAAATTAACAAAAACCTTCTCGTAAACTATATTTGTAGTAACATTAGTATGTTATTATCTAAAGCTAAAAGTTTCAATTCATCTCTACTATTGACTTGTGACAAGGCGACATAAAGCTGACCATACGTTAAAACACCCGCTTTTAAGTACAAATAGATTCTTGATAGAGATTGAACTTGACTTTTGTTTATTGTCATAGCGAAACATACAACAAAAAAAAATCTTTTCTTTTAAACTTAAAAGGAATCCTTTTGTCAAAAGATATTAAACTCAAACTTGGAATGAATGTACAGGTGCCAACATTAGTACCTGATATAATCTCAGCTTCTATAACATGATTGTAGAGTGATATAACCTTAAGTCTAGTTCTATTATACAAACCAGTTTTTTGATCAATTTTTCTCAGAAGCATGACGGAAATACCAACCTATAATACTAAAGAGTAATTTGGTAATCCAGAAACCTTTATTCCGTTTTGAAAATCCGGAGAGCATAAATTCTCATCGAATGTATCATTAATATACTATCTTGGTTTATAGAATCAAAATTGAGGTATCATTTTTCATCACCTGAAAAAAACAAAAGTAAATAATTATTGATTTCTTGAGCAACTTTATTTTTTGGAGCAAGAATTGCCATCTATTAAAAGAAAGATGGGTTTTAAAAATTTCTAATGATAGAAGAATACACAAACTCAATTAAATCCGAGATAAGATCGACCAAATTAGTAATAAGAAGATCGTGTGGTATATCTATTGTAGCATCCCCATCATTCGATCCGCCGAGATCACCTTCACCTAATTTTAATAGCTACTTTGCAAAGTTGTTTGTTTCTTCGATATTGCATCGGTCGGTACCAGCAGTTAATCTCATGTTTTTTTGTGAGAGTATGTACCATGTACTTTTGCCAAATATACAAAGAGCTTAATGATGCGTTTACAATATCTTGTCTATTACCATTCACAATCATCAATAAACTTAATTTTTAAATTTTCATCACTAAAAAGACTTATCAGATAAAGAATCACAACTCAAATTTATGAAAATTTGATAAAAATACTTAAATTTCTTCTACTTGTCAAGAATCACAAACACCAAGTAAAAGCAATGAAATCATAAAAGCGGTACAAAATTGAAGGTCGAAGGAAGATCACAACATATACAAATCATAAAAGTAGTACAAATTTGTAATAAGATTGAAAACCGATACTTTTGTAAAAGTGATCAAGTATGAGATAATTTTGAACAAGTCGTTGACATGTCAATTTGTGAACTATATATTGGGTGGGTGTGAGGATATTAATATGAAGAAATTGAGATTTGAATAATATACACCGAAAAGTTATATGCAATAATAGGATCAATTTCAAATTGTTTTGAGCTTGTACTAAATGTGTATTATTTAATACTAACTTTAGTAAACCTGTGTATTACATGGGTTGAAAACATAAAATATTAAACACAATAAAAATTTATGAAGTATAAAATAATATTATAAAATAAAATATGATTAATTTACGTATGAGTAATAACTATAAATAATAAAATAATGATATCAATTTTAAACTTTTTTTCCAAAAAAAATTAAACATTTCTTTATAAACAAACCGTATTAAGAAATGTCAAATTTTATAAGGTTCTTATTATAACTCCTAATTTTAATTATTTTTAGTTTATAAAAAAATTTACTTTTTAAAAACATCAATTTTAAAATATTTCATATTTTAAAAAAGTTTGTTGTTTTAAAAAAAACCTTATTTTATAAAAGTTTTTTTTCTAGAAATAACATTTATAAAAGGTATCTTTATTAATTTATTAAAAAATATTTTTAATCTAAAAAAATTAATATTATTTAATATTTCTTAATTTAGGTAATTATTTAACATGAGAAAAAGACGAGAAAATCAAACTTAGAGGGTCTAAAAATATATTAAATGTTTCCCTAAGTTAATTCTTTTAGTATTATATATGGATACCTAAGAGCATTCAGAGCCCATCCACCACCACCACCATCTCTATTATTTACCGAAATTTCCATCACTTTCTAAATTTAACTTTCATTTTCTAAAACCTTTCACATCCAATTTCCATATCTACCTCTATTCAATTAACTAATATTTATTTTTCACTAGGTTAAAGCTCGTGTATTAAATGGGTAAAAAAAATAAAACATGTCAAAACCATTAGTTTTATTAATATTTTATTTTCTAGATATTATTAAACATTGATGAAATAAAAATATAATAAATATCTAAAAATTATAACAAGCAATGAAATTAAAAATTATTATGCTATATTTAAAGCTAAAATATATCTGAAATATGCATTAATAAAATTTTAAGAATATTTATATTTTAAATGTTTGATAGTTTAATTTACTTATTTAAAATAATTATAATTTAATTTGAGACTTACAAGATTCATAAATATAGATATGTTTGTTTTATTATATTTTAGTAATAAAGAAAAATCAAATTGATTGTTGTTATAATTTTCGTATTTATTAGGAGAGAGCCGGAAATAATTTGTTTGATATGCTAGAATGAAGACACGTGTCATTTGATATGCTAGAATGATGACATATGTTTCCAAAAAACCTTCTTTTATTTTATCTTCTTGTTTTTCACTTACATCTGCTCAAAAAAATAAATTAAATAACATATATGAGGGATGAATAGTGTCACCCTAAATATGAGAAATGAGTATTTTTTTTCTCTAAAAACATAAGGTTTGGATATAGGGATGGGATGAAGTGGATTATTATGTTGTTTTTTTAATATAAAGATGATGTGGGGGATGAAAGATGGGGGATGAGTTGGAAATGCTCGCAATAGTCCTCCTTCGACGTATCTTAGAGCATTTATAAGATACTAACTTTAGTAAACCCGTGTCAAGATACTAGCTTTAGTAAACTTGTGTATGACACGGGTTGATTAAATAAAATATTAAATATAATAAAATATTATTAAATTATAAAACGATATTTTAAGATAAGATATGATTTAAATTACGTAGGAGTAAAAACTATAAGTAATAAAAAACGATATCAACTTTTTATTTTTTTTTTAACATTTTGTTTTAAAAAATTATCATTTTTATAAATATCCTTATTATAACTCTCACTTGTAATTATTTTTGGTTTGTAAAAAAATTACTTTTTAATGCACTAAATTTAAAATATTTCATATTTTTAAATAAGTTTGATGTTTTAAAAAAAATTATTTTATAAAAATTTATTTCTTTAAAAATAATATTAATAAAAAGATATGTTTCTTAATTTATTAAAGGACCATTTTTACCTAAGAAGACTTAAATAATATTATTTGTAATTAAAGTAATTATTTAATAGGAGAGAGAAACGAAAATTTTTTTTGTGAAAATGAATGTTGTGTTATCACGTGTCCTTTATAGTTACATTTTTATTAGAGTCTCCCAACCCAACCGTTTGGGAGAGCATTTATGGGGAACCGAGGGGGGCGGGTGTTCCTACCAGTCACATATGCCTGGCTCCCAACCCAACCATATTATGCACCCAAAGTGAGGATGTTCATTTTTCTCATCCCTAAACTATTTTTATATAATTGTTATAAGAAATAAACTAATTAAATTAAATGAAAAACTAACAAATATATAGAAGTAATTTTAATAATACAGACATTGTAAATTAAATAACAATTCAGTAATCAAACAATATCACAAGACCAAATAAAATTCATCAAAAAGTCCTGGCCGTGTAGATTCAGTATGTAAGTGTTTGCAATATGTTTTATTAGATCCAAACGAACCATAGCCCAACAAACTTTTAGAACACTAAAAGCGTGCTCTACGAGCTTCTACAGTATCTCAAGTTCGATGATTTAACGATACTTGAACCATTGCGGAGAGCGAAAAAAGCTACTCACGTTTGTATAATTGTATTACTAGATGAATAACGGTATGAAAAATATCAAGGTTTGAGTTGTTATATATAAGGGACTAACTTATTAAAATTAATTTTTTTAAATAGCCAACACCCATATAACGGACATATGACCGTTGGGGGAGTTTTCTGTGCGGTATGCAATTGGTGAACACACCCTGTTGGGGTTGATTTTGTGCGGTACCAAAGGAGGAAGGAGGCAGGCAGTGTTTCAGCCGGGCCTGTGCTCCCTGAGCCCCACCCCGCTAACCAGAACTAACTTTTAAGGTCATTCAAGTCGCACATCAGCTAGACCAGATGACTTCAACCCGTTTCCCTCTTAGCTATTTTTTTTTTGAACAGGTTGAGATAAAAACAGCCCAAAAAGTATGGGTCATTGACCCATACTAACACTGCAAGTAAAGAATCTTATGCACCAGCAAAACAGTGATCAATTAAGCAAAACATAATTTCAAATTAAATGACTTGTCTTGATAAATTATTAAAAAAACAGCAACAATAGAGAGAGCTTCAAAGTTCAACCTGACAGTTTGCACCCGTAAAATCGTTTTTGTTTGTCTCTGCAAGTATGTCAGAAATGAACTTTATCAAGGAACACAGCCCACCCAAGAAATTGTGATCAATAACACCATTACCATCTGTAACATGTGCAAAATCGATAAGTTTGACTTCTGCATTTGACCCATTGTCAAACATGAATAGCAAAGAACAAGCATTAAAGTGGTAGATTGTTTGATTCTCAAACCATGTCTTCAGTTCCAACAATTGAGCTAAAATCCCATTGGATCCACCATAAACAGAAGATGCTGAAGAGCAATTGGGACCATGACCCATTTCTGTATCTGAAGACGGGTTAGAAGAAACATAATTCCTAAGAAGTAGTCTAACATCATTTGGGCCGGTTTTACGCATATAGTTTCTGTCAGGCTTATAAAACCCTGACTCGTCATCAATATAGACTTGAAGCCCGGATATTCTAAACCCCAGTTGAGTACTTGTGGTTTCCCTATCCTTTTTCAAGCATTTTGCAATGTACGCCTCGGATGCTTCTGGGCCCCATGTTCTGGACCCGATTTTGATGTCCATTACAGACGGGTTTAGCCTGGCTGATGTGAGATCTTGCAACACAATGTGAGGGTGGTCTGACCCAGTGGACGCCTTCATGATTTTGGTGCCATAATACATAGGGAAGAATTTGCGTATGTGCTCTGGGATATTAGTGTTGGATGAAAATGATTCATAAAACACGACTTCTTCAGACCCACGTTTATCACTCTGAAGTGGTTTGTAAAACCGACCCGAATCATCAACGAGTGGGCCGAGCTTCCCGAGGCCAGCTTCATGTCCAGCAACCTGATGATCTGGGGCCTTAAGCATGTCTATTATCACAAGAACCTGAGAGAAACTGAAAGTTAAACTTCTTTAACCGCCTATATTGATAATTCATTGAATGTCAAATTACACTTGAGACTTGAGAATATTGAAACAGATTGCAAGTTGCAACACCACTTGGGACTGTCTACCACAGAAGATAATGGGAGCATTGTTTAATGCTATACATGTGTGTAACATAGATCTAACATAAAGTGATAAAACCAATATAAGATAAAGAAACTATATTGGTAAATTCGACATTAAACATATCAACAAGTGATTTTTAAAACGTATAGTATTCTTTTAAAACACTTTTTAGAACTAATGCAAAATTCTTTTTTATATGTAGTAACCAGGCAGGTTCTCTCTTCTGCAAGTGAAATGGTAAAATTTTATTTTTTTCCTCTTCACAATTTTCATCTAAGATATAATTTCGTTTTCTCAAATAATGTATAATATCTAATATAAATCAAGATTTATAGTTTTCTTCAATTTCTTTACATTTATATATACAGTTTATTGAAAACTCAATCATATCCAAAAAGAGGTTATATTTTGGATGTTACGAAACCAAAAGATCCTTTATGATGGATGATGATTGATACAACTTGGTTTTCAATAAAATTTATAACAAAAACGTAAGCAAAAACACAAACCAAAATTGTGTATCTGGATTTATCTTACATATCACATATTATTACAGAAAAAAAAACTAAACAATGTCTTAAAAAAGGAGTTCAAAAAGCAACAGCAGAAAAGAGCCACATGTTTATACCCCAGATACTTGTTTTTTGAAAAAAAAAAAAAAGATTGCAGGAGTTTTAAAAAGGAGCATACTTTTTATAAAAAAAGTTCATTAATAAGCCTTTATCTCCTAACTTTTACTAAGTGCACCCATAAGCCATAATATTCTAAATCAGATGACCTATTCTTTATATATATTCCAAGTGCATCAGATCTAAATTCCACTTTACATTTTCTGTCGTATTTTCAAGACTTATGATTCGTGCAATTTAATCTATTCACTTTTGCACAAAAGATTGCAAAATAAAGAGGTCAAACAAAGAATAACCCCAATGGCGCATTTCATCGAACACCTACGCATACACAAATTGGATGCGACAACTACTCCGACAAGAAATTGCGAACATAGGGCTGTTCATCTTTACGCATGATGTGATTTCAGTCGAAATTAACGACATCATAACATCAAATTGAGTTGATTCTTCAATACATAAACTAACTCCTTCGATATTCATCTGAATCAACATCGATGGATGCGAAATCAAACCACAAACACACACATTAACACTTCAAACAAACCAAATCTCACACAATCACCCTACATCAACAATCCACAAACCAAAACCAATCCAACCACTCCGATCTACCACACAACACAATCAAATCCAAACACAATCGAAACCAAAGACAAACTGCAAGTCAACACACCGATTCACAAAAACAAAACATCAATCACTAGATCCGAACAGCACAATACCTGAAAGCCTCCTGCTGTAGATCGATCAACCGAAACACACACTCCGATCGAACAAACACCTAACCGAATCAATCTAAATCAAATTCGAATGCAGAATCATCAACAATCAATAATAACAACAATAATAATAATGATGATGATGATAATAATAATCTCGAATTCGAGCGAAATCGACGGTGATTTGAGGTTGAAACAAAACCACCGGAAGTAATTCGGCCGGCGGATGAAAGTTTGTGAAGCTTATACAAAGGGTGAAGTAATAAATGTGCAACTTTTTAAAAATCAAAGTGATCTTTTATTTATTTAAAAGTTTTTAGATAGAGTTCTATATTTCAGCAACTTGTTTTAAAATTGTGTTTTAGAGTGTTTAATCATTGTATTTATGGAGAAAGTTTATGGTACAAAGTAATAATAACTCGTACGAAGTGATAACAACCATTGATATAAGCGATAAACGATTCAGATTAAAGATAAAATAATTAGGCAATGAATATGACTAGAGTGTTAGATTTGAAAATAACCTACAATTGTTGATTTTTTTTAAATGCCCCCTGTTTTTTAAACGCGTATAACTTTTTATATGATATTATTTTAAAAAAAAATACACCATAAACTTGAGCATTTTATCATTTTTTATATGAGTATAGTATTGCTATATATATATTTTTAAAATAAACATTGTTATTAAAAACGTCTATGTGTTGTGCGTATAACTTGTGTGATTATTATCTGCGTAATTATGAACATAACTTGTGTAATTATCATATAACTTGTGTAATTATCATATAGCTTGCGTAATTATAAATATAACTTGCGTAGTAATAAATATAACTTGCGTAATTATGTACATTTTATGCGTAATTGTAGCGCGGACAAAACTACCCATCCACCAAAAATGCGTATCACGATCTGATGACTTCGTACGCTTCGCATAAAAATTACACTTTGTATAATAACTGACCTTTATATTTATAAATGTTTTTGAAAAATGTATTTTCCATAAATATTGTCGTGATATTTTATTGAAGGTCTTTTAATGGATATAATGACTTAAGATATAGTATTTAACTTTTAAAAAAGTTTTTTGAATTACTTAAAAACGTAGATACCATTTCAAATTTATAGACGTTAAAGAAAGTGAAAAAGGCATATCTATTTAATTACAAGTACTAAACTATATCACTATATCTGATTACATGGTCAAAATAATTCGAAATTGATCTCATTATCGCACGCAACTTTTCAATGTATATTATTCAAATCTTAATTTCTTCATACTAATATCCTCACACCCACTCAATATCTAGCTCACGATTTGAACTATCAAAATGATTCCTTTGAAGTCTAAAAAAAGCCAGTTTTCTTTCGCTGTATATTTCGTTATAACAATAAATAAAAGTTTGAGTCGGCTTATACTTAAAAGAACCTATTTTGACGAATGGTCAGCTTTATGTCGTATTGTCACAAGTTAAGAGTAAATATGGATTAAAACTCTTAGCTTTAGATAATAAGGGCAAACCTACTAATGTTACTACAAATGTAGTTTACAGAGATGTTTAGGCTCATTTGTGACCTTATAATCGAAAGTTATTATGTCTTATTTAATATATAACACACTTGGTTTTATTTGTGTTTTTATGTTATTTAATATTTAACTTTCCTATTTCCGTGTAACACACAGGTAACTAAAGCTAGTTCCGTATAAAGAAGATTAGGGTACTTTAAACGTCATTAAAGAAAAATTAATAAAAAAAATTATAACTTTACAAAAATATATAAAGTTCTTCCCTTTCAAAAAAATATTCAATGACTTAATTTCCTTTTTAACATGGGGTATTTTATGCAACACCTTTTTTACCATTTCAAGCAAACACAATTAAAAGATACAGTTGTACGAAAAGAAGCTGACTCATCACACGTGGCACGACCCCATTGGCTATCACATCCTACGTGGCACCAAAATATCGTCATAGTCTAGATACTTATCTAGTAGTCCAACTACGAGGGCAGTCAGAATCAGTTAACGCAAATCTTATGGCATTTTCGGTAATTTACCCAAAATAGAGGGGCACATTTATTACTTCACTTTTTGACCCCATATAATAACACATACTACCCCTTTGTACAAGCTTCACAAAATTTCATCCGCCGGCCGAACGAACTACTTTCAGTGGTTTTGTTTCAATCTCAAATCACCGTCGATTTCGATCGAATTCGGAGATTATTATTATCATCATCATTAATATTATTATTGTTATTGATTGTTGATGATTCTGCATTCGAAGTTGATTTCAGATTGATTCGGTTAGGTGTTTGTTCGATCGGTGTGTGTGCTTCGGTTGATCGATCTACAGCAGGAGGCTTTCAGGTATTGTGCTGTTCGGATCTAGTGATTGATGTTTTGTTTTTGTGAATCGGTGTGCAGACATGCAGGTTATGTTTGGATTTGATTGTGTTGTGTGGTAGATCGGAGTGGTTGGGTTGGTTTTGGTTTGTGGAGTGTTGATCTAGGTTGAGTTTGTGAGATTTGCTGTGGTTTAGGTGTTAATGTGTGTGTTTGTTGTGTTCTAGCGTGTGGATCTGATGACTGGTGGTTGTAGATTGTCTTTTGGGAAGTGGATTGATTGGATTGATGAGCGTGGTGTCTGTTCATCGTTGTTTGATTAGGTTTTGACTGATTTTTCTGAATTGTGGATCGGATGTTGGTGGATTGATCTTGAAGTTATGTTTCTTCTCAATTTGTTGATCGGTAGGAAATTTGTGGTTTTTGTAGATTTATGCAGTGGTTGGAGGCTGCCATAGGTAGCGATCAGGAAGCTTTGTGTGCTGTGTTTACTGAGATGTTAATTGTCTTTTAGTTTGTGATGTGTTATCTACCTTGTGATTTATTCTTCATGACCTATGTCTTTTATTTTGCAGATCTTGAGTGATGGCGCAACCAGCTGGAAATTCAGGATGGCTGAGAGGAAAAGTTAAAGCTGTTCTGTCTGGTGACACCTTGGTGATTATGGGATTTACCAAAGCAGAAATCCCCCCTGAGAAGACTGTGGTTTTGGCTCACCTTTCTGCTCCAAGATTAGTATGTTATGCAGTTCCTTAAATATCTTACATTGTGATTTTACTGGGAAATTGGAATCAATCTAATTTATGCCGGGTAAATTCTTGATTGCTGGTAATGGAATTTACTAAATAATGTTTTTATTTTCTTCCTTATTATGTAGGCACGTCGAGGGGGCCAGGATGACCCATTTGCTTGGGACAGCAGAGAATTTCTCCGGAAGTTGTGCATAGGAAAGGTTATAATTCATACAACCCTCTGTGTAGATATTAGTCATGCTGCATTGTGTCGTTATATGATGATAATATAAATATTTCATCTTTATTTATCTTTTTGTTTGCTAGGATATTGTTTTTAGAACAGAATACACCATCCCAAACTTCTCTCGAGAATTCTGCAGTGTTTTCATTGGTACAACAAATGTTGGAAACGAGGTTGTCACTCATGGCTGGGCAAAGGTAATTTAAATTCATATACCAGCATTTATAATTAAAGATTTCATCTTCACATCTAACATATGGTCACTTACTGACAACAGGTTAAGGAGGCTAAAGGAGAGGTGACCCCTGAGCATAGCGAGCTGCTACGCCTTGAAGAACAAGCCAGACAACAGGGTGTAGGTTTATGGAACAGGGTTAGTTACTGTTACTTAAGCCACCTCATTACTAGTTTTCTGTGCCACATGGTATGGTAAATCAGAATATGCTGAATGTTTGGGTTATAATATGGAACATTTGTCATGCTTTTTACTGAAATGGATACTGAATATAGTTGGATTTACATGAACAAGCATGGTAATATGGTGTGCGATTGCATCTACTATAATAACTTCTATTGTTACCTAATTGATTATATGTTTTCAATTAATTATATGTGGCTGCTTTTGTGTTTTAGTCTCCGAGTTCTGTTGAGGCTGCTATCAGGAACCTTCCCCCATCTGCTGTTGGTGATCCCAGCAATCTGGATGCAATGGGCCTTTTAGCTGCTAACAAAGGCAAATCCATGGGTGCTATTGTAGATCAAGTTCGTGATGGGAGCTCACTTCGTGTTTATCTGCTTCCAGAATTTCAATATGTTCAAGTATTTGTTGCTGGAATCCAGGTATGGGGTTTATTAGCATTCACCTTTTTGTATTTGTCTGTTTTGGAGCTTCTATGTTGATATTTTCCTGTACATGCAACCTTATTCTTATATTATTTTCAATAACTAGGCCCCTTCAATGGGAAGAAGAAGCCAAGAACCTACCGTAGCAACTGAAATACCATCTGATGAACCAAATGGAGAAACTAATGGCGAGTCGCGTGGGCCCTTAACATCAGCGCAAAGAGTTACATCCTCGCCAGCCTTTAACGAAGTTTCCCCTGATGCATTTGGGAGGGAAGCTAAACATTTTACTGAGATTCGTGTGCTAAACAGAGACGTAAGTGATGTCTTTGTTATTTTTTCTTAATTAAACTTATTTACTTTTGGCAGATTGAACTGAAAGTTCCTTTACTTTGCATGCTATCTACAGGTCCGAATTGTTCTTGAGGGTGTTGATAAGTATAGCAATTTGATAGGTTCTGTGTATTATTCTGATGGTGAATCAGCAAAGGACCTGGCAATGGAGCTTATTGAAAATGTATGTACATTATTTCAAGTCAACAGTGTCTGCTGTATGGAAATCGACATCATGATGGCTGTTATAATAGCAGATTATTGCCAAAATAATTTTCTTCTTCATCATGCAATTAGGAAGTTAACCAATGTTAGGGCTTCATTTATTTCCTAAATGAGGATCATGTCCATTTTTTATTTTATGTGTTTTTGTGTAAAACTCACTCTCTTAGTTATAGTAACTATTCTCTCTACCCCATGAAAACATGTTTGACTTGATACATAGTTTAAGAAAACTGTTTGACTTTTCTCTTTTCTTTATCTTGTGTAGGGATATGCCAAGTATGTTGAGTGGAGTGCAAGTATGATGGAAGATGAAGCCAGGAGGAAATTGAAGGCTGCAGAACTTCAAGCAAAGAAGAGTAAGTTGAGGCTTTGGACAAACTATGTACCTCCAGTTACTAATTCAAAGGCTATATCAGACAATTTTACTGGAAAGGTTGGTCTAAATATTAGCTTCTTCAACAATCTCTTCTTTTCCATATATTTAAAGATCACTTAAAAAACATATATATTTTTAAACTTGTTACAGGTAGTTGAAGTTGTTAGTGGAGACTGCATCATTGTTGCCGATGATTCTCTTCCATTTGGCAGTCCAGCAGCTGAGAGGCGAGTTAATCTCTCAAGTATCAGGTGTCCCAAACTGGGAAATCCAAGAAGAGACGAAAAGCCTGCTCCTTATGCCCGTGAAGCAAGAGAATTTCTAAGAACAAGATTAATTGGCCGTCAAGTAAGATACTTTATAATCTAATGAGTTTTTCTTAAACTTCTTAAAGGAGGTGTCAAGATGGATGGGCATGGAAGGTTGGGTGATTGGTCAAAATGGATTTGGGTTGAAATTTTTTTTTTTCATAGTGGTTAAAAACGGGATTGGTCATGTTGGGTAGACCTCCATATAATTTTATTTCAAAATTAACCTGTTAGTTATGATTACAGAAACAATATATTACAATAGTCTCATTTTGAGTAGTGCTACTTGGGAGGTTATTTACATTGGATATTGACTCTGGGAACCTTTCAACTTGTTTCCCTGTTCGCTAAATTGTATAATTTGCCCTATTTGACCCATTTGTGATAGAAGTAATCTAAATCGACTCATGCGTAAGAAACTGGGTTGAAATTGCCACTTCTACGTTTATCTATAATTTGGAACAGAAAGCCAGCTAGTGATTTTAGTTTTCCAATTTATTGTTTAAATTTAGGTTCAAGTTTCGATGGAATACTCTAGAAAGGTCCCTCTTGCGGATGGAGCCGCTGCTCCAGCTGGACCTGCAGATTCACGGGTAATGGGTTTTGGGACAGTCTTCTTGTTATCTCAAGGGAAGGAAAACGAAGACGTCTCCTCAACTACTCCCCCTACATCAGTGACTCAGCAGCCAGGTGTAAATGTTGCTGAACTCATCATTGCTCGTGGGTTTGGCACTGTCATTAGACACAGAGACTTTGAAGAAAGATCAAATTACTATGAGAATCTTCTTGCAGCTGAATCTCGTGCTACTGCTGGTAGAAAAGGGATTCATTCTGCTAAAGATCCTCCAAGCATGCATGTCACAGATCTCTTGACGGTTAGAAGCTTTGATCTACCTTTTTTATATTGACCAGTGTGTGATATTTTGACTTATTTATTTTTCTGTTTCGTATTTTATATTCAGACCTCAGCCAAGAAAGCCAAAGATTTCCTCCCGTTTCTGCAACGTAACAGGAGGATGTCGGCTGTCGTTGAATACGTCCTTAGTGGACACAGGTTTAAACTATTTGTCCCAAAAGAAACATGCAGCATTGCTTTCTCATTATCTGGTGTCAGATGCCCTGGTCGTGATGAGCCCTACTCCAATGATGCAATTTCACTTATGAGACGGAAGATTATGCAGAGGGATGTAGAGGTAATATTCCTTTCTAACCCTTTATCCTTATCACATCATAATTCATTATTGATTTTTTTTTTCTGTTTTTGTTTTCTTGTGTCCAGATTGAAGTAGAAACTGTTGATAGAACAGGAACCTTTTTGGGATCGTTGTGGGAATCAAAAAGTAATGTTGGGGTCACCCTTCTAGAAGCCGGTCTTGCAAGACTTCAGACAGGGTTTGGTGCTGATAGGATTCCAGACGCTCACCTTCTTTCTCAGGCTGAACAGTCTGCCAAGAGGCAGAAATTGAAGGCAAGAAATTTGGTTCTAAAAGCATATATCAAATAGTTCAACTGGATTGTTGAATTGTCTCTGATTGATCGTTTTGTTGCAGATATGGGAGAACTATGTTGAAGGAGAGGAAGTTTCTAATGGTGCAACTAATGATAAAAAACAGAAAGAAGAGTTTAAGGTCCCTTAGGATTATTATTATTATTGATTTACCCAAGGTTAATCTGCTTGATGTGCTTATTGCATTAAATGCGTCGTTACAGGTAGTGGTGACTGAAGTTCTTAGTGGAGGAAAGTTCTATGTCCAGGCTGTAGCAGATCAGAAAGTTGCTTCCATCCAACAGCAACTTGCTTCTTTAAATATCAAAGAAGCACCTGTAATTGGTGCATTTAATCCAAAGAAAGGTGATCTCGTCCTTGCACAGTTTAGTGCAGATAACTCATGGAACCGAGCCATGGTGAGACTTGCTTCATTTTTGATCAGTTTACTTGTGGTTGGGTTGATTTGGGTTAATATTTTATCTCATACGGGTCAAACAGCCAAAATCAAAGAACTTAGTTAAAATGGAGAATTGTCAAATGGGTCCAACCAGTTGAATTTGCTTATTCATCAGGTTACCAGGTTACCGACTACATGGCAGTTCACATGGCATCCATGTCAGCTTCCGTGTAATATTTTTTTAAGGCATATTTACATAAAAACAGCCTACATTTTTTTAATAATAAATGTAGCATCTTTTATGAGAATAATTTTTTTCAAAAGTTAATCAATTTTAAAGTTCATTTGCTTTTTAAAAGAAATAATATTTCTGTGAATGTCACTCCTTTTTTGTGGCAAATCATTCCATTTTTTTGATATTGATTTTTAGCTTTTCTTTAAAACATTCATTTTTCTAACGTCATTTGCTTTTTGTAAACGTATTAACACTTTATAATTTATAAGACCTAAAAGAAGTTATGCCAATAGAAGCATCTTCAGTCAAGCCAACCCTGACACGTTTGACCCGTACCAAAAATCACCTTATTCTACTCCTCATGCATCCCAACTGACCCGCCTAATTTTCCATCTCTACTTTACAAGGTTGTTTACTAGAATTTCATGAATCCCGTGCGTGTTATGATTTTGATCCTTGTTTCTTTAATGATGTGGAAGGTTGTGACCGGACCACGTGGCGCTGTTCAAACACCTAAAGACAAATTTGAAGTGTTTTACATTGATTATGGAAATCAAGAAGTCGTTACTTACAACCAGTTACGTCCTCTGGATCCGTCTGTATCCTCTGCACCTGGGCTGGCTCAACTTTGTCAACTGGCGTACTTAAAAGTACCTACTTTGGAGGAGGATTATGGTCAGGAGGCAGCTATGTATTTAAGTGAAAATACACTTAGTGAGCCAAAGGAATTTAAGGCAGTAATTGAGGATAGAGATACTTCTGGAGGAAAAGTCAAAGGTCAAGGAACTGGAAATATTCTCTTGGTAACCTTGATCGATGAGGAATCTGACACCAGTATTAACGCCATTATGCTCAAGGTTTGTATGTTTGTGACCGCCATTATTGTCTCATAAAGACTTCATGGTTCCATCCAAGTCAAACCCTCTTTTTTGAAGTTGCAAAATGGGGTTATCGGGTAACAGGTCAAAATGGCATTTTTTTTGGTATGACTTAACTTCATATAGTAATAATATGATTTTCTACATGGAATAATTGGGATGAACATTAGGGACGTCAATCGTGTCACATTGGGTTGAACATCTAAACGTGTCTGACGGGTTGGTGTGTAGCAATCACGTTGTAAACGTGTTAATCAAGTTGGTGGGCTGTAATAAATGAGTCAAACGGGTTGTAAACGTGTGAGCGGGTCGACAGGTCGGTGGGTCAACTTGAAATTGGTGTTTTTGTTCATTTGTTTAAAACCTGAATCTGCAAATGATGCAGGGAGGAGTAGCAAGGTTGGAGAAGAGGAGGAGATGGGAGCCCAAAGACAGACAACAAATGCTGGATGAATTAGAGAAGTACCAGGCAGAAGCGCGCACCAAAAGGTTGGGGATGTGGGAGTATGGTGATATCGAGTCAGATGACGAGGAAAACCCTCTGCCTTCTGCTAAGAAAACTGGTGCTGGAAAACGTTAAATACACCTTGCAGCTCGAAGTTATGACAAAGGCTACAACAATCCTTTGTTAGTGAGAGAGAGATAATATGCTGCAAAGTAATAGGAAGTTGTTTCTTTTTTTTTCTTTGGAGTTTTTACCACCTTTCGGGTCTTTTTTTTATTTAATTTTCTTCGGTAGAGGACAGTTTTGTTTCGTGATCTGTTTTTCGTTTTATTGTCATAGTAGTTTAATTTATAGACTCTTAATAAGGTGAGCAGTGATGTGTTAGTATAAACATTTACAGAGACCATAAGCGGATGTTTGTTTGTGATATAAGTTTACTTTCCCGTGTTCATTAAGCATTCTCATCTCATATGTTGCAGTCATCATCGTATTTGCAGGTATTACCTTTTGACATCAAAGAATTTAATTCAACTCGGTATTACATTGTTTTGTGTTGTACCGTTGGCTGTTCATGTTGGACTCTTTGGAAATCCGTGTGGTGTGTGATTCACATCGGCTGGGGGTATTGCACTCTTCTTTTTTGATGAAAACCTCTGTCAACAAGCTGAACTTTATAGCTACTAATAGTAACATAAGGATGATGCTTTACGTGATAGACCTATTCGAAGACAACAATGTTTACCTGATCGTGAGTAGGATTCTAGGTACGGTTTGAGTGAAAGGCATTTTTGGGATGGACAAAAAGAAGCAGGCTCATTGTGAGGAGGGGAAGAAGCATTATAGAGGACATAGATGGGAAGGGACCGGAAGTAGCAGGAGGTCGGGGCATAAGGATAATCACGGATGGCGCAGGCGGTGGACCGGTGGTAGAGGAATGGGAGAACTCTTACAAGGATTGGAGAGGGAGTAGAGGAACACGAGGAGAGAGACAAAGGGCGAGCATGTAGGAGTTTAAACGAGGAAGTAGTTTTAAGGCAGGAGAAGGGTAGGCACGAGAGGTGAAATGCTTATAGCGTGTATATAACCTCGGGAACTCGGACCAATCAAGGAATGTACACGTTACTCACTTGGGAGAGAGTTTGCATGGTATGGTATCCCCAAGAAAGCATAGCAAAGACATCCAAATGTTCAAAAGTAGTTTGTAATCATAGCAAGACTTGCACAAAGAGTGAATCAATGTCTATCATACAAAAGGCGATTAGGAGGAATGTTGGGCATCATACTACCATATCTTTGGAAGATGCGCATGAAATAGTAGGCTCCTGCGACTTCAGATAGGCGGCAAAATTTTCTTTTCAGCCACCCTATTTTGTTGGGGTGGGAGGTGTTTAAGAACCGGAGCTACAATAGGTGACGACTGATTTAGTGAGAAACTGATCCATGGTAGCGATGATGCATGCCTCTACATAGCCATTGGTCTTCGACCAGTTAGAGTATTATGCTGATATTGGTGATGGAAGAGTATGTTTGAACATGTGACAATAATATTGGTGGTATGTGATTCACCTACTCATTTTGAGAGACAAAACTATAGTCTTTGTAAGATAAGAGAATAAAATGGTGTGTTGATTCCTTTTCAATCCACAATCCTGAGTAAATATTATATAGGAAATCAAGAGATAAAACCTAACAAGGAAATACATCCTGAGAATACTCTAACAAAGAGAAACCCACACTAAGTATCAATTTATTTCTACGTATAAGGCGGTCAAAACTCACAAGCATCGCAATAGAATTCAATGAAACAAGCCAGACGGATCTCTACAAACAAACTACTCGGTCCAAGTTTTATTTTTCATGAAAACCTAACATGATGAATTGGTCTAGAAGGTAACAAGAGAAAACAACTAGCAAATCGATTAGATTTTGCGCCAAAACTAAATCCTGGATTCTACCACAAGTGAAGCTGATCAATTTGACATGCTTAGCCTTCGCGCCTTGTATTCCTCCTCCTCTGCGCACCTGCATCCTCCCCGACCTCAGTCGTTGAAGTCTTACCTCCATCCTTCTTTGGTGCCACATTTACCTTTCCCTGATAGTAAACACCATAAGTTAATATATGCTTATAGAAAACAAAAAACTGAAACTATGGTTTGTGGTAAATTTATTCAGACAAAAGGTTGGCTACTCACTGGTTTCTTCTTGATGGCTAACAAGATCTTTAACAAGGGACTAATAATGACAACAGCAAGTGATACTATGATTCCAACTATAATGTTTGGTTTCTTCTCTGCCTCTTCAATAAGTTCCTGCACATATTAAGTTTTAAATAGTTAATTACTAGTGAATCGGAAATAGAACATGCATTAATGACTCGAATGACTTACCAAAACCTTCGTCTTGTGGTCACCCAAGATTGGTAAATCAGCAATCTTGTAAAGGACATCAAACACTGATTTCTGCAAAAATCAAGAGGCCCGTTTAGTTGCGCTAATGAGTTAATGTGGGTTGTGTTTTATTTTAAACGGGTCATGGTGTTTGATATCAAGTTATAGGAAGATGAATATCTTTTCCCTACAAAGTTAGATAATCAAGATCAGTTTCTTTAAACACAAACTCTATAAGTTTCTTTATACCCAGACATTATAACCCTCAAAATTATCATATTAATCTTTTTAACAACTGAAAATAAGGTGATATATGAGTTGAAAGGTGAAGAAACCTTGGAACCAAGATGTTTTACCTGTATACCCTTGAGCCCATCAAGACTAGCTGCTTGTACATCTACTTTTTGACTTGCTTTTTCAACTAAAAACTTTGGCTTCCACGTGGCATCCCTGATTGATTCTGCAGTCTTTTCGTCACTCGCTATCAAAATATTGTCAAACAAAATACCATCTTGCATTGTCCAGATCTCAATACCAATGGCAGCAACAGGCTCCAAGTTGGGTTTATCAAGTTCAAAGTACTCAACGTTTGGAATCTCACGAGGCTTCCAAACGCCCATGTAATTCGGGTTATCAATAAGCGGAGCATGCCATTTACCTTTATAATCCGGGTTCTTTTTCATGGGTCTCTTCCACTCACCACAACCCGCTGCTGTTTCACATTTCGGGTTGTCAATCTTTGGAGCTTCCCACTCACCATCCTCCTCGTCATCCCAATCTTCAGGCTTTACTGCTTCAGGATCATCAATTTCCTCTGTTTCATCATCTAACCATCCATCAGGCTTCACAGCATCTTCATCAAAGATTTCCATTGGAGCATCTTCATCCCAATCATCAGGCTTTTTAGCATTCGGATCAGGGATCATTTTAACATCATCCCAATCTTCAGGCTTTTTATCATCAGGGTCAGGAATGGTATTTGGAGGGATTACTGATGGGCTAAAATCTTCAGATGACATGAAGTTAGCCTTCTTTTTCCCTTCTCCATCAATCAAGATACTCAGTTCATTATCAGGCTTCAATACCAAGGTATACACATGGCTCATTTTGTCTGAAGGGACTACCGGAGGGGAATTCAGATGGTGTTCAACATACTTTCCAGTGTTTGGGTTCATGTGATTCATGATGAAATGAACCTTGTTTGTGGCCCCGCATTTGTCCGGGCCAAACATGATCGAGTAAGGAGATTTGTTATCAAATCCTTTAGGAGTCCAGCCGGATTCTTGTAGCCGGAGATACTTTAAATATGCGCCACCACATTCGAGACCATTTTGCAGGCGAGTTTCAAACTGCAGAACAACTGTTCCATCATTAAGCTCTACAGGCTTGTCTAGTTCTTTCACAATTGCATATTTTCTAGCCTTCTCTGTGACCAGAAGCCCATAATCATCATGACCTTTGCTCTTTGAGTGGTTCCATACACCTGAATAACACAACCTTTTTTAGAACGACTAACTCACACAACCTTTGAGTCAACGCCTAAATTTACACCAATACACACCATAAGACTAGAATCCTCGACACTCAGGGATGAACACATTTACCACAGACATTGATTTGTTAGGCTAATAATGACAATTATACACACATTTATATCTAAAAATCCCAATCTAGATTTTAATTTGAGCTATCAATCAATGAATTGCAGGATGATAATAATAATAATACATTCAAAGCATATTTCACTTTTGAAATCACAAATCATCTCTGATCTTCTTGTAGAATCATCGGAATCATGAATAGCAATTCAAACAATCTCATAACACATTCACAAAACTTAAACTAATCTCATGCATGTGATCAAATCAATACACAAACACACAATCAAATCAATACATGAAAAAGTAGCATAACTGCATAAGAATCAAACACTCGATAATCGATCTAGATACATATCAAACAGATCTTAATTACCTAAATAGTCTCCATTCTCAGACACAATCCACCTCTCCTCAAACGATTCATCAAACGACTCATAAAACACCTGAAAATTGACACAAAGCAAAATCATTCGTAAATCGTAATTCAGAAACAAATAACATGATCATAACTCTTAACACAAAATGTGAAAAATATAAAAAAAAAAAAAACATACGCACACAATTGGATCACTTACAGTGCCGGAAGATGCGTGTATCTCAAAAGCGAAACTACCGATCAAAATCAAACAAAACAACTGCAAACAACACATTTTCCGTTTGCATTCTTCCATAATCCGACGATCAAAATGCAATATATAATATAAATTGTTGTGATATATGTATATGAATTATAAGGATGAAATCAAAATGTGGAAATGGTGCTTTAGCAGTTTGTTGTGAAAAGTGAATACATACATATACGGATCTGAGGGGGGTTACGTGAAATAGTATTAACCAATGTTATCGGCTGGCGCGAAATTCAACGAATGAGAGCCTGCCACGTAGGTGGTTCCAGGCATGGCTCGCGTCGTCTTCCGAGATGAACGGTTGTGATTCGTGGAATGCGCACGTACAAGGTGGTAATGGGTCTTGTATTTGATAATCATATAATATATTATTTTTATTTTTTAACAACATATAACTCATGGCTTTATTTTACAAGATTTAAAAGAGGTTTTCTATATCATTATGAGTGCGTTATTATAGGTAATGATTATAAATGATTATGAGGGAAAAATAGATAAAATTTTATTGTTCATATGAATATTTAGTAATACATTGTTCGTCCTTATAAATTTTTTAATATTTTTGGAAAATAGTTACGAGTGAAGAAGAGTGAACATGTAATGATAAATGTATAAAAAGTTATTATTTAAATACAAAAAATAGAGAGAAAATGTATTTATAAGGGTGAGAATGAGAACCTGATATGAATATTCTCATGGGCGGAGCTTCTCTAGGGTCGAAGGGGGCAAACCCCCTCCTCCCTCTTCTTTTTTTTCGTTGATAGTGTTAATTTTGAATCCGATAGTGTTAATTCTTGTCTCGGTAGTTTAAAATTCTCTATATATACTAAGTTCGTGGCCGTAAAAATAATTACTTTTGCCCCCCGCTACGTATGTAAACTAATTCAAAGTCCGCAACAAAATGCCGTAAGCTATACTATCGATCTAAACCATCAATCTTTCAACAACATATAACAGTTAATTAGGTTGTGTTATTGGTTAATCATTGGCTTTCGACAAGATTGGTTTAAAAATAAATAAATTCAATTAATGAATTTGAGATATATTTGTGTCAGTTATAATACTAGTAATACTTATCTTCCTACTCTAATAAAAATGTAAACAGGGGTGCCACGTGTCAGCATCATATTTATTCTCATCAAACTTTTTCCGCTTCTATCTTCTATTAAATAGCCACATTAATTATTAATAATATTATCTATTTATTTTTATATTATAATTAGTTTTTTAATAAATTTAGAAAGAAAACTTTTTATTAATGTTATTTCTATAGAGATAGTTTTTTATAAAAGAAATTTTTTTCTAAAAAATAAAACTATTTTACGTAATATTTTAAAATTAGTTTTTAAAGTAAATTTTTATAAAACAAAAATAACTAAAATAGGGAGTTATAGTAAGGAATTTTTTAAAAATAATTTTTTTTAAATGATAATTTAAAACAAAATGTTTAATTTATTTTTGAAAAAAACAAAAAAAATAAAAAATTCATATTATTATTTTATTACTTATAGTTATTACTCATATATAATTTCAATCATATCATGTCTTAGTCTACCGTTTTATAATTAATAATTTTTATTTTATTAAATATTTTATTTATTCAACCCGTGTAATGCACGAGTTTACTAAAGCTAGTCATTTATAAATAAGTATAAACAACAACTAATATGTTATTTGTAAGAGCTATTACAAAATATGTCTAACATATAACATTTATTTATAAGTTAAAAATATAGACGTTAGTTTTAATGTCAGTTCTTTTAATTTAGTTATTTTATAAGATAACTATCAAAGAACCATAAATTTCAGTAATGAAAAAAATCATAGCCTAGCCATCAATTTCTACTAGTTATTTCGGTTTAAATTTTCACCCTATCCTCGTAACATTCATTTTACTTTCAAACATTCATTTTACTTTCACAAAAAGATTAATGCACATTTTGTATGTTATAAAAAAGTACCAAACGTACCCGATGTAGACAACCTAGCAAAGCAAACGAGCTAGTGGTGACCTTATCATATTGAATTGATCAATACAAGAGTAATCAAAGTAAAATCCAACATGTTCTGAACTCTTCCTTCAACGTCAAAAAGACTCTTAAATTATATTTAGGACTTCGATTTATTTAACTTTGAGGGAGAGAGTTCAGGGCAAATTGAATTTTAAATATTCAAACAATGTTGAAATTGACCTCAAAACGTCTTGTCAAGGTGGGCAAACTAGTGACGGGGTGATAACTTACATGGTGTATTAGCAGTTTATAAATAGTTAAATACTACGACGAATGAGAATTAAATTACCTCATGTTTACAAGTTTCATTTCAAAGAAGTTTCTGCTAAACTTTCACATAATTTCCATGTCTATTGATGAAATCGTTGTTATGATCGATGAAATGTAAAAGATCGTACTAGTTAAATTTTCGTGCATCCCAAGTTATGTAACAACATGTATGCATGATATTATAATGGATAAAAACACGTCAGATTGAATCATCTTAATTTCTTAATCATATCAATTTCAATTTATTTAAAAACTAATTGATTTTAACGTGATTGAAACTTTCATCCGGGCTACATGATGAGTGGTGGGCCCGACGACAAAGTTACGAACTCGTATGTTGCGTCTCTAAGGGATATCTTTTTGGTAAGATGTCTCGCATTTATTAAAAAAATAAAAGGTTCAAATCTTGTAAGATGCATATGTAAGTGATTAATAATATATATTAGGAACAATTAAAAAAATAAATTAGTATTTTGTATATTTGTTTGGCACCTTTAGAGATTAGCAGAAGCGGGACAGCAATTAAGTATCTAAACGCTATAAAAATATAAATGTAAATAGTTCAATAGACACATAGAAATGCAAGAGTTAATTATCAAATGGGCAATGTTGTAAAACATATTATCTTGTATATTTTTTCAACAATGGCCGAAGCAAAATCTTGTTAAAATGAAATTACTTCTTGTATTTGAAATGAAATTACTTCTTGTATTTTTCAGCAATTAAGTATCTAAACGCTACGTTAGAATTTTTCAGTCATGCCGTCATTTTACATAACAAAGTACGATTGCACGAATATTATTAAAGGGTACATAGTAAAAATGTATTATTATTAGAAAATAAATAACAACTTTTGATCGATTATTCAAGTAATTGCTAGCATTTAATCAAGTTTTTAGTTTTCGGAGTTTTAACTTTCAAGAATCAAGATTTTAACAATCAAACATATAGACATTCAAGAATTCATTTACATTTGTACTCCTAATTGTGTTCATACAAGTTAATTAATAATACATGATACTTTAATTGATTATTATTACTTATTAGTTTACATATATTTAGAGCATTAGGATTCTTGTCTTCTTCTTTTCACTCTCTTTAACACCTCTCTTTACCACTTTTGAAGACAAGGTTGAGTCCCACACTCCCACTCATCTTCTCCTTTATGTGACGATTTCATTCTCTGCTTATTCTTCTTATTCTAGGGTTGCATTATATTATACAAATATATGTGTTTCTATTTTTCTTCTTGAAACTAGGCATCCTAGATTTTAAAGCTAGAATAAGTTCAATCACTTGTCGATTCTAAATTTTAAACCTTAAAAAATTACAACGAAGATAAATAACGAAGAAACAAACTCTGAAGATCGAAGTACAAATAATAGATCGTACACCCACGACAACAAAAATCAAGGTCGTCGTCTTTAAATTTTAATTTTTTACCGTTCTATGTCTCAAGTTAGACATCAAAACTAAACTGATGTCAAACAAATGTCTAGTTTGAAGAAGCATGCTAGTGATATATATATATATATATATCAAATAAAATATAGGGTCGAATTATTCTAATAAGAAGGGAAAAAAATAAGAGGGAAAGAACGATTATTAACAATCAGATATTAGATATAAGGGCTAAAAGAATTCGATAGCATAGTGATCAATAATTAAAACTTTAAATGATAGACCAACAGTATTTTAGTCTTAGTCATATTTTCGAGTTCCATGGTTTTCTTTAAATGCTAATAATTTCTAAATACAACTTTATTTTTTTAATTACACCATAAAAACAAATGTGTTTTTTTTAAAAATACGTATAATTTTGATATATTAAAAACAAAGTTTTTTCACTTTATTTTAGCTTGTGTAATGTTCATCAGATTATTGTATAATATCAGACAACTTTGTAATATTCGTCAACCGATCATAGTGTTTTCTATCTTGTTTTTCTAAAATAATAATTTTAAATAATACAGTACGGAAAATGTAATTATTTTTTACGTTTTCCAGTTTACCATGTAATCCTAATTACATTATCGTGTTGTCACACCCCAAACCACAGCGATTTTCCGCGGGGTGCGAACGTCATGGTTTCATAGTCACTAGTCGACCACTACATGGGTTTGTAAAACATACGTCTCAAATAAGTTTAAAATACATAATTGTCTCAGAGTTAAATTGCGGAAGCAATAGTAATAAAGTAGATTGTTTTTAAAACATGGCAAATGCGAAAAATGAATGTCCCAAATGGCATGGTTGGCCCTAAACGTGAGATGATCCATGCTAGCTTAACTTGGTGTATCTATCAATTACCTGAGAAAACATGCATGAAAAATATGTCAACATAATATTGGTGAATCCATAGGTTTTGGGTATTAATAAACAGTGTAAAGGACCACAAGCCTTTCTATGATTTGATTGTCGTACACACAATGCTACAAATTATATAAGCGCCGCAACCGAAGCTAGACTGTAACTGTAATAAGTTGCCCCTACCCATGCCTATCGTAAGCATAGGAGTGAACAGGCTAATAATACACCCGTTTAGACATCCAGTCAAGGTTAGGATAATTAACCCGGGTGGGGGTAGTCAAACCCAATAGTACTATCCATGATTACCTCGCTTAGGGAAAGAAATTAACGGTCCGATAAAGGGGACTTCATACGGTAAGTAAACCACTTATATAACATGTGAAATCATTGACAAGTAATTGTGTCCATGAAAATAGTAATTTGCATGTAATCTCCCCCAAAAATGGAAACAAGTAAAAATGAGGCCGTGAAACTCACCTGTGAAGTGAGTCGTGTGTGAAATCTGTAAGTATCGCAAGTGCTCGGGGAAATCAAAACTAAGTTCGCCCTAGAACAAACAAGGTAACTTATGTCTAAGTAATTACTCCTACGTGTAATGTGAGCATGTAACTATTTCATCCACATACTTGGTAACAAAATGTTTGACTCGACGAACCGTTGGTTACACAAGATGGACATTCGTGAAATATATATATTATTTAGAAAATATTAATAAATTATACTTCACTTGAAAGTGTTCAAAAAAACCGTTGTATCTTAAAGTTGACATATTATTTGGGTAATTAAATATCATTTTAACTTGACCCGAGACATGACTCGAGTGTTCAGAAATTAAGTATGTAATTTACGTATGAAATTATAGAAATTAGGGTTTTGAAATAATCATATTTTCTTATGTAAAATAATATTTGTATTATGGTAATTGGAACACAATTTGAAATATTAACATCTAAGGAAAATCACTAGCTTTTGTATGTTATAATCCAAGTATAAATACATATATATTTACTCATAAAATAATTCTTTAATTATTTTCTTAGTAGAATTATTCTTTTATTTTTATTTTGTCTATTTCTTGACATATATTAAATTAGGGTTTCACCAACTTATTAGGTAACTTTTAATATTTTAAAAAGTAAAATCCCCTTAATAAATTACTTAGTTATTTTAGTCAATTAACTATTTGTCTTAACTTATCTTTTACGTGACCTAGTAACTAGTATTATGAGATCCATAATTTCATGTTTTAAGTCTCATGTCAAATTAAGTTAAGTCATAGGTCATCTACTACACATTATAACACCTCCTTTAAACTACATAATATTCGAAATCATAAAGCCATACTTTTCCATTTAAAGTCACATGTTTATATTTTAACCACACTTGTAAACTTGGTCAATTTAGCATTTATTCATAACCCAACTTTTATAATAATATATTACAACTTACTAACCAAATATAACTTGTAGAATTTATATAAGTATTCATAATAATGCTTGTAGGTATCTAAAATTTCATAAATATAAAATAATTTATTCGAAGCTTTTCTTGAGTTTTAACAACTCTTTATAACTTTTTATAAAATCACCAACTAGTAATTTGTCAAACATGAATTCATAAATATTTATTTTTTAAGAACAAGTATTATTATTTAGCTCATTTTAGAATGTTTTGTATGATATATTATTTTTGAAACTTCTTGTAGGTAAAAACACCATTCTTAACATGAAAGACTTTTGTGTATGAAGATAGTTACACATGAACTAGTAAATAGAAAATCATGGTAATGTAAAGTATATATAAACAAGAAGAGAGTGTTCTCACTAATAACTAGCAAGAAAAGATGGAGGGGTTGTTGTAGGATGCTTGGAAGCTTCAAAAATCACTTGGCCTTTAACAATGGCACTTGAATCACCCAAGATTTGTAGAAAATGAGTTGGAAATCAAATGAAATAGTGTTGAAGATGCTTTGGCTGAATTTTTGAAGGGAGGAGAGAAAAGAAGGGATGTTGGTGAAATGTGTAGGTGACTTATGAAGTGTGAGTCTTGTTTATAATGTCATATGCTTATAAGACTACTTTGAGATTTGATAACTCTTTCGTGTTGGTCAAATTTGAGGAGGGAAGAGAGTGTCCATAAGTAGAACGAAGACATGTTTCTTTAATCACTTGGAAACTAGTTACACCAAAGTAGAAACTCTTGGATTTGCAAGTTAAGCAAGAATCTCTTCTTGAAAATAAGAAAAGAAGAAAAGATGGTGTGATGGGTGGGGTGGACGGCTTCAAGGGGGAAATGGGGGTTTGGTTTTTAGTTTTTATGTAGTATTGGGTATTTGGGGGGTATTTGTTGCACTAGTGGTATTTTTACATATTTTTATATTTTTGCTTTATATTTTTTAAGATAAGTTAAAATATTATACGAACTTATATAATATCATATATTTTAACATTTATGGTATGTTAATGATACATCGTGTATCTAGTAGTCGCATTAAAACGATTCTTTCCGGGTAAAATATCAAGTTACGCGATTAGATTTATTTATAAGTTTAAACGTTTCCAATGTATTTAATTTGGAATCTAAAATACTTTGAAACACTTTAAATTATTTATTAGTATGTATATATTGATTATCATCAACGTTCGTGAGTGCCGGTTGTACCGCGTGTAAAAATGGTAATTAAGCCGAATCACTGATACATGAAATGTTATGCATGAAATTTTGCAATGCATGAAATGACTTCAAATAATTAGAAATCAATTAAAACTTATGTAAAATATGTATAATAATGACTAAGTCGGGCTGGGTATTGACCTGAAATTTGCCAGTTGTTACACGTGTATTTCTCGTTAAGCAGCTATTATGTTCAATGCTGATCATCGAGTCTAATGTTTATCACTCTGTTATCCATCGTGTCTAATGTTATTCACTGTGTCTAATGTTAACCATTATGTTATGCATCATGTTTTTCTAAAATGAGTCGTCGTCAATTCAGAAGATTACACAATAACATGACGGAATTACACAATGAGCTCAAAAACATTAAAAAAAACTTTGTGGTTTTATATAAAAACTATACACATTTTAAATATAAAAATCTGCTCGTTTTTATGGTGTATACGTATGTAAAAGTTACAAACGTTTAAAAAAAATGAAATTTAAGAAGATGAAACATTATCAATTTCACCCTCAAACCTAATCTTGATAAAAAAACACATGCCAATATTTTAATTTTTTTTATACTTCGTAGCTTTTAAGATAAATAAGACTTCTAATAATTAGAATTTAAAGTTAATTTCAATTTTGCTTCTAAGATTTAATTAAAATAACTATTTTTCTTCAAATGATTAAAAACATTAATTTACCTTCAAAAATTTTATATGTTGTTTTAATTTCACTCCAAAAGTTTAATTATTTTGGATAAAGTTGAAACAACTAATAAAACTTTGGACTGAAATTAAAACAATTTATGAAACTTTTAAAGGTAAATTTATGTTTTTATTATTAAAAAATAACTATTTTTAACAAACCTTAAGGAATAAAATAAAACTTTTAGCTCTAGAATTTATGATATGTATTAGATTGAACTACTATTAAGCCCCCCGTGTTGCAACAGGGACGTCAAATCGTATCAAGTAGCACCAATGCCATATCACCGCCAGTGACCACTAACACCGAAAGACTCGTATAAAAAAGAAATGTTATATAAAAAAATAAGTAAGTGGATCTACAACCAGCCGTAGCCACATGATCGTTAAACTAGAAAAAATAAGGTAAAAACATTGAACCATACATATTCACGCTGCGGTGACTTAATTCGCAAAAATTAAACCAAAACATAAAACAAAAATTTATAGAATATAAAAGTATAGGTGATCAAATTTGAAAAGTAAAAAAATATTAGGACTAAATGATGAAAAATATGAAAGTATTACATTAAAAAAAACTTACGGATTAAAGAAAGACAAAAATAAATACAACATATTTAGTATATTGTATAACCCATTTAACATTACAAATTTTATAATTAGTAATATATATAATAAAAAAATGAGGACTAGTATTGGGGTGCCTCGATTTTTACACATGTTGGTGTCAAAAGCTCGTTGATTTTTACACGTGTTCGTGTCGAAAGCTCGTTGAGTTCTACTTAATACCATGGCTTTTATCAAAAGTACTACTGGTTTTTTTTATCAACACTTTCTATCATTACAAATACTTGTTTTTTTGCAAATAACTTTTATCAGTGTGCAACAGGCATCAAACCCACGATCACAATTCAGAACTACACTGTGGATACATATTTACAAACCCAATATTTACTCTTAAACATCCTGATCAGTAAACAAGGAACAAAAGACTCTGCTTGCTTCAGTGTTTCAATGGTGGTGGCTCAACAAACGGCTTCTTCTCCACCTCTACTCCGACCGATTTTAGCGACTCCGTATACGGCTTCGGGTGCCTGATATTCACCAAACCAATATCAGTCATCGATCATTACTAAATACAGGTTTCCAGCTGCATCGTGCGTGAAACATCAATCATCAATAATTGCTAAATACATGTTTCCGTAAAAAAAAAAAAATAAATAACACTTTAAAACCAAAACCGACAACCAAACCTGACCTAGTTGTTAAACAAGTTTCTTTTCAAACCGGTTCTAGCCTAACCCAACCAGCCAACCCATAGGTTTGAAATCAGCTCTTAACCTTGTTCAGTGAAAAAAATTTTGTACCGGAAAAACTCTAACGAAACCGGTTTCAAACCGGTTTCAAACCGGTTTCAATCCGATTTAAACCCTGATCTTCCCCTTACCAAACCGGTTTCAACCTGAATTGGTTCTTAAAAAAACAGCTTTTGACTTTGTTGACTCAACCCACAACCGTTCTTTGAAAAAAAAAAGCTTCTACTTTTATTGACTCAAACCTGTTTCAACACGAATTGGTTCTTGAAAAAACGGGTTTTGACTTTTGTTTACTCAACGCGCACCCGTTCTTAAAAAAAGGGCTTCGACTTTTATTGACTCAACCCAGACCGGTCCTTACGAAAAGGGTTTGACTTTTGTTGACTCAACCAGAACCGGTTTGAAAACGGATTTCCACCTCTGTTAATAATCAATTACTAGTTTATTTAATGGTTTGTTCTTACATGGCGTAAGTATCCCCACGGATGGGATCAGGCATCACCTTCTGGCGATCCGCATCCTGCACATGTGCAATCTTCCTGAAGAATGACTTCTTGATGAACCCGTCGGCCTCTTCGGCTACCTTCTCCGGCTCCACGAGCTCTGGCAACGTCTCCCTCTTCGACTTCTTCACGAAAACGTTTGGCGATCGCTTGAGCTGATGCGTCGCCGTGTATGTTCCGATGCTAACCGACATTAGGATCAACCCGAGTGAGATGTATACTGGTACGTATGCGCCTTTCGCAGCCCTGTTTTGCCCCAAATTCTCACACCCATCAGTGACAAATTTTTAAATATCTTTTTTGATGTTGAAAGCGGGAAACCAACATATTACATTCTAGGAAAAGATAAATTGGTAGCGGATGCGACTTACGTGAAACAAACAAAGTTGTTATTACCTCAGTCACATCTAGGGTTGCAAACGATCTAAACGTTCAACGAACAGTTTGTGAACCGTTCGACTGGAAGTTCGTTTATGTTCGTTCGTTTAGTAAATGAACGAACGAACATGAACACAAGCCGCGTTCGTTTATTTATGTTCGTGAACGTTCGATAATGTGTTCGTTTATGTTCGTTAATGTCCGTTTGTGAACGTTCGATAATGTGTTCGTTTATATTCTTATTTTTGTGTCAGTTATTTTTATGACTATTATGTCAAGTATTTTTTTATATTTATGTTAAGTATTTATTTATTTTTGATTGATTTTATGTAATGTTTGTAATAAAAATATAATTTTTATTTTAAAATAAATCTATAATCATTTGTATTCATTTGTGTTCATGAGTTTATTGGTGTTCTTCATGTTTATGAATAATTATTTATGTTTTTTTGCTTTTGATTATGTTAATTTGTGTTTGGTAAGTGTTCATGAACAGTTCATGAACATGTTTATTTTCTTAATGAACGAATACGAACAGAAAATCTTCTTCGGTAAGTGTTCGTGAACAGTTCATGAAAAAGTATATTTCTTAACGAACCAACACGAACAAGGTCTTATTCGTTTTCGTTCAGTTCGTTTGCAACACTAATCACATCTGCTGCTCCAACTGAAAACCAAAACCATCTTCAATTTTAAGAAGAAGTCTCTGTATTAGTAACGAACGTGAACATCAGTCAGAATCGCTACTTCACCTAGAGGCCAAAACCTACTTTACACTAACTATAATTTTTTTGTAAATGGTTTTCATATTGATAACGGAAGTGACTGATGTAACCCTCCATTGCTTAAAAGAATAAAGTGATATACTTTCCTAAAAGTAACGTTAAACTAACCTCGATTTTTTTCAAGTAATATTTATATTAGTAAGGATGCGACTGTCGTAACCCTCCATCTTACATCCGTCACATCCGATACTTAACAAAGTTAAATTTGTGTTGCATATTAGCAGCGGATGTGATTGAGGTAGACAAAATATTTTTGTTACGATGGTCACATCCGCTGCTTCACGTAAAAACCAAAACTACATTCATTTCCTAAGAATCCATAAAAGGCACTTCCCCACCAAAAAAAAGATAAAAAAAAAATTGACAAACAAAAACAAATAGTGGCATACTACAATTCTGCAATTGTTGATTTGATAGTAAGTAAACTGTAATATTACTTTGGTTTAAGATCTTGACGATCATAGCCATGATCAGCAGCAGGGGCGAAAGCTTTCATCTTGGGGGAGGTTGAAGAAGCAAACGTCAAGCTTCCTCTTGATCGAACCATCATCGATTTCACCAAATTCTGCAATTCAACAATAAAAACCAACAGTTAATTGCTTAAATCTTTAATCACAGATTCACACATACGTACACATGAACAAAATTCTACAAATTGGTGCAATTCTACTTACAGTTGCTCTGAATGCCATTGCAATGCGTACGATGGAACCTGTAACGTACTCTAGTGTTGTGTAAAGAACAAACTGCTGATTGATTGTCATATGGGTGCAGGTTTATATGGGAAAAAGAAAAGATGTGTAGTTTCGAGAAGTGAAGGTGGAGACACGTGGCGTTGGTAGAGAGGTCTGGAAGAAACGCGTCATCTCTGTGCTTGGGTTCTTGAACTATCTCGTAGGCCAATGAAGTTTATATTTTCTTATTCTCTTTTTCTTTTTATTGTGAAAACTTTCGGATGCCACTTGGATTTCGCTAATGGAAATCGTAGTTGTAAAATTATAGTAGATTTACATTTGATTTTTACTTGGTTGTATTAATTAATAGAGAAACTAGTATTAAGCTCTTTGTTGTGTTGCAGTAAGAGACATAAAATCGTGTCAAGTAGCACCAGTAACACACCATCGCTGGTGACCAGTAACATTAAAAAACTCGTATTAAAAACAAATAAAAAACAAAAAAATACAACCGAATGAAAAAAGTAGACGTTAAAACATTGAACCATACAGACAGAACGTAAAACATATAGAACAATAAGTAAGTCGATTTAGGACCAGCGTGTTGTGACAGGGTAGTTAAACTGGGGAAAATTAGCGTAAAATGTTGAACCACATACACATGCACGTTGCGGCGTGTTAACTCGTCAATTTAGACTGAAACATAAAACTAGATATATGTAAAATATGAAAAGTATAAAAAACAAAGTTGAAAGTAAAAATAATATGGGGCTAAATTGTAAAATATGTAAAAATATTAGATTAAAATAAAAAATTAAAGGTTAAATAAAGAGCTTAAAAGATGGATACAACTCACTAGTGTATATGATACAACTCATAATGCATGATAAAATTGATAATTAGTATCTATATTTAATATTCATTTCTTGTAAGTAGATGGAGTGAACAACAAACATAAATATATGATAATTATGAACGTAAGATTGTCAATGATGATTAAAGTCAAGGTTAAGAGTGTCAATGACGTCCTAGAAGGATAACATGGAGTTAAGTGGTTATACTACTAAAGCAAAACGTTGTAATTTCCAGTCCCACAAGATGCAAAATGTTGTGAATCTATTTTAGAAAGTTTTAGGTAGTTATTAGTGTTACTGTTAAAAATAAAAACATCAATGATTAGATTGTTAGTATATATTATTATCAAACATGAATTATCATATTAGTTATTAAAAATCTAACGTTTTTTTGAATTTGAACTCGATTTACGACTGTAATCGACAAAGAGATCAAACAACCAGAATAAAAATATTTTCAAGTTTTAAAATTTTTAATTACTTCAAAAATAGAACATGTTTATCATCGGATATGAGTTGGCCAAAGCAAGCATAAAGGAAATTAAATAAGTTACTTTAACATTCATAAGAACTCGTTACATTTGTAAGTTTACCGGACCCGTTCATGTCATGCTAACAACACAATTAGACAAAGTAGTTTGTGCTGAACATGTGGCTTTTAAGATGTTATGACACGAAAACAATAAGAATAATATTCAAACGTAAGACCTCTGCTAGAAGAAAATCAAGTACTTGTCATGCACTACTCGTGTTTTGTCATGCACCACTCATGTTACCAATGAGTTAAATAGTTTACATACATTTTCCTTTACATTAAATGGACCCTAAAGTTGCATTTGAAATTGGTGTTGTCGAATTACATTCAAAACCAAATATATCTCATCAGACTGAGGATGCAAATCATCACCAGCCACAAACTCATGAGTAACACCATCCATCTGAATCAAGCTACATCCAGCATTCTTCTTCACTCTCCTAGCATCCCTCAATCTCCTCATCTTTGTTAAATCATCCCAACGCTTCGCATTCGCATAAATATCCGCCATTGTCGAATAAACTCCACCATCTTCAGGACTTATCTCCATAATATGCTCAGCAGCCTTCTCTGCAACCTCAACATTCCCATGGAGTCTACACCCTCCAAGCAAACTCCCCCAAACGAAAACATCACCCGACATAGGCATACTCGCGATCATATCCATTGCTTCTTTGATCAAACCAGCACGCGCAAGCAAATCTGCCATACACCCGTAGTGTTTAAGCTCTTTAGGAACTCCATACACCGACCCCATCTCACCAAAAAGTAGCCTTGCTTCGTTAACAAGACCAGCATGGCTGCACCCCACCAATACGCCAAGAAAGGTCACCCCATCTGGTTTAACCCGATTCTTGACCATTTTGGTGAAGTAACTTAGTAACATTTCACCATAACCATGCATAGCTAACCCAACAAGCATTGCATTCCAAGTGAATACATTTCTATCTGGGCTAGCTTCGAATACCCCCCTAGCGGTTTCTATGCACCCACATTTCGCGTAGAAGTCCACTAAAGCCGTACACAAGAATGAATCTATTCGAATCCCACTACGTACGATATGATCATGCACTTGTTTCCCTTTCTCTAGCAATCCCATTCGCGCACAAGCCGAGAGAACAGAAACCAACGATATGTTATCATAACGAACGCCTAAAACAAGTATTTGATCATACAGATTCAAACACTCGTCGTAGCGTTTCGCTTGCACATAACCAGCTACCATCGTCCCCCATGTCGCCGCATCCCTAACACTCACAGGCATTTCATCAAACACTTGGCGCGCGCGATCAATCCCCCCACTTTTAACAAACCCATCAAGGATCACATTATAAGAAACCACATCTCTCTCAGGACTTTCATCAAACACCTTATACGCATAATCAATTCGACCACAGATACAGTACACATGAACAAGACTGTTACACACAAACACATCGTTTCTAAACCCAATCTTCAAACACTGAGATTGAACAATTCTCGCAATCAAAAGATGATTCATCTGCGCACACGCTTTAAGAACAAAAGGGTACGTGTGGGCATCCACCGGAACACATCTCCGGCGCATTTCGATGAACATAAAGACTGCAACTTTAGGCAAAGAGAGGAGATTGTGGGATCGAATGATGGTGTTCCAAGAAAAGGTTGTGGGGTTGTTGATGAGGGTGAATACAGAGAGGGGGTAGTGATCGGAGATTGGTTGGTGGTGGTGGCGGTGGTGCGGCGGCCGGAGGAGGGAGTTGAAGGTGTGGAGGAGGGCGGTGAGGAGGCGGGAGGCGGAGGAGGGGTGGAGAGAAAGGAGGCCTCTGGTGATGATTTGAGCATGAATTTGGTGGATTTGTTTGATGGATTTGCAGTGATTTTTGAGGGTTTGAAGAAGATCTGTTGATTGTTTGCAGTAGATCATCGGGTTTCAGTGTCATCTTCTTGAGCTCGTTTAAGTCAGGAACACGTACTTCCTGACTTCTAGTATGATGGAAAACACTCTTTTATGCTGTCTTTCGAATTTTCTTATGATTTGATACCGAGTATTTTTTAAGAAAGAGAAATAAATGAAAGGAAATAGAAAATAAAAAATAATTGTGTTTTTAAAATTTTTTTAAAAAGGAAAATGAAAGAAAACAAAAAAGACTTGTGTTTATGAGTTTTTTAAAAGATGAAAATAAAAAGAAAAAAAAATGATTTTTTTTAGTAATTTTGTCTACTAACTTTCCTTTCACTGAATTAGTAATTATATAATATGATTAAATGTTCTTTCTCGCTAATATTCTCAACTATAACCTTTAAGTGTGTTTTCTCTTATAATTTTTTTAGTTTAGTTGGCGTTAAACAAACAAACATATAAGGTTATGTGTTATAGTTAATAAGTATATTCAAAAGGTGCAGCCATGTATCCACTGTATTGATGATGGGTGTGACTACACTCACATTAACTAAAAGAGTGAGAATTAATTGAAAAAAAATGTTGAAGTGTGGTGTTGTGATTGGTGGGTAAAAATAAAATAAAATAAAACATTTCCTTCGCCCTGGTCTCGGGAGCAGCCTCACAAGGGCACCACACACAAGAGGTGGTGTTTCCCCCTGTGAGTACGTGGCACTTACGCCCACCACTCACAATGGTATAACACATCACCTAACTACAAGGCAAGTACCATTTACGTTTTTGACATGCTTGAATCTACATCTCTAACTAAAGCAAGAGTTTAATTCTTGTAGCATTTCTTTATCATATTTTTGAACGTTTTTTTTTTCTTTTATGATATACATATATATCACACTGGTATCTTAATATTGCATGCAAGGGAAGAAAAGAACGTCGATAATTAATCTTTTACATCTTTGCATCTGTCTTATTTTCTTACTCAAATATATAAGATTTACAACACTCATAATCAACCGCAAACTTACAACTTAAACACTTAAAGATCATTTGGTACCGGAGCATCTCACCGCACTCATTGCATTCACCATCGCTTTCAATCCCTTGAACGAAGGAAAGAGGGTGTGGATGAACTATAATATTTTTAAATTTGCCCCCAAACTTCACATTTACATAATCATAAATGGCTATGTTACGGTGGGTACTTGTATCTGTTTCATACCGATGTATTAATGGAGCACAAGCCGGATGTATAGACTGCATACACTCATTGCAGTGATAGAATGAAAACTCTGGATCAAACTCCTCCTCGCAAATTTCACAAAAATATTCACTCTTATGATTCTCAATGGGAAAGTAACTCAGCTTCAAGGGATGTCTGTCACACTTGTGTGTAGTTCTCTCGGCTATTAACAAAGCACACTCGGGATGTAGATGAAAATCACAAACATGACAACCGAATGAAAACTGGTTATCATTAAAACCATGATCACATATGCGGCAATAATAAGCACGTTCTCTCTTATAAACTCTCAAAAAAAGATGATTTGGGTGAGAAGCATGAGCGATTTCTTTAGGTAAAAAGGCACAATTAACGTCAATGTAGTATTTGCATTCTTTACAATGATATCCAAATCCATTGCAAGGTAAGCTACAAATATCACAAGAGAACACCCCAAAGAAATTACCAGGGATATTTGTGTAGAGAATTAAGTTATGTTGTGGATGATCAGGGTGGTCTTCAAGTACAAAAGGTAGTCGGGTGCACCACTCATGGAGCACAAAGTTGCAATGCTCACCCTCGTTGGCACAAACGTAAGCTAACGTATTCATAATTGGTCTCAAACATCCATTGCACAAAAGTTCAATCCTTTTCATGGGGTCATGATGGGATACTGATGTTATTCTTGAAGAGGTGGGCCTTATGATATCAGTGCATCCAGCATCCACCAAAGTTAGTGGATGTTGATGACTAATATGTGTTTTTGTGACCTCGATCGAATTAGATGTGCTAGGTAATTCATTTTCCTTGGAAAACAAGTGTTTTAGTATGCTGTAAGATGGATCGGGAAATGGAAGATGAAGAAGATTAGGATGTTCAAAATCTTCAAAACTCTTAAAGGTTTTGCCTGTACCTAATGAAAAACAACATTCAAAGTACTAAATGATTACAAACGAATAACCAATATCATATATAGAAACAATGTTATGGACTGAAACCATTGTAAGGTATGGGACTTGTCCCACATCGGTTGTATGTGCAATTAATGTAGGGTTTATAAGCCAAATGGGTCCCCTCTTCCATCAGACTAGTCTTTTGGATTGAGTTCTTCTATTTGGTCTGTAACAAACAATGTACTGTGAACTTATTATTATGTAAATCTACCTGGAGATATGAGGATGGACATGAACGGCTCATTTCTTGATGTTGCACATGCGAGATGGGTATAGTATCTGCATTTCTCGCATTTATAAATCCAAAGATTCTCGTTAGAAAATGCTTGATGGCATATCCTACAACGTGGTTTAAATTTGGAATCCTGATCCGCTTTTGGAAAAGAATAAGCAAGGGTGAGAGGGTGAATATGAGAGAAAAATTCATTTGTCAAAGATTGGATTTGCAACTTTCTCGGTAGGAAAGCGCAATGACTATGAATGAATGAGTCAGGACACACCGTACAACGATAGAAGATCCCTTTATGTTCCTTACCACATGCATCACACTCGCTTAAAATTTGTTTGGGCATGCAAATTAGCGGGTGTACGTGGCTTGGATGATGGATGATATTCTTTAGCAGCCTTTTCGTAGCACAACTTGCATCAATATCAAAATCACATTGAGAACAACTATACCGTAGGTGGTGAGGCTTACGAGAGAAACCACAAATGTCACACGACCAATAGTCGTCCTCATTTTCGAGGAAGTAAAGACCGTGAGCATGGCAAGTGTCTTCCATTTTATCTGGAAGTTGTGCACAGAATTTATGGATGGAGTAACCACATTGACGACATGTGTAGTAATACCTATGAAACGAGTTGATTTCTTCCTCACAAAGGAAACACAAACATCGAAAGTCTTGTTTTGCAATCGAATCCTCGTTCTCTTCCTCATCTTCTCCATACTCTTCTTCGCTTTCCGGATGTTCTGACCATAAATCTATGAGATTTAATGGATGTTCGTGTTCAAACATTATATTTTTCTTATTTTTTCAGTTATATAAGTAGTATAAGAAGAAGAAACAAACACAAAACTAAATGTTTTTAAACACGATACAATAATTAGGAAGATTACACGAAGAAAAGAAAGGATTAGTTAGTAATAAGAAAGAGATTATGTAAGCTGACATTTATAGCATATGGTTTTACGAATACGAAACTTTAAGGAATCTTGCAATATGATACATTCTTATCTTCATTCTCAAGTTTATGTGTTCCAATTAAATGGCCATATTTATATGAATAAATCATAAACAAAATTTATGAATTTACTTAATTTTTACAACCCTTCTTAAGGGGGCATTCTTGTAGTAAAAACATATACTCCACAACCAAAGATTGTGATTTTAATATTACAGAATACAAATATGATGATTTTTAAAGTAGAGTATGTGTGTCTTTGTCGGAAAAAAAAATTAATTTTTACAAACACACGTACAATAGAATCCATGTATGTGTGTATGGAATTTATCTTATTTATCGAAGATCTTAATGGAAAATTTTTAGAAGTCAAGCGTTGTTACCATCCAACACGTTTTTAGTCATAGTTAATACAAATATTAAATGGCTCGTAGCGTAACATTATTAATGTGCTTAGTAAAAGTATTTTCCCCTCATATTGTGATGGTTCTAGTTTCTTGATAAGCATTTATGTAAATCAAAAAGTAGGTTAATAGTGTGTGAGTTAGCTATTTAAAACAATGTTAACTATGACTAAACAATGTTAACTAATTATTCGGTGTGCATGTTTGATGAATTTCCTGATAAAAGGAATTGATGTTAAAAAGAAAAACAATGTTAGTAAAAATCAGAAAATATATTTCACTGTTTTTAAAATCACACATTAATATAAATATTTAATAGCTAGATGAACACATTCAATATTCCTAACTTAAGGAAATTGAAAGTATCCAACTCACTCAAATAAAGTTTATAAATATATGCTCAAGCAAGGTATTTGTTAAAAGATAAATGAAGTACGATTGAAGTTATCCACGTCCACTACAACAATTTAACTCTGTCCCGACGACACCTATAGCGACGACATTTGTCGTTGGTACAGGTTGCTCTATACCGACGACAAGTCGTCGGTATAGAGTAATTGGGATTTTTGACTGGTCAAATTCTATACCGACGACAAGTCGTCGGTATAGAGTTGGCGGAATGATAAAATATCAGGCGGGTTTATGAAAACCCTGTCCCGACGACATGTCGTCGCTACAGGTGATTTTTATTTTATTTTTTATTTTTTTCTATCTCGGTTTACAGATTAAAAAAAAAATTAAATCAACATTTCCAGACGACATGTCGTCGGGATAGGTAAAAATATAAAAAAATCTTTTCTCGGTCCCGAGTCCCGACGACATGTCGTCGGGACAGACTTTTTTAATTTTTTTATTTTACCTCTATAGGGACGACTTTTTTTTACTATATAGGGACGACATGTCGTCGCTATAGAGTGCAGAACCCTTAAATCGCATTTCAGACCTTCTACCTCATTTTTCACCCAAAAAACCCCCAATTTTTCTCCCGATTTCATCTCGGTTTATAGGCCTATTTGGTATCAAATTGGAGTATTTGAATATAAGAATGATGTTTCTTTTACTATAATAAAGTTATATAATCTTGTTTTTATAAGTTTTATCTAAATTTTTGTGTTTTAGGTGAGATTAAAGTTTAAAGCTTGAAAGTAAAGGATTTAAAGATTTGAAGGTATGAAATTCATTTAAAGATTATGATTTAAGTGTTGTTTAGTGAATATATTTATGATTAGGTTTGTATGATTGTAAAAGTGTATATATATGTAAGTGTATATGGGTTTGATGTTAGATTAGGTTATGCCTATCAAGTGTTAGATTAGATGTATGATCTAGTAGATACCTTTTATTGTAGTGATGATTCCGATTGAAAGTATGTTTATTATTTTTGTTTAGGTTTATTGTTTATGTTTATTATTATATATTTATAACATATTTATTTTTGTATGTGTTTATTGTTAATGTTTATTGTCTATTTTTGTTGAAGCATGTCAACATATATTGCTCGAGGTCATGGTGGGGATGGCGGAGATCTACCTCCGCATGGGGATCCAAATAGGATCCCAACAGGTTGCAAGTCTTGTAAGTTATTTGTTAAAGTTAAAAAATACATCTTTATGTTAAACATAATCTCTGTTTCCTAACTTTTCAATTGTATATTAAAGCAACACAACCCGCAAGAAAAAGAAGATCTAAAGGAAAAAACATTAAATTATTTAAAAAAAAATTGAGCAAAATAAAGGCCAACCACTACCGATCGAAGTTGAAAGCAAGTGGGCCAATATAAGTTTGTTGGAGAAAACAACTCGGATTTTATAAGGTGAATCTCTAATGAGATTAGTAAGGTTGTTCCTTTCCATTATCCCAGTTGGCAAGTTGTTCCCGATGAAATTAAGAGTGCCATATATCCCACACTTTTTGTGAGTATACAATGTTATGTTTTTATCGTATTTTAATTATATAAGTGTTACATGTTTTCTAATTACATATTTTGCAGGAATAGTTTGATCTTGCTAGATGGAGGGAATCTGAACAGTGGGAAGGTGTAAGGCTCGAAATCATTGCCGAGTGTCAAAGAGCCTATAAAGATCGAAAGCAAGATCTAAAATCTCATTTTGATGATGTGGGTGGTTATGATGATGTGGAAACAGCGTTAACTTGTCCTCCTGAGGGAACTGACCCGCAAGCATGGGCTAGGGTGATTAATGAGTTGTTCTTAGATCCCGCTTATAGGAGCCGATCTGAGGCAAACAAATTAAACAGAGGTAACAACGCTATCCAAGTTTCCATGGGAGCCAATCATATGCACAGAAGAGACATATAGAGGTAAAAGTATAATTGTTAGTATAAAAATAAGTATTAACTACCGGAAGATGCATTTCTAAGAATTTTTATTATTCACAGGGGAGTCGTCCGATTGATCTCTTTCAGAAGATGCATTTCAGAGAAGGCACGGCATGGATGAATGCAACTGCAGAATCGGACTGGGTAAGTTTAAGTGTGTTTGGGTCAAAATGACCTATTTGAACTAACTTTTGATTGATTGTAGTATGTTTAAGTGTGTTTGGGTCAAAATGACCCATTTGAACTAACTTTTATGTGATTCTAGTATGTTTAAGTGTGTTTGGGTCAAAATGACTCATTTGAACTAACTTTTGATTGATTCTAGTATGTTTAAGTGTGTTTGGGTCAAAATGACCCATTTGAACTAACTTTTGATTGATTCTAGTACGTTTAAGTGTGTTTGGGTCAAAATGACCCATTTGAACTAACTTTTGTGTGATTCTAGTATGTTTAAGTGTGTTTGGGTCAAAATGACCCGTTTGAACTAACTTTTGATTGATTCTAGTATGCTTAAATGTGTTTGGGTCAAAATGACTCATTTGAACTAACTTTTGTGTGATTCTAGTATGTTTAAGTGTGTTTGTGTGAAAATGACCCATTTGAACTAATATTTTCAATATGTTTAATGCCGGAAAGAATTCAAGAGGAGTATGTGAGATCCTCTAGCGAGACCGGTGGAGACTCATCTGCTGTTGATGAGATTCAATGCATTGAGCGTGCCTTAGGTCAAAGACGAGGACATATACGAGGTGTTGGTCGCGTGATAAGACATCACACCCCTAATTTTTGTAGCTCGCAACCTCCTCCAACACAACATTTGCATGATGAAGTTGCAGAACTTAGACAACAACAATAACAAAATCAAGAAACTATACAACAACAACAAATCCAACAACAACTACAACAACAAATACAAGAAATGCAACGATTGCTTCAAGAGCAGATGGAAATGATGCGCTACTGGCAGCAGCAATGACCACCGGGTGGTCATTAGCGTTTGTATTTTTGTTAGATTTTGTTGAATTTTAAACTAATTGTATGAATTATCTGTTTGTTAAACTTATATTTGAATTTGTATGAATTAGTTGTTTGTTAATCTTGAATTGGATTTTTATTAATTTTATGTTTGTTAAATATTTTAAAAACTTAGGTTCTGCATAAAAATAAAATAAAAATAAAAAAACTGAGATTAATAGAGACGACAAGTCGTCGCTATAGATTATTTTTCTGTTTTTAAAAAAAATTAAAAAAACACTTATAGCGACGACTTGTTATAGCGACGACAGGTGTTTTTTAATTTTTTTAAAAACAGAAAAATAATCTATAGCGACGACTTGTGGTCGCTATAAATTATGTTTTTCCTTTTTTTTTATTCGATAAAATCAGAAACCACGACACTTATAGGGACGATTTGTTGTTCCTATAGAAGAACTTGTGTCGAAGACCTCTATCCCGACGATATATCAGCCTATTACAACTAATTTTTGCGAACTAACTCTATAGCGACGACATGTCATCGCTATAAGGTGCCAAATTTTCGTTGTTATAGGTCCACTTTCTTGTAGTGGTCACCCCTGTCAAAACATACCTTTTACATTTTATATTGAGAAAATTGTATAAATAGTTATTTAGTTTTGTCAAGTAGTATGTTTGGTTCCTAGATTTTAAAAATAACTAAGTTAGTCCAAAGTTTTTATGTAGTCAATGCAAATTTGATCACCAAAATTTAAAAAAAAAAATACAAAGTTAATCCAAACATTTATGTGGCGTTGTACTATTATTTCCTACCGTTATATTTTAAAGTTAGTTCAAACTTTATAAAAATCACTAAAAGTTGAATAGATTTAATGTTAGAAACCAAACATGCTATGAGTATAAAAAAATTTGAACTAACTATGTAATTTTTAAAGTTTGAGTACCATATACAATCTCATTAAATCAAAGGGACCATATATTTAATTTTCTCTTTTATACTACATAAAAAAAGGTTGTAAATAGAGATTGATTTATCATATATAATCATGAAACTTTGTTATTTTTTAAAACATAAACTTCTCTTTAAACTACACCACTGTAACTTGATATTATGTTACTAGTTTTAATTATTCGTGTATTACATAGTTGAATAAAAAATATTAAATAAAATGTAGTTTTATTAATTATAAATTGATGTTCTGAAATAAGATATGATTAAAATCTTTCTTATAATAAATAAAATAAAATTTTTATTTCCAAACAAACGTTTTAAAAAAATACCATACTTATAAACTTTCTTATTATAACTCTCAATTTTAATTATATTTATTTATAAAAGGTTTACTTTTTAATAACACCAATTATAAAATATTTCGTATTTGTAAAAAAGATTAATGTTCTAAAAAATTTTCTAATTTTATAAAAAAATATTTTCTTAGAAATAACATTAGTAGAAGATCAAAAGCTTCTCTAGTAGAACTCATTCGGGAGGGCTTGGTGGTCTTAAGAAGGGTTCGGGTGGGGAGGAGAGGACGTCGACCATAAGGCAGATAGCAGTTACTTCGATGTGAGCAGAGTTCGAATCATTCTTAGATGCCCCGAGAGGCATCCTTGGTGGTTCTATTCGTTATTTGCAGGAGTTCGAACACAGATGTAGGCTAAGCAGGTGTAGCCAGGGAATGCTCTGCTTAGTGCTTGAGCTGAGCACGTAAGCCAAGCCTTCACTTACTTATTCGTAGGACTTCAAGGGATGCTTAAACATTAGTAGAAGATCTCTTTCTTAATTTATTAAAACCATTTTTAATCTAAAAAATAATTAAATAATATAATTAGTAATTAATGTGATTATTAAATAGAAGGGAGAAGCAAGAAAAAATTTGTAAGTAGGAATATGATGTTGCTATATGTCCCTCCTATATACCTTTTATTAGAGTTTATTAGAGTATGGAGATGTGTTTGTGTTAAAATATATAAATGTCCAATTAATTTACAAACACATATTATTTGGGCTGGAATGTGGGCTGTTACTGCTGGTGGGCTTGTATAGCTCGTTGTGGGCTAGAATGTATATGGGTTTGTAACATATTAGCTTGTAGATGGGCTGGCTTTAGCTTCCAGATGATTATCTGTTAAACTGTTAAAAACTTAAGATCCATTACATTATATTGAATAATCCAGAGTTCCAGACACAAATATGTTGACTATAAACAAGACACATACCAGGAAAAATGGATTTTCAATTGCATCCTCTATAGCGAAGAAAACTCACATCAGTTAGTTATAATCTTTGTATCACGGTTCCGTCATGACGACAAATCATATTTGAGTTTAGATTGTGATTGTTTGAGACATATTATTTTGTTGATGAGTTGAGATTTAATATTCTAGATTTTGTTCGTACTTTATTTGGTGATCGATATAAAAACACTCATCATTTGGAATAATAAATCTAAAGTTGCATGCCCATGTGAGGTCCTAGTTCCTTTTTACACTTTATTATTTATTTTCTTTTAACATGATTTTTAAAGGAGGCGTCATTGATAATTTAATGTGGTGTCTTGCCAATTGTTATCTAAAATACGTATTTATGATCAATTATCAGATGTTAATGAAAAATTCCCAAATTGTCATTTTGAACTATATAATTCCTTAAAATGTCTCTTTAAAATATATTTTCTCCATTTTGCTCTCTAAATATGGGCATCGACAAGTTTAAAATATGATCATCCGAACTTGTTTTTTAAGGTCAAGCAAATGCAATGTGTCAAAATACACGCAACCCACTCATATTATAGGGTTGTCCGCCCATGTAATATGAGTGTCCAACCACATTATATTGATTATTATATCAATTTATTATTTTACTTAAAATATATTGTTATGACGTGTTTATTTTTAAATGCATGCCAACATAAATTTTATTTAAATTCGAGTTGGGTCAAAATTATATCAAAACGTTCGTATTTAATGGGGACATAACAAAGAAAAACAAATTATGAGTAAAATTAATTAAATTAATATAATCAAAATAAAAAATTTAATTTTTTTTTTCAAAGTTCGACCGACTTCTTTTTTTGTTGAAGACCCATATATTATATAGCTGATGACCTTATGATATGGACAAGTCTTCCGCATATTTACACGTGGCATTGTTTTGATATTAGAAAATAAGTTCAGGCGATCTTATACTGTCTTCGTTCGTATTTAGTGGAGAAATAATAAAGAAATGATATTTTCAAAGGATTTTTAAGAAGGTTTTTAGAATCTAATCTAATATTACAAAATATCGTTTGCCACGTGTTATTTTCACATAATCATTTTTTCACATGTTACTAACATAGAAAGTCAACTCATTAATGATAACATTATATGTTAATCTTAATACTTTAATAAAATAGTAACTAGAGGGGCACATGACAACACCACAATTCTCTTCACTAAATTTTTTCCCTTTTTTTCCCCAATTAATTACTTTAATTACTTATAATATTATTTAACTCCTTTTTAGATTAAAAATAGTTTTTTAATAAATTAATATATAGATCTTTTTATTAATATTATTTCTATAAAAATAATAAATTTTTCTAAAACATCAAACTTTAATAAAAATATGAAATATTTAAAAATGGTGTTTTTAAAAAAGTAGTTTAGTTTATAAACCAAAAATAACTAAAACCGGAAGTTATAGTAAGAAAACTTTTAAAATGATATTTTTAATACGGTTTTTTTAATAAAATATTTACTTTTTTCAGGAAAAAATTAAAATAAAAGTTTAAAAAGTTAATATCATTGTTTTATTTAATATAGTTTCTACTTATACATAATTGTAATCATATCTTATCTTAAAATATCATTTTATAATTAATAAATATTTATTATACTTAATATTTTATGTATTTTACCCGTGTAACACACGAACCTACTAAACCCATTCTAATCTAATAAAGCAACATAACTCTTGCCACGTACATCTTTTTATAATTATTTTAGCATATGTTACTATCATAGAAAGTCAACCTTTTAATGATGATATTAAATGTTAAGGATATAATATATTATTTTATTATAATATAATTTTAATAAATTAAAACATGTTTCTTTTTAAAAAACATAACATTTAAAAAAAGAATTTTATGAAACATTAGCTTTATAATACATTTTTCACAAAAATAACATTGTTTAAAAATAATATTTTAAAAAAATAGACTGTTTAAAAAACATTTTTCTAATCAAATTTTTGCAAATACGAAAGTCTTAAAAACATTGTTATTATTTTATTATAAGGTAGTTAATTATATGTAACTTTTAATCATATTTTATTTAAAATTTATTTATTATTTTTAAATATTAATTGTTAACTATTAATTTATAATTGTACACGATTTTATGAACTAGTAAATGAGTATCTATAGAATTTTCCTAAATCAAAGTTTTTAAGTTTTAAATAGTTTTCTTCAACCCTCTACGATAATCATCAAATTCACCGGAGGTCACGCAGAAGTTAGCGGTTTGCATGGATGTTTGTCTTTCTTACACCTCTCAAATCATCATCATTCTCTCTAACAATTCGTGATTATTATCAAAATTCATGATCGAAATCCGATTTGATTTGATCCGATTGATGCAATGGATAATGCAGAGAAACAGATGGATAAAAAAGAGCGAGCTAAGGAGCGCAGAGAGAAACGTCGTCAGGAGATCTCTCTAATCCGTTCGATTCCTTATTCGGATCATCAGAGGTATGCGTTTGATTCGTTGATCGTATTTAGTTGTTGCGATGTGTCAATTTCTGCAACGATGAATCGTAATTTCGATTTGTAGAAGTGTGATTGTATGAAATTGTGATGCATGATACGAATTAGTATTCAGATTTGAGATTCAGTATTTATTCTTCAGAATTTTGAACGATATAGGTGATTATTGGAATGTATTGGTGTTTGATTTCTAACCAAAATGAAGCTCCTATGAATCCTGATTTCATATCACAGTACTGTAATTGTAAGAAATTGTGATGCATGATACGAATTAACTTTCAGATTTGAGATTCAGCGTCAATTCGTTAGAATTTCAAGGATATATATGATTATTTGAGTTTAAACAAAACTGAAGCTCGTATGAATCCTAATTTCATATTACAGCATTGTAATTGTAAGAAACTGTGATTCATGATACGAATTAACATTCAAATTCGAGATTCAGCATGAATTCGTGAGAATTTCAAGGATATATATGATTATTGGAAGGTATTGGTGTTTGATTTCTAACAGCATTGAAGTTCGTATGAATCCTAATTTCATATCACGGTACTGTAATTGTAAGAAATTGTGATTCATGATACGAATTAACATTAAAATTTAAGATTCAGCATGAATTCGTTAGAATTTCAAGGATATATGTGATTATCGTAATGTGTTGGTGTTTGATTTCTATCGAAACTGAAGTTCGTAAGAATCCTAATTTTAAAAATCGCGGTACTGTAATTGTAAGAAATTGTGATGCATGATACGAGTTAGCTTTCAAATTCGAGATTCAGTATGAATTCGTTAGAGTTTCAGTGATATATATGATTATTGGAATGTATTGGTGTTTGATTTCTAACAAAATTGAAGTTCGTATGTAGTCAAATTGTTGAAACATGTATGAAAATGAAATTCCATTCAAATCCATGATAATGAAGAATTTATTAGATATAATGTATGAACTTCAGGTGTTAATAGAGGTCTATTACTGTATAAACTTTAGATGGTGGTCTGCTGAAACTATAGCTGTGGTGACTGGTGCAAATCGAGGAATCGGATTTGAGATTGCGCACCAGCTTGCATTGCACGGGTTAACCGTGGTTCTTACTTCAAGAGAGATTGCTGTAGGTGAAGAATCAGCAAAAGTCCTACAAGAAGGAGGCTTAAAAGTGGTCTTCCATCAACTCGATGTTATAGATCAAGAATCAATCAATACATTTTGCTCCTGGGTGAAAGAGAACTATGGTGGTATAGATATTCTGGTAATATCATCACATCACACATCTGTTTTTGATTGTAAGAATGAGTTCAATGTTGTCTTTTTTGCTTTACTTTTGAATTGTATGCAGATAAACAATGCAGGATTCAATCATAATATCGGCTCAGAGAATTCTGTCGAATTTGCTGAAAAAGTTATCACCATCAATTTTATCGGCACGAAAAATATGATCAGAGCTGCAATCCCATTGATGAAGGCTAACCCTGCAGGCGCGCGGATTGTTTCAGTGAGCTCGCGATTGGGAAGACTTAATGGCAGGAAGAATGTATGTAGTTAAGTTTAACTTCCAATTCTGGATTTATTTATTCTTGAAATTAATTCACTTGAATATAATTATGAAATTTAATGTTAGAGGATTTCTGATGACGCATTAAGACAACAACTAGAAGACGCTGACTCGCTATCAGAAGAGTTGATTGATGGAACAGTGAACAAGTTTTTGGAACAAGTGAAAGATGGGAGTTGGATCACTGGAGGATGGCCTCAAAACAATACAGACTATTCACTGTCAAAAGTGGCGGTCAATGCATACACGAGGGTGGTGGCCCGGGAACTCGCGGGTCGACCCGAAGGTGAAAAGATTTACATCAACTGCTACTGCCCGGGTTGGGTCAAGACCGCCATGACTGGTTGGGCGGGCCAGGTTACACCTGAAGAAGGTGCTGATACAGCAGTATGGCTTTCATTGCTTCCAGATATGCGTATTAGTGGCAAATTCTTTGCTGAAAGGCGCGAGATACATTTCTGATTGCGGGTAATATGGAAGAACAGTTTTGATTTCATTATGAAACTTCTGTTATCTGCTAATTTTTGGTGTAGAAATTATTGTAATGCATAGAAGAATATATTTTTTTTTGGTTATAAATTAGACATTGTTTTGTACGTGATTGTGATATTATTATATTTTTTAAGCTTCTTTTAACGTATATAGATTCGAATGAATAAAATTGGATGATCCTGAGCCAAATCATGTTTTCTGTAAAACAAAGAAAGGTTCAAAAAGCGAAAAGATACACTAGAGATTATAAGAATATCAAAAGATAAATATTTTTGTGATTTATCATTTAAGATATGATTATATGCATGTCTACTTGTAACAACTAATGAGTACGTCATGTAATCTAGATAGAGATTTGGTCAGATGTGTAGATTAAAAACTAAGAATATTAAGCAGAAATTATAACATTATTAAAGTATTATTGGTGATATATTTAGTTTAGATATATTATAAAAAAGACAAACCTGGTGCACAAGGCTCTCGTATGCACAGGATTCAATGTGAAAGCCTTGTCTTTTTTATATATTTAAATCAAATTTATCACCATTTACTATATATCATATATGATTGGTTCTCAATAGAGTATCAACAAAAGAAGGATTGCACAAAAGAGGTATCGCTTGGAACTCATTGTGTGTTTGGTGTTTGAATTTTTTGGAGAGTGTGGAATATCTTATGCTCTCATGCCCATTTGCTAAGGATAGTTTGGATAGGATTTTTTATGGTGCAACATTAAAAATGTTCGCGAGTTGCGTGGTACATTACAACTCGCACCTCCCATCAAGAAACTAATTCAAGTCGTAATAGTTGGGAGTTTGGTGTACTTGAAAGATGAGAACTGAGGTGTTTAACAACAAGAATACTCACCCCAAAAGATTGTTGAGGAGATCAAAACTACAATTTATTTTTGGATCAAGAACTGAGCTAAGGCAAAAGATTAAGACTGATCCCATTGGTGTTCTAGTACGAAGCATTTCTTCTAAATATGTTGTTTGTATGGTTCTAGCATCTTGCTAGTTTTCTTTTAATAAAATCTCGTTCTTTACAGAAAAAACTATGCATACATAAAAAAATAAAAAATAAAAAAATAAGCTAACTCATTATGATTTCAAGTTGCATTAAGGAGTTTTGAAGCACATAAAAACACTTACCCCTAACTATACCAACAGAAACACAAGAAAAGCATAGATACATATTATGTCAACCATGATAAGAACAAATGTGCAAAGTCTATAAGATCCAACTAATATTCAATTCCCTTTAAGATCAACTACAATGTAAAAATACTAAATTCCAACAAAAATCCCTCAAAATCCTGCACAACTCCATGAGTTCAGCCATTGATTTTGCTTATAACCAAACATTATATAAACTCAAGAAACATATTTAGGAGCTACCATGGCTTCAGATCAGCTAAAGGACCTGCAGTCCAGTTTAAAACCTTCTCTCCTTTCCTCAAATAAACGCTCTTATCGTGAGGCAGTTTACGCGCCAGACCATTCAAGATTTGATGGAAAGCATCACCCGGTTGAGCAGGATGTGGGAATAACATAGCTTGTTTCATTGAAGGATTAGCAAGCAATCTTTGTTTTCTTAAAATTACTTCTGTTGGAATTGATGTCAAAATGGTGTCTAAATTTGGAACATCCTTTTCATCTACATAAACTCCGATATCTTCCCATGGAATTGCATCAGCAAAAGGTAAGACGATGTCATCTGCTATGATGACTGGAATGCAACCGAATATAACTGCTTCAACCAACCGTGGGCTCCATGGGGCCCACCCTAGCGGGCATAAGCAGAAAACAGCTCGTTGCATGTCTTCATAGTATGTCGTTGGGTGTTCTGTTGAGATGTCAAATAGAGGGTTGTCTTTGAAGTTTTCCCACACCGCTGCTCTTGCTCCTCTGTAAGATTATAAAAAAGATCATTTTTGTTTCATACAAACGCAGAGAGAGAAAAAGATGCAAAACTGGAGAGCAAATTAGAAGTATCAAGATGCACAAGTAGGGGATGTTGGGTAGCGGGTCAAAGGATAATATTACAAGAAAGAACAGCTAGAAAAGGTCAAACTTTTTAACACTCACCTAAAGACTAAAGTATGCATGCATTTTTCCAATCTCCGAAAATGCTTTACTCAAAAAAGTTGGATCATTTAAATAACATCTTCATATTCATATTTAATATATTAATTATCTATTAAATTCAATATATAGGACATAAAAGTGTTGGTGGATCAACCCGACCTATTTACCCATTTTGACCCATTACCTAACAATTTTATGAGTATAGAAGACGCTTACCTTGCATAATAACCACCTTCAGGGTCGTTTCCAACATCATAAAACAAGCCTCTAAAGTAGACAAAGATGGATCGAGGAATGCTTGGAGGGATCAAATGAGATTGCATCTTTTGAGGAGGTGCATATGGGGGCACTGTGATTGAACCCTCTTTTAGGCAAACATGATTCTTTTGACCAAATGTTTGAACCAAAGTAGCTCGTTGGAGTAGAGGAAGAATCCCTCTTTCAATAGCTTTTTCTTCCTACAATAAAATTTGATATTTTAAGAACATCGCACCGACTAAAAGGATGAAAGAAGGTTTTTATGCTTCTATACTTATTTTAGGGTGAAAGAGGCTCCAAATAATAAGCATTTGAAATTGCTCATTTCAAATTGATTATTGTTGGTGGATCCAACATTACAAGTTTACCCCTACGATAAACTAAGTTTTTTAATAACCTGATTATCTGCTTCGGCTTATAAGCATAAGCTATTTAAATAAGCAATCCAAAATCCCCCTTAAAAATAAGCACAAAGATGCCTTGCGACTAGAAATGGCAATTTTGACACATCTATATACGAATGGGTCTATTTGGATTACGTTTTCTCTAATGGACGAATCAGGTAAAACCAAAAATATATATTTAGCCTAAAACAAAAGGGTTAAAACTTGCCCAAGGTGTCCTGAATCATTTCATATAAAAAGAAAAAGAAAACATAGACCCGTATTGAGATAATATGATTTTTGTAATCAACTTTGACATGCTAGTTTGTAATTAGATTGGTAAAAGTTTCGACAAAAGTAATGAGGGGTGGATCAACCCATCCCAACCTGTTAATGTGTTACTTAACTCGTCTGACCCTGTTATGCCACCTCTACTCAAGACAACAATGAGAAAGATAAGGGTCCATACTTGATAATGAAAACAAGCACCAAAATCATGTGGTACGATGAAAAAGTGATCAGCGCCTTCGGTCCTATTCCAATAAGGCCAATTAGAAGAAATAAGCTGAATGGCACTTCTCATCATTCTTGGCGATTTAAAAGGTAACGGGAGCCCATTTGGTGTTAAATCACAAGTGGTGTATACAGGGGTGTAAAACCAATCGGCCTCCTCTGGATTAAGGGTTCTAACAGGACTGGATAAAAGGAATCTGTGCATATAAATCTCAGCAGCAAACATGTGGTTAAGACATCGAGGGTCTTTTTGTAAAATTTTCTTGTTGTATTTGCTCGGTAGCTCATAAACAAATACTTTTAACCTTCCAACTGGATCATCTTCCAATACATCCCCAGCACTACCTATTATTGCACAATTTGAACTAACATTAGCGCAAAATGTTTCATTTATTGGTAATTATGACTTTTGGATCTGAATACTTACGGGTTAAATTATCATTTTCATACAAGTTGCAACAAATGGATTATCTAATGCTAGAGTAATATCACCTATTTATCCTTCTTTTAACCTTATATATGAGAGTTTCACTCCCATTCCACAACATGTTTTTTTTCCTTTTTGGTCATTTTATCTCATGTTCTGAATATAAGCAAGCCTAAGGGAGTGATGGTTTCATCTACCGTTAAAAAGTAGCATAAAATCATTCCATTCTCTAATAGCTCGTTTCAAAATCCACTAACATATTTTCATAAATCATAATCCTCTTCTTCGAGTTTAGTGGAAATTACACATTGATACCACATATACATATTGAAGTTTCAAGTTGAACTTACAACAACTAGCACGGTATGATCATAACATCACTTTCTTTAAAGTCAATCCTGACTCACAACATAAATAACAAGGTACAATATCCAGTAAGAACAACTTATAGAAGATAAGTTGATCCTAAATTCTCCTTGATATAATCCACTCAATATAAAATTACCAAATTCATACTTCATATCAAATCAGAAACTTTAATTTTCAGTAAAAACAGAAATATGTAAGCAACTTTAGGAGTCAATGATTATGCAGCTGCAAAATATCCTAAATGTGAGCAGTAGTTCAGATCAAATGGACTCATATGAAGTTCAAACGAACCCTAGTCTCCAAATCTGACCATACCCTACTCATCAATCATCAATTCACCAAAATCAAACACAATTGAAACGATTAAACTATAAATCAATCAATTACCTGAAATTCTCTCGGTTTTCTGACCTTTACGAAGCTCAAACGCATCTAGATTCAAAACAAAACCCGAAAAAACCAGCAAAACAAAACCCCAACTCAAATTACTCATCTGAGACACCTTCAATCACCCTTCAAATCGACGAACAAGAAGTGCAAGAAGCGAGTCTTTATGAGCAATGAGCAAATACCCACAACGTATCGTTTACTTAAATCGGTAAAGAGATGGTTGGAATGTCATTACACAAAGTAGTTGTTGGAATTTGAATAATTGGTGAAGACCCTTTTGTTCAAATTAGGCTTTCAGATGAAATTGGGGAATTGATAAATAGAAAACAGAGAGAAAGAGAGATGAAAATTGCTTAAAGAAACAGGGAAGAAGGGGAGAATGAAGCATCTGAGGTTGGTTTGGTATTGTTGTCAAAGCTGTTAGACATTTCTTTCTTTAAACCTCATGGGTCTTTCATAAAACCAGCTGTTGCAACATCTTTTTAGATCAATAATATAAAAACATACACATATAAATAGAGTTCGGGTTTTGAAGCAACTGTCAACGGGTAAGGCTGACAGGTGTATCGTAATGGCCCTGCCGTTGGGGTGACGTGACACATTTTAACGTCTGTAAACCCTCTACCCCCGTGTGTTATCGGGTGTAGTAGTTAGCACGTTATTAAAATAGTAGATGATTTAGTTTTTGGTGAATGGTCAAGCGACTAGTTTAAAAAAATTTAAAAATATATTTGGATTGTTTTTCTTAAACAACACTATAAATATACACCGATTCTTTTTTTTTTTCCTTCATAAGTTTGCATGTATGTTTTTTGAAGAAGAGCAAACAATTTGTCAATACAATGAAGATAAAATGGACGTGCAAGATGATGAAGTTGATGAAGATCAATAACGAGAAAACCGACATGACATATGGAACCGATAAATGCAACACTAGCTTCAGTCGGACTTAGTTGATCATATTTTCATAAGTTTACTAGATTGGTTTGTTTTGTTTTTTCAGTCGGGCTTGGTTGATCATATTTTCAAACGTTTACTAGATTGGTTTGTTTTGTTTTTTTAGGTAGTGAAATATTTTTAATTTTAACTAACGAACTGTTTTGTTTTTATTAATGTTTTATTTTTTTAGTAATGTTTTATTTTTTATGAGAGTATTTATTAATAAAATGTAGTTTTTATTTATATTTAATTTAAACTTGTAACATCGAAAATAAAAACAAAATGTGTGGGGGTGGAGTTAAAAGATATTAAACCATTTTTTAGGGTAAGGTGAAGTGAAAAAAAAAAAAAAAAAAAAGGTTATGTGGCCTCAGGCTCCCTAAATGAAGCTAAGAGGTGTTATATTATACTTTTTAGTCTAAAATTACTCTTTTGTTATCTTGAGGGTCTGAGCTCAAACCGTATGAAGCAGTTTAATATACAAAACGAGAGTTCGTAAAATGTTAATACAATGAATTCAAATTATCATATATGGTACTCAACGATCAAAATTGCTAATTTTTTTTTAACAACTAAATAGTTGTTAGCTAATATCAAATGCACGGTAAAATTTCAGTTACCTAGTCAATATCTACACTTATGCAAGTTTTTTTCCTTTTAGAACAATAATTTCTTTATATAATAGTTGGTTCACAGGCCGTTTTAATTATACACTTTAATATATACCCTTTTTATTTTAAAACTTGAACTATACAAAATTTTCAAACAGCTTGATACTTTTACATCGAAAGTCATTGACTTAACATTTTACCTAAAACCATGAACTAGGATTTCACCTCAAAAACCTCAAATGTGCTTTAATAGATTTCACCTAAGAGTGAACCTTCATGGGACCCCCACCCCAAGTAGACCCCGAACTAAAAATTAAAAGCGTGTCATTTGAGTTTGAACGTATGTGAGTTCGCGTTAAAAGAATTAAAATTTGACAGTTCTTTCAAAAACCATTTAATATTTTTATGAACTACCTTAAATTTTTTTTTTCAACTGTCTTAAACTTAATACTATCAAACTTAAACTTAATCTACTCCTCACCTCAACTGAAACTTGAATCTAACATCTATTGAGTGAGAGATATACTTTTACCGCTAGACTAACCTAATGTTTTTCATATCGTTGACCACAATCTGACCCGGGCTGATTTTTTAACCCTGTTTGTGCACCTGTAGACTGTAGTCTGTAGACCTGCCTTAACTATTCTCACTCTCCTATCAAAAGCTGGCCCATAAATTTAAGCCCACATGTGTGTTAATTTCTTCATGCTTGAGCCCATTTCTTGTATTATATTATTTTGTTTACTTAACCGGAAAAATAATACCAGCCATCATAAAACACGTTTCAAATTTTTCTATTTTTTTCGGTGTATTCATAAATTATATACTTTATTAAATAACAACGTAGTTATTAAATTAATTTCTTAGGTTTTTTTATTTGGCTACAAAGGTTTAGTAGAGCTGTTTTTTTCCCTCAAGTTTTAATCTTCTTATTATAGATAGAGTTAATTACATAAATGGTCCTTGTGATAAAGTTATTTTCCAAACTTAGTCTCCAAATATGATTTGTTACAAGATATCTCACTAATTATAGCAACTTATAACAAAATGGTCCCCGAGTTGAATTGAAGTTAACATTTTTCCGTTAAATGAACGTGAAATGACCATTATACCCATCTTATCTTTTCGCTTTACAAAAACTTCACCACCACCACAACCACCCACCACCACCACAATCACCACCACCCACCACCACCAACACATCAGGTAGTAGCACCACCGAAATCCTAAGTCACTCCTCATTTTCATAACCTCCACCACACATCGATTATTGGGCACCCATCATCCAATCTGATAATCATGTTGCAGGCCTCCATCTATAGCTAGCACCACCATCGTCGTCTTCTCGTCTTCGTAGCCTCTTACTCCAATGACCTCCGCCACTCCAGCGAGTATTCGCACAAATCTTGATGTGTTGTGTAGGGATGGGGGTGGTTCAAAAGGGTGTAGTGGTGTGGTCGTTCAAGAGGATGCAATGGCGGATTAGATGGCCTGAAAACACCCGGGCAGTCAAGTGGAGTGGTGCCCACCGGTGTTGGTTCGGTGGTGATAGGAGGTAATGGGGTGATGGTCGGAGAAGTGGGGAAGAAGACAATAGGGATGGAGCCCCCAAATTTCTCAAAATAGGTTTTATTTATTTATTAATCGATGGTATTTTGGTTATTTCATAAATTTTTAATAGAAAATTTAACGCCGTCCAAAGGGTATTTTGTTATAAGCTGTCATACTTAGCTATCTTGTAATAAATCATACTTGAGGATTAAACTTGAAAAACGACATTAACATAGCGACCCATTTATGTTTATAACTCATATATATATGTTACTTTAGAAACTAAATGAACATATACTTTTTGTTTTTTATTGTATTCTGTTTATTTTAAAAAACATGTCGGGTCAAAGATATATATGTTTATTCGACGGTATAAATCTGAGTTACACTATGATTTGACATAAATTTAGTTCGGAAACAAGTCAGCACAATTGTAATATCTATTTTATCATGTCGCATACGGCTACTTTGCATGTGCTTTTTATGTATGTTTTTAGTTGGCTTACGTTTCAACATAAATTTGTTTGGAAAAGAGTCTGAATAAATATAATACGTTTCATTCAACGGTATAAATTCGAGTTACTCTATACTTTAATTTAGTTTGGAAACGAATTGGGTCGATTGTAGTATATATTTTATCCGTCACATGCGATGTCCCTGCAACACGCGGTTGGTAGAAAACTAGTTACTAGTTATTTCATGGAGTTTTGAATTAGTCTAACTTAACTACTTGAAGGGAGAGACTTGAAACAACAGATAAGAGTTACTGATTAATGACCTTGAGGTTACGAATTCACGTTATGAGAACATTTTTTTACACAAAGTGTGTAGAATTAATGTTGCATACGCCATATTCGATCATTTGAAACGATACGGCCTGGGGCGGAGGGCCCTTTGTTTTACGCTCAGAAGTTGAAGTTTATTCATATTTCGTCCAAAATTTTTATACGTAAAGAGACCCCCCCTCCCCCCCCCCTTAATATAGCGATAGCAAATTTTCTTTATGAGACCTCGCTATATTTTTGTTCAAGCACCACCACTTGATACGACCCTTCCCTCTCCCTACGTAAAGAGAGAGCTAAGTGGCTAAGTCAAACATCGGGTACGCCCCTAGCTAGTTGAAAAAAAGATTTTGGAATCAACTTGATTTGTGTTTAAGTCAATCTCAATCCCAAGCTAGTTAAGTTTTCGGTCAAGTTTAAGTATTTTAGAATGTTTAGTTTCAAAACCTGCAATTCTTCTTAAGCTTATGCTCTTATATGTGTGTCCACGTAATTATGATAGTATTTTATCGAGTCAGACTGGAGCTGTAAAGTATTATTTAGCTAAACTTAACTCATGCTAACTTTGATTAATATCCTACCAAAATTTTGAAAGCTTAGGCATGTTGTTGTTGTTAAAAACCACGTTAATAACTTACTACCTAGCTTTTCACTTGATCAAGATACCTATGAACTGCCTGATTCAGTGAGAATAAACAAAGCGGCCGATATTGAATTATTGATAAAAGGTTGTCATTTTATTTAGTGAATTACTATTTGATACTGCTTATTTCACAGTCTTCTATAGACAGAAAATATGTTGATTTATTAAAACTAGTTATTTTCTCCCCCGCTAAGCGGCAGGAGTCTGGTATTTTTTTCCACACGCAATATCGCGTTATTTTGTTTTTTATCGGGGTCTTATGCCGAAACTCTAAAATAATAAACATTAGTGGTCAGATTCGAAAAATACGTGACGGAATACTGGCCATTTTTCCCAGATTTGCATCAATTGTACAGCTCTTACTTATGAAGAAATAATATGTAACTTGAAACAATTATATAGTAAATCAAGTTAAACATTGATGATCTAAATCTATAAGAATATAAAATTTGAAGATAGATTTTAAACTAAAATGAGGACACGTGGATGGGAAACAATAGCACTGCATGTCTGCATGCATTAGAAGTTGCAGGAGTGTGGTCATAGTCAAAACCTAGGAAACTTGTGGCTGAATTACAAATTCTTTTAAGTTTACTGTAGCAAATGAGTTGATAGTATAATTATTAGAATTTAAAATTTAGATCGAGCATTCAACAAAGTTGAGAATTGAAGTTACTTTCTGAGTTGCTGACATAGGAAAAAAACAAATATTCTAACATTATTTATTTTGATTATTTGTTACAATTCAAGGTTGAAGGGATCCATGGTATTGTGATGATGGCATGCATATACAAGAGTCAACTTGACTTTTGCATGTGGAACTTAACTTTAAAATTGAACTATGTTAGCTAAAATAATCATTACTTTGAATATAATTGCAAAAGCATTACTGTTAGTTTTTGAATTTTGGAATAGGGAGATATGGAATTTCCAAATTCAAAACTTTGACTTGGTTTTCTTCGGTTTAAGATAAATTGTTTTCAAAAATTTTCAGTTTTAATGTTGTTCTTTTTTTCTTGTAACAATATCTACTATAGGATGTCAATAACGTCTATGTGATAGTCGTGAACGATGACATCAGAGGCTGCCGCCTATGACGTGGGTCTAGTCCTTTATCTCGAATCAATTCGTGGGGGCCGGGTTTAAGTATTTCTTTATATATTTAATTACGAGTGTATTGCTGTTTTCCTCTCTGTGGTTTGGTCTAATTTGTTTATTTCATCAAAAAAAGTTTTTTTTTTTTTTTTTTTTTTTTATGTATTTGGCTCCTCAAAATTTTAAAAATTATCATTTTCATTCAAAAATATTAATTTCATTAATTTAAAATGTTAAACATCCATTATTTAAAGGGGTTCTTAATTTATGTTTACAATTTTACATAATACTATTAAAACTTCATTAATGCATTATTGTTTTATTCACGAAACCGACATCAAATCTTTCATCTTTCCATCTTCGAACCTTTTATCATCAATTGAATCACGAGATCGTAGACTTCATCGGTAGTGGAGGAGCATGAAGCTGGTTGTCCTAGCGGTGGAGAAGTCATTACAAAAGAGTTGTATAATGGAGACCATTGCGTCTAGTCATCCTTTCCCTATATCGTGTTTCAATTCCATTCGACTAGCTAGGGGTTATGTACTTGAGGGTTTTTGTTTTGTATTTTTAAAGAGTAATTTTGTCAATTTTAATGTTTAGCATTTTAAATCAACAGAGTTAACGTTTTTTTTAATGAAAATAGTAATTTTTTAAAACTTTTGGAGCCATATGCAAAAAAAAATCATTTTGGATTAAACTAGCAAGTGTAACCAAAAAGGAAAACAATAGTTCACTATTTAATTAATCCTTTTATTTATTTTAAAAATAAATGGATTTATTTTATAGAAAAACTTATAACTCTTTATTAAAGAAAATTAAAATTACTAAACTCGTGGAATCTATCTATAGTTATAATTTAAACAAATCCATTTAGGTATATAAACTTGTTAAACTTTTTGTAATATTATGTAATGAATTGTTTTAGATTATTTGATATTATGTATTTTTTTAAAATATATAAATTTCAACCCTTATAATTTTGACTCAATTATATGACCTTTAAATGAATCATAAATAATCTTTTTATATTTAATTATATTTTATACACACACAATATAAAAAACTAAATTAGTTATTATAATGAATAAAGTGATTATAAGAAATACATGTTTATAGATATTTGAGTTTTAGAAAGGTTAGTTGGATGGTATATATTGTTTTAGAAAAGTTTATGAATACTCTTGATGTGTCAAATTATTTAATATGTTTATAGATGTTTGAGTTTTTGGAGTAAAGATGCTCTTAGTTGTTATATTTCCATGGTATCTAACTATTTGCGTGTCATTATCGTTAGTTTAATGATAAAAGTTAAAAACTTTTTAGAAACCACTCAGATTTAAACTTAAATAAAACTAGCAAGTTTAGAAAACTTAGAAATAAAACATTGTTGTTAAAAAGAAAAAAGAAATCTAACTTGTTGGATGACATATATTTTGATCCTCACTTGTTATCCAACATGTACACCATATCTTGTTGTCTTGTCTAAGTTTGACTTTACGTATTTAGAAAAAGGTACTTGTCCTAAAGCTAGGGTTCATACTTCTTTTGATTTTAATGAAACTTGCACCAGAATTCTCTTGTCACGTCCGACAATATCTACCAATTTCAAAGCCAAACAACCTTGTTGAATCACTAAACTTGATTCTTTCACTTCTAAAACCCACCGAGTTATAAATCTAGTATATGTTACGGTTAGATTCTTAATTTGTCACTTTTTATGTTTTGTCAGTAGAAACAGTAAAATTAACATTACTCGGGTCGAGTTCCTTTAAAATCCACTCAATATGATGTATCTTCTTGCTTTTGGCTTTGTCTAAGTTTTTTCAGGTTTCCTTTATATAATTTCTTTGCCATTCAATTTTTTTAAGTTTTACAATAACTCTTAAGCGTTTATTTCTAACGAGTTATTACAAAAAGTTTCTATTAGTTTACTTTCCTCAAATTTTGTTGATTTTATTTTTTGTTTTTCTATTCTTTTACTTTTCAAATAATATCATATATATATTTTTACTATCTCAAATTCTAACAATAAAAATATTTAATATTTTATTGTGTTTTTTCGAATGCACAAACAACTTCGCATTTTTGGCGCGATGCATGAATGTTAATCACTTAATCTTGAACCCTTTAGTTAAGCCGAATCGTGTCTCAAATGTTTTTCACCGAAATGAATAACTAACATTTTATTAACCATTAACCAAACCGAAAACCGAATTCATAATACGGATACACTTAGTAGTCGAACAGAAAACCAAATTCACAATTCGGTTCAGTTTTTTAGATATATGGATACGGTTCGTTTTTTGGTGACATCCAGTTTTCAGCTTTTTTGAACGCCCCTATACACATGTACGTGGAATCAACTCAAGGTCAAAAAGGCCTTCTAAACCCTCGTCATCAAAATTAATTTGTCAGATTGTTATGCATATAGTTCAACTATTGTTAAAAAAACATAACTTACGACTCTTTAATTATAGTTGATAGAGTAAATGATATTCTTACGATGACCCTCGACTAATAAACTCTGAATCCACAGGTATTTTAGCATGAACCAAAGTTAATCTTTGGCACTATGTTTTTCTTGCGTACCCATTTGAGCACACGCATGGAATATATCAAGATCCGATAAATTAAAGGCAACACTTTTCCACCTTTGAAACCATGGCTCATGATCCAATGAGACACAAAAGTGTCCAAAGTTGAAAGTCCCTACCACACATGCATACACATTTGTTTTTATCATATTTATGTTGGATTTATATCAAACTTTGATGTGTGAAAATGAACATTATCGTCCAAAAAAACACACAAATGTTAGACGAATTGAATAGAAATAATTAGCTTTTAAAGAAACAAAGTAAAAGTAACAAAGAAGCTAGGTATCAGATTCACATGTGGTCTGCTAATGCACATCGTTAACAATACACGTGCAACTAAAAGCATTAATTAACATGTTACACCAACAACAACAACGCGTTATCACTTTATTCTGGGGATCTACAAACTAACATCAATTGTGTTATGTTGTGAATCTAACTTTGTTTGACATCCGTTGAGCCGCGGGCATGCTGGATCGAGTCTTAGGGTGCGAGCCCTTTTATGGAATCCGTGAAAGGATATATAGTTCTTTTCAACGCGACGTTTGTGCTACAAGACACAAAGGGTTTTTTTGATGGAAATTAACATGTAACAGATATTATCAGCCAAATCTTTCGACGTTAAATTTGTGACGTAATAGTTTAGTGATAAAATCGGAGTCGGAAATGTATATATACTTGAATTTTGTAACTCTGTAAGGACATTATTGTCAATAACTGGCTGCACTAGGGGATCTCTTATGTATACCTACGATATGACATTTCTGTCATCTTTTATGATTATATAATTATCGAAAAAGGCCCGTCATCGTATTTTGGTGAGTCACCAAAATAGTCCTTTGTTGGAGTTTCGAAAGCATTTTCCCAATCATGTGGTCCGTATCTTTTTTTTTTCCAGATGTTGTCGTGTCTTTAGCTTCGGCTTGGGCGGCAATCTTTGTGAAACATTGGAGACTACCATCGTTTAAGAAAAACTCATTCGACGAATCGGGTGGAATGTATAGTTTCCTATCCATTTGTATGAATTTAAAAATATGAGAAAATGGATAAATTTTGTTGTTAAATACGTATGAGATCGTGAGTATTTGAAAGCATGAGTTAATGAGTATTTCATAGGACAAAAAAAAAGTTTTTTTAATAGCTAATGGTAATATTTCCGTTGGAAGATCCCAACATTTAAAAACGGGACAAATCCAAAGCGTCTTTTGAAAAGGAAGCCATTACAGTGGCGGAGGTGTAGTCGTGCTTAGCCGAGAAGCCTGTAAGGGTAGCCGTTAAACGCCTCAACCACCCTAATATATAATAATTTTACTTTTCTATACATGTGAAGCTTGATAAATTTTATCGCGACGAACTCTATTTACTTAATTTATTCAAGGCTAACTGCCATAAACACACTTGGGATCGCGACTCGTACCAGTAAAGCCACAACCCAACGAGGTTTATCATGCTCGCAAGAGATGAAGGAAGCTCACCACAACTCAGCTTGTCATGGTATATATATAGCAGGGTAGGGTTATAGTATAAATAATACTTAATTTATAAAGTCAAAAAAAAATTTAAATTTAACATTTATTCTTCTATTGTTTTTAAATTGAGGACATTTTAGTCATTATGTATAACACATCAGGTCATTGTGTCAAATATAAGTTTCTTGTATCAAATATTTTTTATTATTTGTTATATGTATTATTACATTATGTGTTACATTTTAGATCATTTTATGTTATTTTTATTATTGTTTTTTATATATTAAAACGTGTTGTTATCTTATTATTATGCATTATAATTAGAGGTACACAATAATTTTATTTCATCAATATTTTTTCAAAACTCATTGCGTCCAGGATAATACAATGACAAGCAAAAAAAATACAATGAAATATTTTATTATTGTGTTTTACGTTTTATATCATTTTATGTTGTTTTGTCACTTTTTTTTTAATTTATTAGATTAACTATTTTTTAGTTTATTCATTATGTTTTACAAATTAAAATTTCATAACAATGTTATTTCACTGTTATGTTTATTTAAATCACATCATTTTTAAGAATACAATAGCGTTAAAAAAACCATAATGAACTGTATTAAAGACACAATGACGAGCTGATTTCATATGAGCTAAAAATGTAAAGAAAAATTATTATTTTTATCTAACGATACTATACTCATTTTAAAGATAAAAATCACTCGTTTTATGGTACAATTTTTATAAAAAAATAAAGTCGTGTATACTAGTTATGAACGATTAAAGAAAAAGAAGGAACTTGAAAAAATCAACAAAAATGGTTGTAGTTACAACCACGTCTACTTTATATAAAAACTTACTAATTCTATCAAACCTAAGCTATGTTTTAGATGAGATATCATGAGTTTAAACCCACACATTGATTAGATTAGTTTAAAATTTAAGAGTAGTAGGGTAGAGTTACCGGATAAAATTGTTAAAGAGAAAAAAACTATGTTATCATAGTATAATAATTTCTCCATTATAATGCCCTAATTAGATTTAACAAGATTGATCATTAGGGTGAATGGGTGATCATTGACATACGTCACTTCTAATCAACCACGTAATCCTTGTGGGTGCTCTCATTTTGACTCTCTTGGGTACACTTTTAACAATGTAATTTTATGAAATAATTTAAAAGAATATCCAAGGGATTAGCACTACACGTAATACACACCAAATTAGAATTTTAGCATTTGTTCAATGCATAGTTTATATTTACATACTCTTATATATCATTTACTACTACATAACAAAGACTGAAATTCAAATTTCCTGCGTTGAATCAAAGAATAATAATAAAAGGTGATAGCACAAATGTCAAAATTCGAAGTCATGAAATTCAATTAAAGTATCGATATTTATTTCAATCGCATGCATAATTTAATCATCATCTTTTGATTAGTCAATTAATTGTTAATTAAAAAACATTCATCTTCCTTTAGTTCGATTCAATGCATAAGATCATAGAGCCCTTTAAATATATTTTTTCTTAGACGGGTTTTCTACATCTTAAATGGGTCACTACAATAATAGTTATTGTGCAAAACCCACAAAGTAAAATTAATCTAAACCATTGATCAGGTATATATTTTCTTGCGATGATTCTAAATGGTTAAAAGTTATATTGTAAAATCAATAATTTTTTATTATATTTAATTTGAGTATAATATTATCACATATTTTATTTAAAGCGGTTTGCTGATAAAACACATGCGTGATTATACCATTAACTTGTGTAATCACAACACATATATTCATAGTTTTGCGCTTGTGTGAATATCTATTTAAATTATGTGATTATTTTGCGCAATTACAATCACAAAACGTTGACTTTGATGTGAATATAATGTGTGATTAAACACATACATGGCTTTAGAATTATTACATATATCGGTGCGTATTCATGTCTTATAATCATACGACCACATACACGTACTCTCGACCAAAATACATGTGTTATATGCCGGTGACTTTATACACTCCGCACCTAGATTAAAAAACATCTTTTGCATGAATTGCCTATGTATAATATATATTATATAAAGCATGTATATGTATAAAGAGAAACGCGTCAATACCATTAATTCAAAGTTTCACACCATGCAAATGCTACCATGGCACAACTATATATACTCATTTATTTCACATCTCTATAAACTCTACTTCTAACTCTTGTTGAGGAAGTTACATGTGAAATAATTTTCACTTGAATTATCTCTATAAATATATATATCTATAAACACGCATATAATAAAAAAAATACTTTGTGCAGAAGGATGTTTCGCAGAAGACAAGGGAAGAAGACAATCAAGGAGGAGGAAGAGGACGACGAATTTCCGGTGTACTCTTCTCAGTCACAAGAGGACATGACCGCCATCGTCTCCGCCCTCTCTCAGGTCATCTGCGGTGACGACAACGACAACACCAACAACAACTATGGTGATATGAGTGCACACTCCACTTCTTCTGCTACCCAAAATCAACCACCACATGTTGTTCAAGAGCCACCACCAGGTGATCACCACTTTCACATTGTTTGTGTGGATTGCATTGCAATACTGCATATTAGTTACTGGTTACATATTAACGCGTGAGTTTATATACATACATCTAAATATTAATATGAAGGAAATTTAAATTGAATGAGGAACAAATCTTTTAATGTAAGTGAGAATATCAGTGTAAACTATTTTATAAACTAAAATGGAAGAATGTATTTGGCTGGGGTCCACTATATACACGTTGATAATTTAATCTCATATCATTTTCAAACGACCGTTTGAGTTTGTTTCAAACTGTCATTTGAGGATTACAGCTTGCGTTATAGCCTCTACTTTTCAAAAAGTCGTTTGAGGACTCCTCAAATGATCATTTGAAAGTTAGGGCTTGCATTATTTAAAAAAGCGTTTGAGTTCTAGCAAATGACCGTTTGAGTTTAGGGTAAAGTATTTGACTTTGGGTGTGGTGTAGGAATAGTAGGGCTATTATCACTCTAATTATTTTATTTTTCTCTATCATTAATTAGAATTTTATTTTAATTTTTATTTTTCTACCATCCTCTCCTATCTCCTCTCTTCCATAGCAATCTCATGATTAATAAATAGAAATACTCAAATGGTTAACAAATCTTGTTGGCATGCATATGCATGTAACAACATATACGCACATATGATGTGCATGTAACCAATTAAATAAATATATGTATTAAAAAACAAAATACAAATTTGTGCATGTGTTAAATGACTAGTATACATTCAAAAGTTTTTGTTAGTCTTGCAAATTACATACACATGTGCATGTGCTTTTTGTTTCGTTGTATAATGCACACGTGTCTGCATATATATGGCTTCATCTTGTTTATATGCATACGTAAACACCTGTTTTCTTTTTTTCATATGTGCACCTATGTATATACATATATAGCGGTGTCCTCCATGTAAGATTGAAGGTTTGAATCCCGTAATATATAAGTGTAAATTTATAAGTAACATTAGGTGATGTGTAATGTGTTTGTCATCTAAAGAAACATACACATGTTAATGGAAATAATCTACCTTAAAAGCTTAATATTTTGATTTATTACAATTAAAATGTATATGTGTGTGTAATTAGTTGAATTATTGGTATCTAGAGTGTCTTATAAAGTCATCATAATGTCTTCTTCATTTGAACATGCATAATTGTCATTCACGTCATGTCTACCCCCAATTATTTGCAACACGTGATTGATATGCATTTTTGACTTTTATTTAATTACATATTGCTTGCATGTGAACATTATATTGTGTTATAAACAGATGTGAACCAGAGGAAGAGACACTATAGAGGAGTAAGGCAAAGACCATGGGGCAAATGGGCAGCCGAGATCCGCGACCCACAGAAAGCCACAAGGGTGTGGCTCGGGACCTTTGAGACCGCAGAAGACGCGGCCATGGCTTACGATGAAGCGGCTCTTCGGTTCAAAGGTAGCAAAGCAAAGCTCAACTTCCCCGAAAGGGTTCAAGCGGTTAGGTCTGAGCAAGGTTACCTAACCACCATCCCCCACTATCAACAACCGCCACCACCTCAGCCTCAACCGCCGTATCACACCACCGTAGCACCCAATGTTCTTGATTACTCATCACAGTATGTTTCGGGTGCAAATGATCATATGGATTATTATCCACATATTTTGCAGTCGTCTTCGATGTCTTCGTCTACAGATTTTCAGGGTGGTTCATCTAGTTTTGGATCGAATATGCAATATTGGCAAAATTATGATCCAAGAAACTAGTTGGAAATTTATGATCATATAGAAAAGATTAATTATGTGTGCATCAGTGCATCTTCAATTACTTAGTTATAATGTTCTTGTAAGCTTAATTGCTTATCAATATTGAAAATTAATACTGTGTTCTTTTATTTCTACAAATGTTCAATTGAAAATTAACATGTGTCATTCTCTGATGTCTTCTCATCATTATTTTCTCTAATCTCTTTCTCTCTTATCAAATAACGAGATACGTGTCACTCACTGGTGACATATCACTCTCTTATTTTTCTGTGTCTATCACTTATTAAATAATAATATTAGAAAAATAACATTTAGTGGAATACGCAGGTTTTTCTAACTTAGTGGAAAATATATGCATGTAGGCAATAGTGGTTCTAAATTGTTTGGGAAAGAAGTTAAAATAACAAAAAGATGAAGGGCCTCTACGTCAATCTGTTTAATTTAAATCTTAAATCGGTTGGAAATAAAGGAATGGTTACTTTGTTAACCCAAAAATTATGTAAAATAACATAATAATATTTTTAAACGGCAACACCAATAAAGAATCATTGTGACACCGAAAGCCAAGAAAGAATTTTTAAAATTCTTAACCCAAAAAATTCTATTGACAAAGCTCATTGCAAACAATAAACAAAAAGGCTCTTATTCTATGCGTTTCGTAAATTGGGATATGTGCGATATACTAGTGGACTAACTTTTATGAAATAATAGTTTATTGTTGAGATTATTTTTTAAAATTTGGTTGTTAGTTGTTAACTAACATTATTGAATTATAATACTATAACTAGTTTGTTAATTTGATTAATAAGTAGTAACTTTTTAGCTTTTATGGGTTTTTAGATTAGATATATATACACAAGTGTTAAATATATCACCAACGCAAAGCAGATGTAATAATTCGTTTTAAGAAAGTAATTCTCCATCGTAAAGAGAGCTGCCTTGATATATTTGTTTTCCTTAAAAACCAAAACCTATGTAACATTTATTTTTTTTGTGTGTAAGAGTTATTTAAAATGGAAATAATTTTAGTGTAGTTATTGTGATACTCTAGTGAAGGCCTCAAGTGGAAACATCCTGCCCTTTCCCCTGCGCGGTTCTGTTATAAATATAACCCTCGACGCAAGAATGTTCATGGATACTCATAAGCTGAATTTAGTAATTCCAAAACTAGAAGATATTAAATATTTTTCTATGTTTTCTTCATAACTATGTGGATTGTTTTTCCTTTTACTTAAATTTATATTTTCATTACAACCAACACATATGAATTAATATATTAAAATATTATGTAACTTCTTGTAGCTTAGAAGTTATACGTTTTACAAACCAGCCGACTCAAACCGTAAATTAGGATTGATCATAACTTTTTAATGATAAGAATATTAAAAAAGCGTCACTATTGGTTTGATGTACAATACTACCTTGACACTTCATGAACGACTATAAGTCAATCATCAACAATGATATTCTCAAACGTAGATGGCCAAGAATGTTATATGGGTGTTTTTTTTAAAGGATATGCGTTACTCAGGTTTGTTTTTTCATAAAAATGCTTTAAGTTTATGTGAACATGTTATAAGGATATTGATAGTGGACCAGGGGACCATTTAACTAAAATACTAATATACAAAAAACTCAAAACAATTTTAAATATATCAACGCATCTACAAATAAAAATATAATACTATATCATAGTCTATTATAATTGTCATCAAATTTATTAATATGTATTGTATGAAAAAGTAATGGTATTTTATTATAACAAATCAGATACGAAATTTAGTAATTTACTTATAAAATATTATTACAATAATCGAAACCAAAGAAAAGCTAAAGATAAGAAAAAGTTATATTACTAATTACTAAAAGGTTTTAAAAAAGGAAAAGATATCTAAACCGTTGTTAAAAGATATCAAATATCATTACAATGATTACTCATAAGATCTCAAATTAACGGTGTAAAAACAAATACAATTCAATGATTCGTAAGATGGCACAACAACATATCAAGAATTCAAGATACACCAATTTATATTATACCAATTACCAAGTTTGTATATGCAGTGTTACATTTGGTTTAAATAATTGTACTCCTAATTGATCTAGTTTTTATTTTATATATATATATTACTAATTATCAATTTATTTGTACATTATGAGTTGTATATAAATATTAGTGGGTTGTATCCATTTTTGTTTTTTATTTTCTTTTATGATTTTCTTACTTTTAAGTTTTAACTCAATATTTTTGTATCTTTTACAACTTAACCTTTCTATATTTTTATTTTCCACTTTGGTTTCTTATACTTTTTATTTTTTATAAAATTTTTGTTTTATGTTTCGGTTTAAATAAGTTAACACGTCATAATGTGCGCGTGTGGTTCAACGTTTTTACGCCTACCTTTTTCCCATTTAATGGCCCCTTTACAACGCGCGAGTCTTGGATCAACTTAGTTATTGTTTTTAATGTTTTACGTTTCACACGCGGGGTTCAACGTTTTTACGTTTATCTTCCATTTGGTTTTATTTTTCCCGTTTTTATTTATTTTTAATACGAGTTTTTCCGGTGTTGATGGTCGTTGTTGATTGTGTTAAATTGATGCTACTTGATATTGTTTTACCCGCCGGTCGCAACGCGGGGATTAACGGTAGTTATTATTATTTATTATTTTATTTGTCTATTACAAATACGTTTACAATTTACAGTAGTATATAACAATCCTCAGACCATTAGGGTAGTCGTCTTCTTTCTCTTTTTCTTCACACATGTCAAAAGCTATTTTGGCTGTGTATACTTTATCGATTGAAATAATATTCCATCATATAACTGGTAACCCCATTTATTATTATTCGAATCAAACGGCTTCTTCTTTGTCGCATTCACCTACCCCTACCCTTGTTGTTTATCTGATTCAGTGTCAAATTACAACGACAAACAAGGGCATTTGTAAGTTTTTGTGTTGATGTGTTGATTTGATTGAATAGTATATACATATAGAGGTGTTAATGTGTTGATGTTGAGTGATACTAGGTTTTACTGTCGACAATGGCGGAATTTCGAGTGTTGGTGTTTTTGTGTTCTCTGTGTGCATGTGTGCGTGTGTGGAATCGAAGCACAAGGGGTTGTGAAGGGGGCACGATGATGCTCATTTGGTGGCGCACACTCACGATGATGTTGGATCCAATAACTCCATTCAGGTATCTAATAGACGCATTCATTTCTATTTTGTTTTGTTCATTCACTGTTTGATTTCTGAATTGTTTCGTGTGTTGATCAATGATGAGTTCTACAGGGTGCCTGCGTTCAAATCGGAAGTTTATTTATGTTGAACAGGTTAAACATCTTGAATCTTTTGATTTCATTCTGCTTTTTGAGTTCTAGACCTTAAACACATTCTCCAAAATTGATCATTGACCCTGCTACTGATTTGTAACAGATAGATTTCTGATTAAAGTACTGTAATAGTTGATTCGATTATGTCTGTTTGTATCTGTTGTTTTGAGTTTTAACCTTTCAATCCAAGCACATTATCCAAAATTGATCATTGCCTCTGCTACTGATTTATATCAGATTGAAGTATTGAACTAGTTATTTTGATTGTGTCTATTTGTATCTGTCAATTGAAGGTTTCTTCAAAATTTGAAGTTGAATGAGAGCAAGAGAGAAGAGGGAACTGTTTGAATAATTTAGATGTTATGACTTATGAATGTTGCAGGCGTTTTTTTTCCAATGGTGGAGGGATCAGAGTGAGGCAACACAAGCTATAGTCAAGCACCTTGTTAGCTCGAGTCAACTTGAGATGATGTGAACAGATAGTTAGACTTTTTTATTAATGAGGTCGTGTAAATTTATTTTTTTACTTATGAGTAAATTGTTTTTGTTGGGCAGAAATGGAGGTTGGTGTATGCATGATGAGGCAGCACCACATTAATCAAGGAACTGTTTAATGTAACACCAAGGATTGGTTGGCAAATAGACCCCTTTGGTCATTCAGCAGTTCTGGCTTATCTATTGGGAGCAGAGGTCATTCTTTCTGTTCTCTTGACTCTTCTAACATTGTTAATTTCAAGATTGCAGATTATCTTTAGCAATTGTAGAGTCTGCAAAATAATAATCTTGTTACATGCTCTCTTAACTCGTTTAAACATTAGTCCTTATAATCATTTAGGTTGGATTTGATTCTTTTTCTTAAATTTGTATTATCAGGCAAACATTACTTGCAGAAATCATGTAATGTGGACAATAGGGACTGATTTCAAATATGAGTATGTATAGTCATGGTTTTGGAATATGGACAAGTTTATGTCAATAAATCTTCTATCAATCCTTTGTATACTATGTATATGTTTGCTCTTAATTTTCATTTATTAAATAATGGCATCCATAGTGTTTTATTTGTCGGTGTGGAGTTTCAACCTATTAACTTAAAAGCGGGCCTATTTGGGTAAGAATGTTGAGTGCCTATTATCTGGTAAGTAACACAAGTTTCATTAAAATTCTTGATGTTGATACTCATTTGACAACAACTATTACCACGCAGCAAGGTAATTGGAAATAATGAAGGGAAGGAATAAAACAGGGCCCACTACAGACTATTTGGGTGATGCTTTAGGGATTGCTCAGCATCATGATTCTGTTACTGGTACATCTCAACAACATGTTGCTAATGATTATGAAAAACGGCTCTCAATAGGTCACAAGGAGGTGCTAATTAATTCGAATTTCATTGTTTTTATCGCACGTTGAACTTTTACTTTACTCATCTTTTTTCTACATGCAAACTGTTCTCGAATCGATTTCATTTCTCGCAGGCTTAAAAAGTGGTTTGCAGAATCATTGGTTCCATGCTATCACCAAAACCTGGATGTGCAAGTTCAGCAACCAATATTCAACAGGTACATATGCAACATATATGTATATCTGTATATGATAAACATATATCTATTTGTCTTTAGTGACTTTTCTTCTCGCTTTCTTCATTCATGTCCAGTGTCCCACTTTTGAACAAGCAATTGCCCTCCAACTGAAGCTGATCTATCATCTGGTAAGAAGTTGGTGAGTGAAATGCTTTAGCATCTTATAATGTCCAATCACAAATAAATGGCAAAAAAATTATGTTATAATCTGCATATGCACGTCAAATTAAATAGCCTATAGTCCCTTTTAATGTAGGTGGTTGTTGTCTCTAACTCACTAGGGTGGAAGAGGCAGATGTTATAAGACTTCTAGTAAGTATTCCATTAGGTTTCATGCAATATTCCTTTATTCTATGTTATGCATCTTGATCATTTGGTTCTTTTTGTACATCTTATATCATGCATCTCTTATTATTAACTAACAGGTTGTGAGTGAGAATATTGCAGTCTATGACTCTAGTGAGAAAGAAGTTGATTCTCAAATTGTCCCTGTAATTAATGAATCTATTTCCATAAGAAACTACTACACCACTGCGTAAATCACCAAGTTCTACTCCCAAATATTGGCTTGCATTAACAGCATGTGTCCTGCCTTTGGGTTATTAGCACATACACCATTTCAAGCACAAAAAAACCAGGTAAAATGTCTGAATTTTCATTCAAAATAAACTGATTGCAAGTTGAAATTTCATTAAATTTAAATTGATTGCAAGTTGAACATCATTTCTTATATGCTGATCAAAATTACTATGCAGCTTCAACTTCTGAAAGAGAAGTGTTCTACAAACATACTGGTACAGGAAAAGATGATAGAGAAATAGGCACAGGAAATTTGAAGTTAATATATTCTGCAACAGAAGGAAAGCTTTTAACAGTATGTTAATAGTCGAACCTCTCTAAGCACATTATCATTTTTTAGTTTCATATATTTATAAGACCTGTCATTTCTTGTCACTTATAACATGGTGTAGTCACAAGTTTCATGTGATTTGATTATGTTTATGTTATGCTTCATATTTGAAAGAGTCGATTAAGATATATTATTATAATCTAAATTGCTAATTCAATGTGTGTCTAATCTGTCTGATGTTGGTTTATGAAAGAATGAAATCTCTTTGAAGCAATCATATAGCTTTTATGCTGGATATGATCCCACTACGGGGCTGCAGGTTTGTTATTATTCTGTTGTTGTTGTTGTTATGCCATTTTACTATTATTTTTGTTATATTGCCTGGAAATCGTGCATTTGTACATGTTAAAAGATGACATCCCCACCCCATTCTAATAACGGTTTATATTTCATGTTTTAGGCAGCTGGAGCATATATCTTCCGTCTAGATGGTACATATCCTATTGGTTCTCCGGAGCAGGTATTAATTATTTTTTTCTGATGCTTGTGTCCTATGATTTGTAGCTTGATCCAAATGAATAATGTTCAATCATATTGCAGAATATAACAATTTTGAAGGGGGCCATATATGATGAAGTTATCAGAAATTTAATACCTGGATTTACCAGGTAATAACTTATTTTATCAACATTATTTGTTGATCCATTTTTTTAATTAAATCCATGGATTTATTATTAATATTGAGGTTTTCTTTTTTTTTTTTATCATGCCTGGGCAGATCACTAGAGTGTACATAAATAAGGAACGTGCTGAAGTCGAATTCACTGTAAGTTCAACATTCTTTACTCTTTTTGGTTTTTGTTTCGAGGACATGTTTATCACCAATAATCCAAATTTCAAGTGGGTCCCATACCTATTGATAATGGAGTTGGGAAGGAAATCGCAACTGAGATCACAACAACCACAAGTGCAATAAAACATTTTACACCGACTCTAACGGTCGAGATTTCATTGAACAGGTATGCAGCAGTGTTTCTATTTGGTAAAGAAGACATCACATGGAATAGCTTACACGGAAAGGTGCTTGGTACAAGCTCAGATGAAAAATAGAAGTTCTAGAGCTAGAAGGAATGGGATCAGGGGTGGGTAATAGACTGCAACTAAGTCACTCATTGTTGTGCGTTGAGGACCTGCCCTTGAGCCTAACCCTCCTAGTGAAGTTGCTGTACCAAAAAGAGCGGACTGCAACAAGACCAGAGAAAACAGCAGCTTTCAGGCATCCTCTCATTGAGGAGGTCTTAGATAGAAGATGAGCCGTCTCTTATAGTGTGGGAGTATAACAGTAGCAGCAGTGATTGCCCCCTATATGATTTGTTAATAACTTTATTTTCAATGGCAGGTTCGAGACTCTAGAGCTGACTGGGATCTTGAAGTAAATAAACTTATTGCAGGAAACCATTATCCTGTATGCTGGTAATGAATCAACATTATTTGTCGATCTATTTTCTGATTAAATCCATGGATTTATTATCACAATTGAGTTATTCTCATCAGGCTTGGGCAGCAGGTTTGGATTCAACTGTAAGTTCGACTTTACCTTTTTTTGTTTTTGTTTCGAGGACATGTTATCACTAATCATCCAAATTTTTTGGTGGGTCCTATGGCTGTTGATGGCGAAAAGAAATCGCAACTAAGATCACAACCATCCTGAAGATTAATAAAACATTTTAACTAATTCTAACGATCGAGATTTCATATAACGGGTATGGTGCAGTGCTTCTATTCGGTAAAGAATAAAATATATGATTTCATCATCACTTTATTTTCTTTTGGAGGTTCGAGACTCTAGAGCTAACTTGGATCTTGAAGTGAATCAACTTATTGCAGAAATCTATTATCCTGCAGAGCTGAATGACCAAAGGGGTCTATTTGCCAACCAATCTTAGGTGTCATATTAAAATGTTCCTTAATAAATGTATGGTTGTTCGATCAATCATATCAATATAATGCGGTGCTGCCTCAAAATGCATACGCCAACCTCTATTTCTGCCCAACAAAATCAAAGTACTTATACATAACAAAATATGTCTAAAGACATCGTTAATAAAAGAGTCTATCCGTTTACATCATCTCAAGTTGACCCGAGCTAACAAGGCACTGTTGGCCCAGAACTTTATAAAATCATAAAAACACAGAAACACCAGTGATCTTTGTGGAACTCCACGACTCTTTACTTGTATTATTATTAAACCAAAACTCACACCTTACAATGAACCCTAGACCCTTCTATATATACTAAAAGCTTCACCAAGAAAACAAGTAAACCCTAATCACTTATTAGGAAACTCTATCAAACCAAAAACAGACTCAATCAATTAAGCAAATCAAATCAAACTACTAAAATAATAAGCTGCCTTATTCTTAAATTTCAACCCACCAAAAATAAACTGAAAATTCAAATCAAGATTAAACCAACATTTTCCCCCTTAATCTTGATACGGATCCCACTCTTTTAAAGCAATGTTGGTTCATCATCCTCTTGAGCTAGAGCCAAGTTGGCCTCCTCTTTTCCATACCAATTGGGACACTCATATGCGAAGTGTCCATACTTTCCACACTCGTAGCACTTCAATTCACTTTTGTCTCTAAAGTTCCCGCGCCCAAAACATCTTCCACGTCCTTTCTCTTCTCTACCATCCCCTCTTCCACGTCCCCTGCAACGATCACGATTGCCAAGCCCATGTCCTCGCACATACCCATCATAACCAAGCTCGCCTTGCTTTTGTCTTTCCTTTTCTTCTCCTCTGGACAGCAGCAACTTGCCTTGATCTTCCTCCTTTTTATCAAGATCTTTAATTCTTTCGCCTTTAATCTTCCAATAGCTTCTTCAATTGACATTTTTTCTAAATCTGAATATTGCTCTATGGATGCCACAATTTGTAAATACTTCCTTGGAACCGAGTTTAGGAGTTTTCTCACTACCACTTCATCTTCTAAACTTGACCCAAGACTTTTAAACTTCGTAACAATTCCACCAAGTTTTCCTGAAAACTCATCAATGGACTCACCTTCTTTCATCTTCAACATCTCAAGCTCGGATCTAAGAGTTTGTAATCTTGCCTTTTGTACTCTTTCGGCTCCTAAATATCGGACTTTTAATGCCTTCCACACTTCCTTTGAATCCTTGTATCTTGCCACTTGTAATAGTACATCCTCAGGGAGGGTTTGAAACACAAATGCTCTTGCATCAGATTCTTCTTGGCCTCAACAGGCCCTTCCGTAGCCGGGTCAACAGCTTCCCATAAACCATAGGCTTGCAAGATTGCTTCTACCATAACAGACCAACTCGAATAGTTTGTTTCCGTCAACTTTGGGCACTGCAGTGGCACGTTTTGCTGCTGCTCTCTAACAGTAATTGCTCCTTCAGCCATTCTTCTTTGACTATGCTGATCAAACAGGTTGCTGCTCCTTTTTTTTCGTCTCTTTTAACCAGATCAGTCCCACAGGCTGATCAATTTCTTTGCTGCCTTTTAGCCTCTACCACACAGGTTCTTTGTTTTTTTTCCTTGTACCACACAGGTAGTCTCGATCTTCTTCAGTTGTTACCACACAGGTGTCATGATCCACACAGGATGTTGTCTTGCTGCACCACACAGGTCTCTCTCTTGCTGCACCACACAGGTTCTCTTGCTCCACACAGGTTTCCTTTGAACCACACAGGTGTTCTCTAACTCCTCTGCTTGCAATCCACACAGGTTTGAAGTTTCTTCCTTCTTAACAATCGTCCCACACAGGTCACGATTGGGTGAGTATTGGTTGGTTTGTTCTTTGACATCAACCGGCTTTTGCTGCTGTTCTTTGATGTCAGATCGGCTACTGCTGCTTTCCTTTAATGTCAAACTTGCTGCTGCTGTTATTCTTTGGCGTCGACTTGCTGCTGCTGTTATTCTTTGGCGTCGACTTACTGCTGCTGCTGCTGTTCTTGATCCCTGGTATGAGCTTCACCAAGTTCTGATACCAATTGTTGGCCCAAAACTTTATAAAATCATAAAAACACAGAAACACCAGTGATCTTTGTGGAACTTCACGACTCTTTACTTGTATTATTATTAAACCAAAACTCACACCTTACAATGAACCCTAGACTCTTCTATATATACTAAAAGCTTCACCAAGAAAACAAGTAAACCCTAATCACTTATTAGGAAACTCTATCAAACCAAAAACAGACTCAATCAATTAAGCAAATCAAATCAAACTACTAAAATAATAAGCTGCCTTATTCTTAAATTTCAACCCACCAAAAATAAACTGAAAATTCAAATCAAGATTAAACCAACAGGCACTTGACTATAGTTTGTGCCTCACTCTGATCCCTCCTCCAACATTCATAACATTTTAATTAATCAAACAGTTCGCTCTTCTCTCTCCAAGTGGATCCATTCTAATGTAGTGTTTCGCTTGAACATGTGCATACAAGTTTCCTAACTTAAGAAGCTAGCAATTCTTATAGCAAACATGAATCATCAGTTTGTCAATATATACGGGCAATACTAGAAAACGAGTAGTTAATCAACGAAATAATAGAAAATGCTTATAGCTCTGCAGTCATTACCAGCATACAGGATAATAGTTTCGTGCAATAGGTTGATTCACTTCAAGATCCCAGTCAGCTCTAGAGTCTCAAACCTGCCATTGAAAATAAAGTTATGATCAAATCATACATTTTATTCTTTACCGAATGGAAGCACTGCAGCATACCCGTTCCTTGAAATCTTGATCGTTAGAATCAGTTAAAATGTTTTATTGCTCTTCATGGTCGTCCTGATTTTAGTTGCCATTTCTTTCCGTCATCAACAGGCATGGGACCCACCAAAAAGTTTGGATGATTAATGATAAACATGTCCTCAAAACAAGAACAAAAAGGGTAAAGAAAGTTGAACTTACAGTTGAATCCGACTTCAGCATGTTCCTTATTTTGTACACTCTAGTGAACTGCCCAAGAATGATGAAAAAAACTCAATAGTAATAATAAATCCATGGATTTAATCAGAAAATGGATCAACAAATAATGTTGATTAGCCAAGTTATTACCTAGTAAACGCAGGTGTTTATAATCTGATGCACCAAATCACATATTGGCCCCTTCAAAACCGTTATATTCTACAATATGATTGAAAAATATTCATTTGGATCAAGCTACAAATCAGAGGACACATGCATCAGAGAAAAATATATAACACCGAGAACCAATAGGAATATATGCTACAGCTGTGCCTAAAACATGAAAAACATACCCGTATTAGGGTGGGGTGGGGGTGTCAATTTTTAACATGAACAAATACACAATTTCCAAAACTATATTAGTAAATTGAGTCTTGACTCTATTAAATTTTTTTAATTCAAAACCAGTTTTGTAATTATAGAGTCTGCAACTGCAAACCGTTATTACTGACACATATAAATAATAATCTTGTTACATGCTTTGAACTCTTTTAAACTTTAGTCCTTGTGATCATTTAGGTTGAATATGATTCAGTTTTCTTTGGCTGATTGATTGCCAAGATAGAGCTAAGCGAAACGGGGATAAAAATCTTGAAGTTATCCGGCGGGCATCCAAGAGTCTTGGTTTGTCTTCACGGGTGTGTTTCAATATTGTTATCATTAGTGCTTGAAACATAGGAAAGTGTAATTTTATCTCCATAAGTATTATATTTTCATCATAGGAAAGGTATTCAACTTATCTCTCAAGTGATAATGTCATACTCTCCCAACGTAAGTAACGTAGGTACATCTCTAACTTGCTCGAACGAGCTACTAAATTGGTGCTTTCTCCAATCACTACGTCCCACCAATCTTGTCGTTATAGTAACCCCTTTGACAACCTAATAAAGTATCATCAGATTGTTGGTGCACTCCAGTATGTTATGTTATCCAAGCATGTTATGCAATCAACAAGCTCTACCAATTTATGCATCCACCAACTAAAAACATTGGTTTGCGGTTAAAGTAATCCTCTGTTATATTTGAGGCACATCTCACGGATTGTTACTTAAACATGACTAAGTGCTTTTCCGATTGCTGACTTGGTTGGTTGCTCTGACGACATCAATCCACTAGGGGATATGTAATCTATCTTCGTTCCAACAAGTCTACTTGAAAACAACGAACTGTTTCTCGGTCATCAAGTGAGTCCGAATTCAAGGCCCTCACTGATACGGTTGTTGAACTCACTTGGCTTCAAACACTTATAATTGAACTTCAAGTCCCTACGAAATCGATCCCCACGTTGTGGTGTGACAATCTTGGCGCCACGTATCTATTAGCAAATCATGTCTTCCATGCCCATACAAAGCATATAGAAGTTGACTTTCATTTAATTTGAGAAAAATTTGCCTAGAAGGAACTCTCAGGCCGGTTTACTTTTACTAACAATTAGATTGTAAACATGTTCACTGAGCCGTTACCGTCACAACGGTTCCTTCTTCTTCATTCCAAGCTACAAGTCACTCCTTGGCCTTCGCTCCTGGTGCTATATTTGATAATTATTATTAGGGTAATATGATATGTGTGTGTGATATTCTAAGGATGAAGCTATATAAAACAGTTAATCAACAAGCCAAACTAGCTTATGCTGAAACAATTCAATTGCCGAAGTCTACATGCTGAAGACTTCAACTATCGATTAACCATGTATATGTCGATACATTGCTTTTGCTGATTGCAATTGTATATGCTGATACACTGCTTTTGAAACACGAGTGTCAGTGTAAAAGAATAGTGATGCAACCATGATACTGCAACTACTGAAGATCTGCTTTGTTGCTTTCCTTTCCTTGTCTATATTGTACAATATCTGTGAATAATAGAAGTGTATATTCGTGCTATGCCATAATGTGTAGATCAATGATTGTAGTTTGTCATTGATTCTAAATCTAGAATAGACGATCATAATTTATTCTAGTACGTATTTAGCTTTCTTAGTATAAAAATAGTGTATTGTTTAGGGGTTGCTCTTTTCATCCACTTGATTTTGCTATTTCAAGCTTGTAGCTTACAAAATATAGTAAGTGAAGAATACTTTGAAAGAAATTTATCTGTTTAATCTATATTTCAAGTATTGGTTTGTTTGTTTGTTAAAAATAATAGAAATTCCACTTGTTGCTTTAAAAAATTTTTTGTTCTAATCGATCCAACAATTTCTTATGTTAGGCCATATGAAAGGTTCTCTTTATAATCACTTTTTAAATAATAATACACAACACACAATCATTATAATAATACAATCAATTGATTACCAAGTTTATTTATTCATAAGTTAACGCATCAAAATTTTCTTTTTCTTTTCTAGATTAAGTTTTTGTTTCATTAATACCATGAAACTAAATTGCGGTTAAAACAAGTGTTGAGTTGAAGAAACTATTTGCTAAAAGAAAGGTAAGATCCAAATGTAGCTCATCTTAACAGACCATAACACTACATATACCGTTTTTACTATTTATTCGTGATCATTTTCTTATTTATCTTTAATATGTAAATTATTTAAGATAACCAATGTATCAGAAATGAGTTTGTCTGCTAATTAGTGTGGAAAGTGGAAGGGTCCAAGAATGATGAACCTAAAGGGGTGGATCTGTTGACCCGCAAAAGCTAGTTGTTGAACTCGCCCCAATGGAGATACGAAGCTTCATTGTGACGTTCGGTAAGACACTTGCTCGGAGATTAGTCGGCTCTGATCTTTCACTACAATAATATGATTTATAGATAGGCAGTTAGGCACCTTCTTGATGCTTGTAATGTGCATCTACGGTTGATCTAGTGATTGTGATTGCTTAATTTAAATAAAACCATCTATTAAATATGGTAGTTTTTTTTCTTTCTCTTGATGATTCGTCTTTGATGGTAGTATTGGCTTGCATTGTTAGGGGAAAATGTTAATAGAGGTTAACTTTTTTTCTTTCATTTGAGTTGTATGGTCTAATGAATTAGGTTTTACATTTTTATTTATGAACTTTAAATAGATAATATAAAAACTATTTATTACGAAGAAAGGTTCGATCACAAGATGTATAATAGCATTTCCAATGCAAGAGCTAAGGATGGCGGAAAGAATTTCCAATGATGGGTATCACGAGGACTTCATTCGTCTTTTGTTTTTGAATGGTTTTACTACAAGGATGTATGTAGGGATGAACACAAACTCATATCAAAACGTATATAAAAACAAACACGTATTTAAAAACAAACACGTAGCAATGATATATTTAAAATTTAACAACATATTATACTTTAAAATGATGCAGGATAGTCTATAAGTTTGAATTTGAATATTTATTCAAATTAGATATCTTTTTTATTTTATTTATTTAGTTTATCATTTTTATTAGGTTATTAGTTAGGGTTTTGGTGAATTTCATTGTTAGTTTTGTTGATTGAGTTGAATTAAAAAATTTGTGTTCTTAAACTATTATGGTTTGTTGTAAGACTTTAAAACTTTTGTTTTTTGGTCATTTGATTGCTTTCATTACTGCATCATAAAACCTATAAAAGAAAAAGTGAAAAAAATTAAAAAAGCCAATAATTTAAAACAAAATATAATATAAAAATAGAAAACGAAAAACTTAAAAAAGATTCAAATTACATTTGAAACTTAAAATTTGACACGTGGGGATATTTTAAGTGTGTAAGCTGCTATTTTACACTTAAATTAGTAACTATTATATATATATATATATATATATATATGTGTACTTTTATGTATATAGGCATCAAACTATTTCTATTAAAAGAAAAATATTTACTTTTTTGATATTTCTTTATCATATATTTTTAGATTTTTTATAAAGATGTTTATTAATCACTCCAATCTACTCCATAAATTGTATAAAAAATTATTAAATGATTAAAGAATGTTTTTTTCTAAAGGTCTAACGCATTTTCCTGTAAAACCTACTTCTAAAATTTACCTATTGTTTGTGAGACGTAAATTCATGCCAATTCAGTGTGAAAAAACTTCAAATACAGCTAGCTAAGAGGTTATTAGAAATTAAAGAAAATTGTATTGGTCAAAACTTTATATTGTTGTTGTTTAGGGATAATATCCTAAAAATATAAACTGGGTTGTAAAAAATTATCATGTAATAACAGATAGACATGTTTGTAGACAGTATTTTAGGTGATGTTGTTTAACAATGATTTATGTGTGTAGTTAAAAAGATAATAGAAATGTATGAATATTGGAAATATACATGTTTGAGAAATACATGTTACCACGTCGTTCTCATTATTAATACTTTTAAAGGCATAATGAGCATGATTTATGCACATAATATAAGTTACAATGCAATGATAGTTTGGTAATTTTCTCATACTTAAGGGCAATTTTTAGGGTGGCATATTGAGCATGGTTTATGCATAAAGTACAAGTTATAATGTAGTAATTGTTATAATATCATAATAATTAACACAAGATTAATGTTATAACCTTAAGAACTTTAAAGAGAATTGCAAGAGCAAGAAAAAAAGAAATGTATAACTTATGAAAGTGTATACAAGAGGTGCATCTTCTCCTCTACATTGAGATGGTATTTATACTACAAAGATCAATCATTTTGGTAGACAGGTGAAACTATTTAGCATAGTAAACTTATCTACAAGTTTGACAAATAGTTCATCCACTTGCTATGGTAATAATTCATAATACTCCCCCTTGGATGACACTTTTCAAACTTCAAGAGTTTAAGTACTGCCTCATTAAAAACATCGCTAAAAAAAAACCCAGTGGGAAAAAAAAACCTTAGCTAAGGAAAAAAGAGTACAGCTTATAACTCCCCCTCAAATTGTCTTCTGTAAATCATCACATTGTGTGTACGTGCCGCATGTCAATATCATAAACATGTTTTCTGAAAGTTGTTTTTGGAAGTGCCTTTGTGAAAAGATCAGCTGAGTTATTGCTAGATTGAACGTATCTCATTTCAACTTGTTTGTCTTTAATAAGGTCTTGAGTGTATGAAAAGAATCTTGGTGGTATATGTTTTGTTCTGTCACTTTTGATATACCCTTCTTTCATTTGTGAGACACAAGCTGCATTATCTTTATAGATTGGTGTTGCATTTCTATCTTTCTCCAATCCACAAAAAGTTAATATAAGTTGTGTCATAGATCTTAACCATACACATTCTTGTGAAGCTTCATGTAGTGCAATGACTTCAGCATAATTTGAGGATGTCGCAACGAGTGTTTGTTTCTGAGAACGCCATGAAATCACAGTTCCTCCATTCTTAAATATGTATCCAGTTTGAGATTTTGCTTTATGGGGATCAGATAAATAACCTGCATCTGCATAACCAACCAACCCTTCTTTTGAATTATTAGGATAAAACAAGCCTAAATCAATAGTACCTTGAAGATATCGAAAAATATGTTTAATCCCATTCCAGTGCCTTTTAGTAGGGGATGAACTAAATCTTGCTAACAAATTAACTGCAAAAGAAATGTCAGGTCTCGTACAGTTAGTAAGATACATAAGAGCTCCAATAGCACTGAGATATGGTATCTCTGGACCAAGAACCTCTTCATGATCTTCGCAAGAACAAAATGGATCATTATCAACATTGAGTGATCTAACAACCATCGGTGTGCTTAAAGGATTTGCTTTGTCCATATTGAAACACTTTAAGAGTTTCTCAGTATAAGTCGACTGATGTACAAGTATTCCATTATGCATATGCTCAATCTGCAAACCAAGACAACATTTGGTTTTTCCGAGGTCTTTCATTTCAAATTCTTTCTTTAAAAGAGTATTTGCTTCATTAATTTCCTTTTGCGTCCCAATTATATTTAGATCATCAACATACACAGCTATGATCACATATCCTGATGTTGTCTTTTTAATGAAGACGCATGGACAAATAAGGTTACTTGTGTATTCTTTACTTGTCAAATAATCACTCAAACGATTGTACCACATCCTTCCAGATTGTTTGAGTCCATACAAGGATCTTTGTAATTTGATGGAATACATTTCCTTAGGCTTTGGGCTTAATGATTCGGGGAATTTAAAACCTTCAGGAATTTTCATATAGATGTCACTATCTAGTGATCCATACAAGTAAGCTGTGACAACATCCATAAGACGCATCTCTAAATTTCTAGAGACTGCTAAGCTGATTAAGTATCTAAAGGTTATTGCATCCATAACAGGGGAGTATGTTTCCTCATAATCAATCCCTAGCCTTTGTGAAAAACCTTGAGCTACAAGCCTAGCTTTATACCTTGTAACTTCATTTTTCTCATTTCGTTTTTGTACAAAAACCCATTTATACCCTACAGGCTTTACGGCCATCGGAGTAATAACAATAGGTCCAAAGACCTTTCTTTTGTTAAGTGAATCTAATTCAGCTTGCATAGCTCCTTTTCATTTATCCCAATCATGTCTATTCTGACAGTCACTAACTGATTTTGGTTCAGGATCATCATCTCCACTCATGATGTCACTTGCTACGGAATAAGAAAATATTTCATCAATACCTTCCATTTCATCTCGATTCCATAAGATATGTGTGTGACTATAGTTAATTAACATTTCTTTGTTATTTTCATCCAAATCCTCCTCATGAGAGGTTTTGGTACTTAGCGTTGCATCAAGATCATTCACTTTATTGTCAACTTTCTTTTCAGGAGTTTTTCTTTTTCGAGGATTTTTATCCTTGGAACCGATTGGTCTCCCTCGTTTTAAACGTCTCTGAGATTCATGAGCCATTGTTTTATCTATATGCTTATTTGGAATCTCAACTCGAGCTGGAGCATTAGCAGCTGGTATATGAGATTTAGTAACTCTGTTTGTATCAGTAAATGCATCAGGTAATTGATTTGCAATTTCTTGCAAGTGTATTATCTTTTGAACCTCTGTCTCACATTGTTTAGTTACTGGATCAAGATACAATAATAAAGGAACATACCATGAGACATCATTTTCTTGTTTTTTCTTTTCTCCCCTAATGCCGGGAAAACTGACTCGTTAAAGTGACAATCAGCAAAACGTGCTGTAAATACATCACCCGTTAAAGGTTCAAGATATCTTATGATGGAAGCTGATTCATATCCAACATATATTCCCAACCTTCTTTGAGGACCCATTTTTATACGTTGTGGTGGTGCAATAGGGACATACACAGCACACCCAAAAATTCTAAGGTGGGAAATGTTTGGCTCATTGCCAGAAACAAAGTTGTAAGGGAGAGTATTTAAGATTTGCACTTGGTCTCACACGAATTAGTGATCCAGCATGAAGAATTGCATGACCCCAAATAGACACAGGGAGTTTTGTCCTCATTATCAATGGTCTAGCTATTAGTTGTAGACGTTTGATTAACGACTCAGCTAAGCCATTTTGTGTGTGTACATGAGCAACAGGGTGTTCAACAATAATTCCTATAGACATGCAATAATCATTAAAGGCATTTGATGTGAATTCACCAGCATTATCAAGTCTCACCCTTTTAATAGTATGATCAGGAAAATGTGCTCGTAATTTGATAATTTGTGCAAGAAATTTCGCAAATGCTACATTACGAGTTGATAACAAAGAGACATGAGACCATCTACTTGACGCGTCTATCAAAACCATAAAGTATCTAAATGGTTCACATGGTGGATGAATTGGCCCACATATGTCTCCTTGAATTCTTTCAAGAAACAGAGGTGATTTCTTTTCAATTTTCACAGGCGAAGGCCTTGTAATTAATTTTCCAAGAGAACAAGATGTACACAAAGAAATTTTATTCGATTGTGGTATCTTTTGATATTTCAATGGATGCCCATGAGTGTTTTCAATTATTCTTCTTGTCATTGTAGATCCTGGATGACCTAATCTGTCATGCCATAAGTTAAGTGTTTCAGGATCACAAATTTTTTTTTTAACTGCCATATATGCCTGAGGCACATTAATGTGTGTATAATGTAAACCAGACTGAAGCATTGATAGTTTTTCTAATATCTGATCTTTGCTTATGATATGCAAATATTTTTCACTATCAACAGTCCTTGACTGAGTATCATATCCGTTATGATATATGTTTTTAAAACTCAATAGATTTCTTGTTGATTTTGGAAAAAATAAAATATTTTATATTATAAGCTTTGTACCATTTGGTAATGTTAAATTAGCTTTTCCCACTCCTTCTATCAGGTCTGTAGGTCCTGATATTGTATTAACGATTTCTTTTGTTGGTTTAAGTTCACAAAAATATTTCTTAGATCTAAGTATAGTGTGTGTGACTCCACTATATAATTAAAGATAGAAAAATATTTCTAGCAGTGGAAAGCAGAGTTCTATGAAATCCTATAGATTGTTCAGGTTTGGGTACTAACTCTCCCTTATCATTGTGTACTCGTTTACCTTTTTGAAATCCTGGAACCTGAGATTGTTCCATTCATCTCTAGCAGTGGAAAGTAGAACTTTCCTTTGGTGATCAAATCTGTTTTTTAAATCTTTCCATAAAATATATGGATCTTCACAATTTAAATATTCAAACTGTAACATTTCATCAATATGCTTATGCAGAAAGACATCAGCTTTTGCTTTGTCTTGTTCCGAGCAAGCATTTCTCTCTTGTATAGTTTCTAAGACACCCATGGATTTAAGATGTCTTTTTACATGAGCCGTCCACGGCATATAGTTTTCTCCATTGATATTAAGAGCTGGGAATTCGATTTTCGCAATGTTCGACATTTTTGTTTGCTAAACAAGAATTAAGCAAATAGTAAGATAATTATTAGAATCCATATATATCAATAAGCATTGCGATACAATAAAGCGGTAGAGCTATAAACAAATATAGAAATAAGAAAAGTTTAAATTCTTCAGGTGGTAGTTCAACAATGGGGATAAGAATTAAAATGAGCATTATGGTTGCCAGTACTAAAACCGGATGTATCATCTTTGAAAAATTGCCTTGGATAAACTTGAGAGAAGATAATCTGTTTTTTGAAAATAAGTTGATAGTGGTCAATTTATAATTTAAAAATTATAACCGTTTGTAGCAGCTATGTACAACGGCTATATAACCGTTTATAACGGCTAATAATCGTCGTGTGTGAATATATCGACAACAATTTTAAATAAAATAGATAAGTATAATATTATGTTATAAAAACATGAATTAGTTTATAAAAATAAAAGAGAATAAGAACGACAAGTTAGAATAAGACGTTAGTACAAATAAACATAATCAAAATGTTAGTTGTATAACTAAAGATTAAGAAAAAGTTAGATGCATAAGTAAATGTTAGTTGACATAAAATAAAATGTTAGTTGCATAATCAAAGGTTAGATGCATAAATAAAAGTTAGCTTGTTAGTAGTCCTATGGTTATCAAGATGTCCATAATAAGATCTCCTTTATGCTTACTTTATTTATCTTAGTTATCTTCTCAATATAAGATATTATATATTATTACTTAATGAAGCCCTTACCTTGATTAATGAATGACTTTATGTTTTATTGATCTTCTTGATTAGAGTTTTAAGAGCTCTCATGCTGATAACGTATTATAATATCACAATAACTAACACAAGATTAGTGTTATAACCTTAAAAACTTTAAAGAGAATTGCAAGAGCAAGAAGAAAAGAAATGTATAACTTATAAAAATGTATACAAGAGGTGCATCTTCTTTTCTACATTGAGGTGGTATTTATATTACAAAGATCAATCATTTTGGTAGACAAATGAAACTATTTAGCATAGTAAACTTATCTACAAGTTTGACAAAAAGTTCATCCACTTGCTATGGTAATAATTCATAATAGTAATAGTTTAGTAATATTCTCAAACTTATCTTTTCAAACTAACTTTTACTTTTTATGTTTTAGCCCCCTCAAGTTTAACAATATATACATTTTATATCCCCTACTTATTCACTCATATTTTTTTTCTTTTATTATAACTTTCAAAAACTTATTGGATAATAAAATTTCAAATATACCATTATAATAAACTTATTTTTATCTATGTGTTAATTTAAATTTTATTTAAAATGGAGTCTTGTGTCATAATGTACAATCTATCCAAGTAAAAACGTACAAGTTGTTAAAATTGATTAAAATTTATGTTTTTTTTTATAGTTTTTCATTTTCTTCTTGCAAGTTTTAAAATATGACGTTATACTAAATTCAAATTTGTAAATGATACTTTTTTATCAATGTTTTTCCATCAATTACTACGGGCTTATTTTATCAACGTTCTAACATAAATTTTTCAACGACTTCGTGTTTTTACGTAAAGTTCTAGATATTATCAACACCTTCCCGAAACCTATGAGTTTGTGATAGTTTTGTCTTTTTTATATAAAGCTTCGATTGTTATCAATATCATTCGGGTTTCAATTTTCTTATGTAAAGTTACCTTTGTTATCAACGTCTCATTTAATGCGCAAGTTCACATCAACGTCTCCGCGTTAGCTTTTTTAATGGTTTTACGCTTCCGCCGCAACCCAGGGGTCTTAATACTAGTTTTTTTTACAACACGTTTATATATATGCCTAATTGGCATCAAAGCTTTAACTTTAACAATCCAAATATTCTCATTTACAGTGCACACAAGGCGCATTTTAGTACTAGTTCCGAAGTTTTTAATAAACGATTTGTTCCTATTTGTGCACAAACACTTGTATTAACACATTCTTCGTAGTTAATTCTCAATAAACTCGTGCATGTTCGTTGATGATTTGATTGAAGTAGATGGTTATGCTAATTGTGGAAATCATAGAAGCCAGTGCCGGACTCAGGAAAATTTTTCGGGAGGAGGGGGGAAGGTGGGGCGATAGAAGCTAGGTTCGGACCTGATAAAAAATAAAATATCACTAGCAGAAACATTCACACCTTCATTCGCCAACGGAATCAACCGCAATTCGGTGCCACAACCTGCATCACAAGCCCTAACTCCTTGAACCGAACCTTCATCGGTCAACATCTTCATCACATTCTCCACTGTCTTCGCATGTCCGATTCGTATATCCAGTTGCACATTATTTACATTATTTCTCCGGATCGGAAAGTGAAATGGATGGTGAGAGAATAGGGCGGAGGAGTATGACATTTTTGGAACTCCGGTGGTCGGCATGAGAGTTCCAGCGACGTGAAGAATGATGCATGGTGGATGAGTGAGTGAGTGGATAATGCCATTCACATCTTATTTCTTATATTTAACTTTATAATTTAGATTAAAAGTTTATAATTTATTTATCTTTTTAAGCCTCTCACATCTCAGTTTATAAAAGTGATGCATGGACGTGGTTGTGTCAAAGGATAGCAAGAGGTGGTAGGTTGGTGCGTTGAGCTAGGATTAGATCTATTTGTCACGTAACTCACATCTGCTATTTCAAATAACAGACAATGAAAACCAAAAAAATTTAGTAAAAAAACAATAGAACCCATTAACTTCTCTAAATCAACAAAATTTGAAGAAAAAATTTATCCCTTTTGCCACTACTAACCAAAGTTACATATTCTGAAAATGAGTAAATCCTAACCATAAACTATGGTGGTTATAATTTCCAATGATTTAAGTCTAGTTCAAAGATATTTAGTAGCAATTTGATTGATAGTATACCTGAGTACATAATTGTAATGGACGACTATAGCATCACATAAAGGATAGTGATGCCAAGCAACAACAATAAGAGTCCTAAAAGATAGCAAATAATGTCATATAGATAAGGGCATGCATTGCTTAGGTTTGTTTTTTAAAAGATAACCTTTAATCTTTATATAAAGATATCACATGGATATAGATAGGGGTCCCTTCTTTTTCACTACATGTATTTGTTAAAAAATATTCTTTTTCATGGGATGGTGTCCCCAAACTCTTCTTTATCTTTATGTCTCTCCGATACCCTTTTCGGGCTTTCAAATTTACTTTTGTTATGGTGTTTTGGCTGTTGACTATTGGTGTCAATGATCCGGGTTGTTTGCATGGCCGATGGATGCGATTTGTTGTTGAATCCCGGTCATTACCGATCGAAGTACCCATATCTGAGACTTTCTTCATCTGCTGTTGGGTTACCTAAAGTTTGCTTTATGTATGTTATTTGGTTCATTTTTTTGAAAGTTAGTTGTGTTGATGATGATGAATGTTACCGTATCTGAGACTATTTTTGGTTTTGATGTTGTTGTGGTTGATTGAATTCGTGTTTTAATTGGTGTTGGCGATGATGTTTTAGTTGGGGAATTTGTGGGAGAGAAGCTAGGTTGCGAGTGTGGTGGAGATGTGGGTTTGATTGTTGAAGATTCATTGATGTTGTTGGAGGAATGTTATACCTAACTAACTCTTTCACAGGCTTCCCATGGAAGCAAATCCATAAAGTTTTTTGATCTGTAATAACCTATGTTTTTGTCCATTGAAACTCAAAATATGTTCTTTATATATTACTCATAGTAATCAGTACATTTTTTAGCTATATGAACGTCAGTTCCAACACAATCCCCACAAACACTAACGAAAAGAATTTCATATAAGTTGGGTGACATCGTTATTTGCTGATGTCAATGATGACGAACATGTGCTCATTTGAGGCCTTTTGTTTTGGTTCCACGACGATCATGATACCTCAAAACAGTTTTGGTTCATTTGTTGGCAACTGTTTTTTTTTTCTTCAGTCGCAACCGGATATCAATTCTGAGCCGCACTTTGACGATTACATTGCCTCTTGTCATAGACGGTTGGCTACGACAGTTGGTTACTGGCGTGATGTCGTTCGGTTAAACTGTTAAATATGACAATGAAGATGGAAAAACAATATTCAGAATATGAGCGCTTCCCTGATACCTGGTTTCACCCGTCCCTTAAGACGCTCAACGCGCGCCGAGATACAAAATCTAGTTTATTTAACAAAACTTTTCATCTTTTATTATATTAAGAACATTCATAATTTAATATTTTAATTTGCATAATATCTAAATAATTTAATACTAAAAAAATGTATAATCTAGAAGTAAAATTATTATTACAAGAGTTGGAATCAATCGGGAAAAAGTTGAGGATAATTACAAGAAGCCCATAATACATCTTATAGATTTATCAGGTTAAAGCTCATGTATTATATGAGTGGAATAAATAAAACATGTTAAAATCATAAGTTTTATGAATATTTTGTTTGTTACATGTTATAAATCATTGGTGAAATAAAAAATAATGAATATCTAAGAAATTATAAATAAAAATTAATGAAAATTAAAAATTATTAATCTATATTTAAAGATAAAATATGATTGAAACCGTATAATTTAGTATGTATTAATATATATTAAAATAAAAATAAGAATATTTATATATATATTAGATATTGATAGTTTAGTTTACTTATTTAAAAAATCATTATTATTTAATATATATGAAAAAGACTTGAGAAACACAAATATAAATATGTTTGTTTTAAAATATTTTAGTAAAAAGGATAGTCAAATTGATTATTATTTCTTTTAATTTTTTATTTGTTATGATAGAGATGCGAGAAAATAATTATTTTGATAGGAAAAAATGATGATAAAAATCTTTTTTATTATATGTTATAAATAAATTATAGATTATAGATATTCCTTATATATTAAAAAAAGTAATTTACTTTTAAAGTATTATTATAATAATTGAAACCAAATAAAGAAGATGTTATTCTACAAAGTGTATTTTTGCTACAAAGTGTGAGAAGACACAATGAGGCTAAAAAAATCACAAAAAAAATTATATCTCACAATCTAAATCGAATTTCAAAAAAGTACCTCAGAGTCTCTGTTCATCTCGTCGTCATCTTTTAGAAAAAAATAAAAACAATAAAAAAAAATTTCAATGTGTTTTTATGACACAATGACGTTATTGTATCTTTCATAATGACACAATAACGTCATTGTGTCTTTCATAATGACACAATAAAAAACGTTAATTTTTTATGTTTTTATTTTTCGTTTATTTTTTTCTTAGTGATGACGGCTAGAGAAACAAAAGCTTGAAATTACTTTTTTGAAATTCGATTTAGATTGTGAGATATAATTTTTTTTGTGACTTTTTTTGACTCATTGTGTCTTCTCACACTTTGTAGCAAAAACATACTTTATATTTGAATATTTTTCATAAAGAAAAGCTAAAGATAATTATAAGAAAAAGTTACATTACAAAAAAGTTTAAAAAAGGAAAAGATATCTAAAAATTTTCTAAAGATATGAAATATCAATAAGATGATTACTCATAAGATCTAAACTAATTACGTAACAAACAAATACGACTCAATGATTCATAAGATACGACAATACCATATCAAGATTCGCTAATAATAATAATTATTTTCTCCATTTCAAATCTAAATAATTTATCCACCCATTACCCAAACGTGGAGTGTAATTTACTTACGGTATATATAACTACACATAGTCTTCTTCAATGGGTCCATCAATAACTCTAATAAGCAAAGTCCCCTTCGATGGTGACCACCACAATCTCTTCGTCGTCTTCTTCTTTTTCTTCACGCAGGCCCAAAGTTACTTTCTTTATGTATCTTTTACCCATTGAAATATTCGATCACATAACTGATAACCCCCTTTATTATTATTCGAATCAAACGGCTTCTTCTTTGTCACATTTACCTACCCCTGTTCTTTATCTGATTCAGTATCAAGTTGAATCATTTACAACGACAGACAAGTGCATTTGTAAGTTTTTGTATTACCCTTTTGTAAAAATCCTTCTTTTTCTTGTTTTGTTTTGATTTGATTGATTTTACTGAATGGTGTATATATATACAGGTGTTAATGTGTTAGTGTTTGAGGGATAGGAGGTTTTGCTGTTGGCAATGGCGGATTTGGGGGTGTTGGTGATGTGGGTATTGGGTATTTTTGTGTTGTCTGTGTGTGTGGAGTCGAAGTATATGGTTTATGATACTGCACAAGGGGTTGTGAAGGGAAAGCTTAATGTTCATCTGGTGGCGCATACGCATGATGATGTTGGTTGGTTGAAGACTGTCGATCAGTACTATGTTGGATCCAATAACTCCATTCAGGTGTCTCACAGCATTGATTGCTAGTTTGTTTTGTTCATTCATTGTTTGATTTCTGAATTGTTTTGTTTGTTGATGATGGATTATGCAGGGGGCCTGTGTTCAAAACGTGCTTGATTCCACTGTTAAAGCATTGTTGGCAGATAAGAATCGGAAGTTTGTTTATGTCGAACAGGTTAAACATCTTGAATCCTTTGATTTCGTTGTGCATTTAGATTTCATTGATTTCTGATTGAAGTATTGAACTGGTGGTTTGATTGTGTCTGTTTGTATCTGTTCATCGAAGGTTTCTTGAAAATTCGAAGTTAAATGAGGGTACACATGAATGAGGGTGAGAGAGAAGAGTGAATTGTTTGATTAAATCGAGATGTTATGATTTATGAATGTTGCAGGCGTTTTTCCAACGATGGTGGAGGGACCAAAGTGAGGCAACACAAGCTATAGTCAAGCGCCTAGTTAGCTCGGGTCAACTTGAGTTGATGTAAACTTATAGATTCTTATATTAATGATTCGTGTAAATATATTTTGTCGTGTATGAGTAGTTTGATTTTGTTGTGTAGAAATGGAGGTTGGTGTATGCATGATGAGGCTGCACCCCATTATATTGACATGATTGATCAAACAACATATGGGCATAAATTTATCAAGGAACAGTTTAATGTAACACCAAGGATTGGTTGGCAAATAGACCCCTTTGGTCATTCAGCAGTGCAGGCTTATCTATTGGGAGCAGAGGTCATTCATTCTGTTCTCTTGACTCTTCTAAAAATTGTTTATTTTCAAGATTGCAGGTTCATTTTTGTAACTGTAGTCCGTAAACCGCTATTATAGATGCATCATGAGTAAAAATCTTTTTACACGTTTTAAAGCTATTTGAACTGTTAGTCCTTATGATTGTTTAGGTTGGATTTGATTCTGTTTTCTTTGGCCGAATTGATTACCAAGATAGAGCTAAGCGAAAAGGGGATAAAACTCTTGAAGTTATCTGGCGTGCCTCCAAGAGTCTTGGTTCCTCTTCACAGGTGGGTTTCAATATTATTATCATTAGTACTGAAAAAGACAAAAGTGTAATTTTGTTATCATCAGTACTATATTTTCATCATTTGTTTGTACAGAAGAATTGCAATCTAACAATTTCATTTATCTTTACAGATTTTTGCAGGTGCTTTCCCTGAAAATTATGAACCTCCACCTGGTGGTTTCTACTTTGAAGTCAATGATGATTCCCCAATCGTCCAGGTATGTTTCAGTATTATTACTATTAGTAACTAACTTACTGACATGTAACAAAATTGAATCTCTTATTCTGAAGGATGACATGGACTTGTTTGACTACAATGTTAAAGAACGAGTTAATGATTTCGTGGCTGCAGCATTGTCACAGGTGAGCAGCATGTATATGTTTTAACAACTATTGTCAGTTTTTGCTTAATGGCTTAAGAGTAAATATTAACCAAAGATTTATTGAATTTAACTTGGATTATCAGGCGAACATTACTCGCACAAATCATGTAATGTGGACAATGGGGACTGATTTCAAATATCAGTATGCAGAGTCATGGTATCGGAATATGGACAAGTTTATTCATTACGTCAATAAAGTTAGTTACTCTCTTAATCTCTTCTATACTTTGCATTTGTTTGCTGTTAGCCTGTTACTCTTCATTTACTATTTATTGGCATCCATAATGCCTTATTTAGTGGAGTTTCAACTTGTTGACTTATGATGAAAACAGTTCAAATCATAATATATAACTAAAAAGGGAATGGGTCAGATTGGTTAAACTTGTTGGAAGTCGCCTAAATACGTACAGTCTCCTAAATCACTTATCTTATAAACCTATAATAATATAGTTTTTTAAATCATATTTAAGGCATTAGTTACTTAGCAAATTTTTAGAAAATGGATCTAAAAATGGTTGTTGATCAACCCAACCTGACCCATACTAAAACTAACAGTTTGCACCCATTACCTAACCCACACATCTTGCCACCTCGACCTTTTTGGTTTTTGAACTCTGACTACATATGCATATAGGATGGTCGGGTCAATGCTCTCTATTCAACACCATCTATATACACTGATGCTAAATATGCTGAGACTGACACCTGGCCTCTCAAAAAGGATGACTATTTTCCGTAAGTATAGTTTTGTAAAACTTAACATATTGGCGTGATATATTATGACATTTCTAGTCTCTATTTTGCTAATAGTTTAAGCAATACATACATTTTTTAGTTATGCAAGCGACATAAATGCCTACTGGACAGGATACTTTACTAGTAGGGCAGCTCTCAAGGGCTATGTCAGAATGTTGAGTGCCTATTACCTGGTGGGTAACACAAGTTCTTAGTTATTTTTCATCTTGGTTTTGTCATGAAAATACTTGATCTTGATACTCATTCAACAACAACTATTAACAGGCAGCAAGGCAATTGGAAGTAATGAAGGGGAGGAATAAAACAGGGCCCACTACAGACTATTTGGGTGATGCTTTAGGGATTGCTCAGCATCATGATGCCGTTAGTGGTACATCTAAACAACATGTTGCTAATGATTATGCAAAACGGCTCTCAATCGGTCACAAGGAGGTGCTGAGTAATTCGAATTCCATTGTGTTTATTGCAACTTCAACTTTTTACTTTATCGCAAAAAGTTCATGAATCGATTTCATTTCTCGCAGGCTGAAAAGGTGGTTGTAGAATCATTAGCTTGCATGATATCACCAAAACCTGGATGTGCAAGTTCAGCAACCAATATTCAACAGGTACATATGCAACATATATGCACATGTGTATATAATAAAATTATATCTATTTGTATATAATGTAATTTTTTTCTCGGTTTCTTCATTCATTCCAGTGTCCACTTTTGAACATAAGCAATTGCCCTCCAACTGAAGCTGATCTATCATCCGGCAAGAAGTTGGTTAGTGAGATGCTTATATTGTCCAATTATAAGGAAATGGCAAAAAACTTATGTTATATTCTGCATATGCATGTCAAAGTTAAATGAACTACTGTCTCTTTTGCTATAGGTTGTTGTTGTCTATAACTCACTGGGGTGGAAGAGATCAGATGTTATAAGACTTCCAGTAAGCATTACATTAGGTTTCATGCAATATTCGTCTACGTTATATTATAAGTGTTGGTTATTTGGTTCTTTTATACATCTTATCATCATGCATCTTTTATAATTAACAGGTTGTGAGTAAGAATATTGCAGTCTATGACTCTAGTGAGAAAGAAGTTGAGTCTCAAATTCTCCCTGTAATAAGTGAATCTATATCCATAAGAAACTACTACACCACTGCGTATACTGGTAAATCACCAAGTTCTACTCCCAAATATTGGCTTTCATTTACGGCATCTGTTCCGCCTTTGGGTTTTAGCACCTACACCATTTCGAGCACAAAAAAACCAGGTAAAATGTCTGAGTTCTTATTTAAAATAAATTGATTCGAAGTTGAACATCGTTGCTTATATATTGATCAAAATTACCATGCAGCTTCAACTTCAGTAAAAGGAGAGTTGTACAAACATACTGGTACAGGAAAAGATGATATAGAAATAGGCACAGGAAATTTGAAGTTAGTATATTCTGAAAGTGAAGGAAAGCTTTCTCAGTATGTTAATAGTCGAACCTCTGTAAGTACATTATCATTTTTTGTTTGATATTTTCCATAAAACCTGCCATTTTGTTGTTACTAATAACATGATGTGGTCACAAAAATTTATGTAATTTGATTCTTCATTCGGTTATGCTTCATATTTGAAAGAGTCGAATAAGATGTGCATTATTATCATCTAAATTGCTAATGTGTATCGAATCTGGCTGATGTGGGGTTATGAAAGATTGAAGCCTCTTTGAAGCAATCATATAGCTATTATGCTGGATATGATGGCACTACGGGGCTGCAGGTAACTTTATCATAATAATTGTTGTTATTATTATTATGTCATATTGTTATTATTTTTCTTATATCACCTGGAAAATGTGTATTTGTACATGTTAAAAAATGAGGCCTTCATAAAGGTTTCTTTTCTTGTTTTAGGCATCTGGGGCGTATATTTTCCGTCCGAATGGTACATATCCTATTGGTTCTCAGGAGCAGGTATAAAGTTCTTCTGATATATGTGTCATATGATTTGTAAGCCCATCCAAATGAATAATGTTCAATAATGTTACAGAATATAACAGTTTTGAGGGGGCCAATATACGATGAAGTACATCAGAAAATAAACACCTGGATTTACCAGGTAATAAATTACTTGATCAACATCCTTGTTTAATTTTCAAATAAACCGATAAATTTATTATCTATTGTGATCTTTTTCATGATTGGGCAGATCACTAGAGTGTACAAAAATAAGGAACACGCTGAAGTCGAATTCACTGCAAGTTCAACATTCTTTACTCTTTTTTGTGTTTTGTTTTGTGGACATGTTTATCACTAATAATCTGCATTTCAGGTGGGTCCCATACCTATTGATGACGGAGTTGGGAAAGAAATCGCAACTAAGATCACAACCACCATAAAGAGCAATAAAACATTTTACACTGATTCTAATGGCCGAGATTTCATTGAACGGGTATGCTGCAGTGCTTCTATTTGGTAAAGAGTTATATATATGATTTGATTATAAGTTTATTTTCTATGGCAGGTTCGAGACTATAGAGCTGACTGGAATCTTGAAGTGAATCAACCTATTGCAGGAAACTATTATCCTGTATGTTTGTCTTTATTTTTCATATACTAGCTACTCAAGTTGGATTACACATGTAACTCAAGTTGGATTATTTTCCAGATCAATTTGGGAATTTATCTAAAAGATGAAAAAAGTGAGCTCTCAGTTTTGGTAGATAGATCCGTTGGTGGATCCAGCATCGTTGATGGGCAATTGGAGTTGATGCTCCATAGGTACATCTTTCATTTCCTTGATGTTGCCATTAGTTCTCACAGTTAACAATTAAACAATTTTTGAATCTGCCTCAAATTATATATTATAAAATATGAATAATTTGTTTTTGCAGGAGATTGCTGTATGATGATGGAAAAGGTGTTGCAGAAGCTCTAAATGAAACAGTTTGTGTTGGTAACGACTGTAGAGGATTAGCTGTAAGCATTTTCTGTTAGTTCATTTTATTACTACTTGTTTTTTATTAATGCCAATATATATCGACAAACTGATGATTCAAGTTTGCTATTAGCATTGTTAGTTTCTTATCTTAGGTAACTTGTATGTACAGGTTCAAGGAAAATACTATATTAGAATTGATCCACTTGGAGAGGGCGCCAAGTGGCGCCGATCGTATGGTCAGGAGATCTATTCTCCACTACTTTTAGCGTTCACCGAGCAGGTGAAAGAAAAGTGCAATTGTTAGTGTTTTTTTAGAATTCATAAATCATCATTACTTAATTCAATTGTGTTTTACAGGATGGAAACACAGGGTCAAACTTTCAACTGTCAAGATTTTCAGGAATGGATTCCACTTATAGTCTCCCTGATAATGTAGTACTGTTAACACTTCAGGAGCTGGAAGATGGAAAAGTTCTTCTCCGTTTGGCACACTTATACGAGGTTCTAGATATTTCCTTTACATAAATTCACTTAAACGTGCTAAATTTTTGTAGAGATGACAAATGGGCGGTCCAATGTAGGTAACATGTCAAAACGAGTCATCTTTCAATACGGGTAGGGTCGGCTTTAAACTCTCATTTGTGAAGGAAATCTTGGTTTTAATAAGCAACTAGTGTGATAGATATGATTGTAGAAACCATATTATTACAATAATAATATCACTTTTTGAATATGATAGGTGTAGAAGGTTGTTAGCATTAACAACTCACTTGAACAATTTGGGACCCGTTTGACCTTCGACTTGTTTGACCAGTTTCCTTTTTAATTAGGCTAATTTTTTTCTATTTGACCCGTTAAAGAATGAAGATAATACAGACGCCCCATAAGCTTGATCACAAAAACCATGTTATTACTAAAATAATAGACCTTTTTGAATAAGACGATTTAGAAGGTTGTTAGCATTGAAAACACACTTGGACAATTTACTACCTGTTTGACCTCTTCGACCCATTTGACTAGTTTCCTTTTTAGCTAAATCTTTTTATTGGCCCGTTAATGATTAAAGAAGATAACAAATAACCACCCGAATCGACCCATTCAAAAGTACATACATGGAAATCTCTTTTAACTGATATATTCCAATCGGAATATATTATTTATATATCATTATTGTCTATATTTTGTATTAGTTTAATTGATATAAGTTTCCTATTTCCTAGCACTAGATTGGCATTGTTTGTTGTGTATCCTAGTGCATATGTACATTGATACTTTGTGTATAATCAAGGGAGTATTTCATTATGTGAGTTTACAATCTCCTGTTCTAGATTAAGTTTCTGGTTCACTAATACCATGAAACTAAGCTGGTATTTGTTCTTTCTTGTTTTAGGTCGGAGAGGATAAGGATCTCTCGGTTATAACAAGTGTCGAGTTGAAGAAACTATTTGCTAAGAGAAAGGTAAAATCCAAATGCAGCTCATCTTAACACACCATAACAGTATAACACCATATATGGTGTTTTTACTATTTATTTTTACCAGTTTCGTATTATCTAGTTATCTTTGATTTGTAACTTATTTAAGATAACCAACATATCGGAAATGAGTTTATCCGCTAATCAAGGAAGAGAGGAGATGGAAAAGAAAAGGTTAGTGTGGAAAGTCGAAGGGTCCAAGAATGATGAACCTACAGGCCAGAGGGGTGGACCTGTTGATCCTCAAAAGCTGGTTGTTGAACTTGCACCTATGGAAATACGAACCTTCATCGTGACGGTTGGTAAGACGCTTGCTCGGACGCTACAATAATCTGATTTGCAGATATGCAATTCTGCACTTTCTTTGTGCTTGTAAGTTGTAATGTGCATTTACAATTAACTAGAGATTGTGAATGCTTATGTTAAATAAAACCATCTATAAGAGATGTTGGTTTTTCTTCTTGCCAGTTTTTCTTCTTGCCCCTTGATGATGTGTTTTTGATAGTAGTATTGGCTTGCACTGTTAGAAAAAAAGTTAATAGAGGTCTAATTAATTTTCTCTCGTCAGTTATTCAACAAATCATTCGAGTTGTATGGTCTAAAAGCTGAAACTTTTACCTTTTTACTTATGAACCTTAAATAGATAAAATAATAACGTTGTATTAAAAAGAAAAAGGTAGATCATAAGACATACGAGCATCTCCAATGTAATAGCTAAGGTTCGAACATATATCTTCAAGAATACCCAATGATGGGTGTCGTATTGACTTCATTAGTCTTTATGTGTTTTTGAACATGTATATAATGATGCGATGAACACAAACTATATAAAGTCATTTGTAAAGTAGAGATATATATAAAGTCTATCGTAATATAGAGATATATTTAGAGTTTTTCTCACACTTTAAATACTTGAAACTTTAACCTTAATGTGAGTGGTCGCTCCTTAGGCCATTGATGCAAGTAACATTTTGTAGAGTATTCATAAAACCTTTTTACTAGAAATTTTTAATTTTAAGGAAACGTGATTTGTTTTTCATTTACATGAAATGATATTCAGAATCTATTATTTAGCACAATTGTGCTTGTTTTGTAAACTTATTAAAAGGATTGCAATATATAATAGGGTTAATTTCATATATATCCCTATAAAACATAACAAATATCATATATATCCTACAAAACCTTTTAAATATCACATATATTCTAAACAAATTCTAAATTCTAAATACCATATATATGGATAAAATAATCAAAATATAATATATTTATATTAACATATTTTATGCATATAATATAAAATATAACCAATTTACCCTTTATTTTCTTAAAACTTTGTTTTACACACTTTAAACTCATCTTTCTACTATAATTTTTATCGTTCCTTTATGTTTTTATTTATTTATTTTTATCTTTTTGATAGAAGTTTGTATCCAACTGAAAAGAAGGTATGAACAAGTCTAATCTATATTAATACAACCTATATGAATAAAACTTTATTGTTAAGAGGTTTAAAAAGGATATTTAATCGAGACGACTGGGAACCAGTTAAAAAAAGGTATAAAAAATCACTATGAAATCTAGTAAAAGAGATAATAGAAAATGCTATAAAAATCGAGTCACTTAGAAAAGCAATAAAAATTTGGTTGTAAAAACACAAAAAAACCCATAAAAAGATGAGTAATTATAAGTAAATATAAAGATTTAAAGTTTTAATAAAATCCAAATGGTTATATTATGAATTGTTTTTATGAAATATATGAAATGGATAAATAAGATATTTTAATTATATTAAAAGGATATATATGATATTGATATGTTTTAGAGGGACATATCTGATATTTAAAATTTTGTTTGGATATATATGATATTTAACTAGTTTTATAAAGATATATATGAAATTAATCCTATAATATATATATATATATATATATATATATATATATATATATATATATATATATATATATATATTGACACAAGGTAGATGACAAATTTTTCATGTGGTGAAATCTTTTATAGTTTATTGTTTCTTTTGTAAATATAAAGTAAGTGTTTGTAAAAGTATGTAAAATACATTTTGGTAATTCTATATTCATGAAATTATTAACTCATCATAGGTTAAACAGTGATTTTTTGAACGTATTGGTTGTGAAGTTGATAATACAACCTTGCATTCTATTATTACCATTTCACCGTTTCTTTGTCCTTTATTTTAACCTTTGTCAGTCTCTTTTAAAAAGAGAGAGGGAGTCACAGTTCGCGGTGGCTCCAGCGGTTCTATCCCTGCCGTGGTGCCGGCCTCCAGTTGTTGTGTTGGTGGTGGGTTTCTCTTTGATTATGACGGTGACACAACGGCAGGGGCTGTTGCCGGTCTACCGTCATTCTGTGGTTCAGTTGGACCAGGTGGTGGCCCTCTAGGTGTGAACGATGGCAACAATGTTGGTTCAAATCGTGTTTGTTTCCTTGCGATACTCATTTACGGATTTTTTGTTGTCGGCAACACCATCGCCGAAACATACTAGTATACTAGACAATGCTATCAACAAATCTAAGACTTATTTGACTTTGGAGCATTCAGCGATGAAATATAGAAATCTTTTCAAGTTAATGAGTTTGAACAACTCTAACTAGTAAAAACATTTAACATTGTTTAGTCAAACAAATTCCAATCAGTTAGTTCTAATTTATGTGTGTGTACTTTTATGCATATGGGCATCAAACTAGTTTTTACTAGAATATAAATTATTATATCATGTTTATAATCATATTTTACAAATTAATGATCTATAGTTTTTTTTTAAAGAACATATTTTCTGACAAGAAACACACCCCTCTAACATCTACTTTTAAAATTCACCAATTGTTCTTCTTATGGGATTTAATTCAGCCAATTAAATGAAGATAAACATCCAATACCATTAAACTAAAAGTTCATCGGAGATTAACAAATGTAATTTGTCTAGAATTTATATTAATGTCATTTAAAGATACTATATGATAGTGTTATAAAATATTATAGAATCACCTATGGCGATGGAGAACAACGATGTGACTTCCATGTTAGCCGATGATCAGATCAGTATCAATCTCAAGTTCTCAATTAACCATCTGTTCCTAATTGCGCAAAAATACATGTATCAACACACACTCTACATAATTAATTCTCAATAAACTCGTGCATCTCCGTCGATTTTATTGAAGTACTTAGTGATGTTAATTGCGAAAATCGGTGGTTTGCGCAGTATTGTTAAGGAGATTTATTGTATGTTAAGGAGTTTGTACAAATCATTGAAGTTCACACATGGGCCTAGAAGATATACCAAAAAATCCACAACAGTATCTACTGTTACTGAAGTTAGGTATGCAAATATCTGTGCATACTCATAGCAAACAATAACTGCCTATGCCTCCAACAAACCAAATAAAAGATTAAAAACAATCTCAAAAAACTATATTCATCAAAGGTGAGAGAAGTTCCATGAATACCAACATAATGAGCAAAAAACTACAAATAATTTACAAAACCTGAGTGAGTGAGTGGTTAGAAATTAATTTGTCAATTGAAGTTGCACACAAAAAATGGTTGCTTTTCACTAAATTTCCTTTATATTCTATTAATACCCAAAATTATTGATATGGTATTATTATGAACCAAAAAAAGTAGCCAAAATTGTATTCTGCTCAGGTACTACACCTGTAATTCTCCAAGTTAAATGTTTTCTCATCATCATCTTCCTCCCTTCACCCATGATTCTTCCAAATCAGTTATAAGCAATTCGATCCACTAAAGACGAGCTTGTAAGAATGCAACAGAGATCTAGCCTACAAAAAACAGAAGTTTGTTAAATAAAATTTTCTATGGACAGCTAAGCACTTAAATAAGGAAGTTAACTAGAACTGAACTATAATCATATATGCTTTTTTGTTAAAAACAATAATTATACAAAATTAAGAACGCAAAAATACCTGGTGTAAATCATCATGAAGTGAAGCATCTTGTCTTGATCAATTTAATGTGGAGAAACAGACATGCTGCTATCATGTTTGACCCGCACCTTCAGCTGTCAACCGTCGATAGATTCACACCATATATCAACTTACAATGCTGCTTCATTAGACATATTAATCTCTTTCACATCTGTTTCTTCTTGACTTAATAACTCATTTACACTCGTTGAAACAGGAACCCATCCAAACTTCACCATTTTTGACAAAACCTCATCCACGTCGTCATCATCATAGCCACCTGATTTTAACCCAACAATCAGAGTCTTGCATGTGTCAAAACCAAGTTTGAGCCCTCTCTTCTTTAGTTCATCAGTGGAACCCAATGCTTCAGTAAATTTCCCTTTCTGGCAAAACATATCTAATAATCCATCAAAAATGTTTGTACAACAAAGATTCTTAACCAACAGCTCATCCAAAAGCTCAAAAGATTTCTTAAAATCGTTTTCTTCAGAAAGAATGTCAAGCAAGAGATCTGAAGCTTCGTTTTTACTGGTACCCGATGAGATCAAATCTTCAAAGATTGTAAAAATCTTTGATTTGTCTCCTGATTTGATGTAAGAATGTAAAAGGGGTGTGTATGCATCGATTTTTGGTGTCATTTTCATTGTTTTCATCTCTGTTAGTAGATGTTCTGCCTCGTTGATCATCCCCCATTCGCAATGATGATGTATTAAAGTCGAGAAAGTGGCGTGACTCAACACCATACTCTTAGAAGAAAACAATTCTCTTATTGCTGCATTTACTTCGTTCAGCTTCCCTAATTTGCATAGCCCGTTAACCAAAGTGTTAAATGTTGGTGTAGATGCAAACCCACCCTCTGCCATTCTGTCAAGTATCAAAAATGCCCTTTCGGTATCCGCTTCTTCACAACAGCCATTCACTAGTACTTTATAGACGAATTCATCTGCTTGAATCCCGTTCATTGGCATCTCATCTAACAACTTGAATGCTTCCAACAGATTTTTTGATTTGCAATACCCGTCAATTATTCTAGCGTAAGTCGAGGTGTTGGCCACCACACCTTTCCCCGGGATTTCATCAAACAACTCCCTTGCTCTTTTAACATCACCCATCTTGCATAGCCCATAAATAAGAATATTATAAGTGACAATATTTGGACGAACGTTTCTCTGTTGCATTTCATTGAACAAGTGGAAAGCGTTCTGGAGATCACCTTGCTTGATGAACCCACTAATAAGAGAACTGTAAGCAAAAACATCAAGATCTAAACCCTTCTCCCGAACCATAGAGAAAACCTGCATTGCTAACTCCATTATTTGATTCTTTGAAAAACCTTGTATAAATGCATTGTAAATTTGTACATCAGGAATGATACTTTTCCCCAACATATTGTTCAACATCGAGAGTGCTTCCTCCGAATTTCCTTCTTTACAATGACCATCAATCATGGACGCCAAAACAGCTTGATCAGGCACAATTCTAAGGCCGATCATCTCACTGAAATACACGTTTGCAGTCTTAACTTCTGCAATATTATTATAAGCTGAAATAATAGCTCCATAAGTGAAAGAATTCGGCTTTACTCCATTTTCCACCATTCGAGTCAAATAACCACGTGCTTCCTCCATCCTTTTCGCCTTACAAAGACCAATAATTAATGAATTGTAGCAACAAACATCTGGCAAAACACGAGCTTCCTCCTTCATTTTTTCAAGAATCTTGATCGCCTCATTACATTGACCAAGCTTACACAATCCATCTATTATGCAATTGTAAGTCACAAGATTAACTTCAATTCCTTTAGCAACCATTTCATCTTTTAACTTAAACGCCTCGTCTACTTCACCTTGTTTCAAGAACCCATCAATCAAGGCGGTATAAGTAATATTATCAGGAGACAAACCCACATATGACATGCCATTTAAAAGCAATTTTGCATCTTGAGATCTTTTCACTTTGCATAACCCGTCTATAAGATTCGTGTAGGTAAAAATATCAGGCCTCAAACCCTTCTTTACCATTGATCTTTTTAACTCAAACGCTTCATCAATAAGGCCGTTTCTGCACAACCCACTAATAAGCACATTGTATGTTACTATGTTCGGAACATAACCCTTCTTGCTCATTTCATAAAACAACTTTTTCGCTTCGTCCACTTTCCCTACCCTTGTGTAACCACTAATCACATTATTATAAGTAAAAGCATCAGGTTCTAACTTCTCAATCAACATTTTCTCATACACATTCCAAAAATACTTCATTTTATCTAGTCTCAACAAATCTTTCATCAAATGGTTAATACACCGCAATGTGGATTGAGGTTCATACTTCTTAGCAACCATCTCATCTTTAAAGCATAAAGCTTCCTCTATCTTACCTTCTCTCATGAACCCCTCAATCAAAGAACTGTAAGTGGCAACTTTAGGAATCAAACCTGCATTATTCATATCATCTAAAACCAGCTTTGCATCACTCGGCCTCTTTGCTTTGCATAATCCATCTATAATTATCGAATAAGTATGCTCATCAGGAACCAAACCCTTTTCAGCCATTGATTTCTTATACTCAATTGCTTCATTAACAAGCCCATATCTACATAACCCTCCAATTAACAGGTTGTATGTTACCAAATTAGGGCTGCAATTTCTCCCCTCCATTTCCGAAAACACCCTTTTCGCCTCTTCCATTTTCCCACTTTTACAATAAGCAGTAATCACATGACTGTATGTATAAACATCAGGGGTCACATTCACCTCACTTAACCTCTCATTCACCTTCCAAAACAAATCCATCTTATTATTCTTCAACAAATCACTCATCAAAGAATTCAAACACTTAGAATTTGGAAAAACATCCGCACTCTTAATACTTAACAGCAAACAAACAGCTTCATACAACATACTTTTACTTTTATAAGCATAAATCACCTGTGAATACCCTACAGAGCTTAAACCAACACTTTCAACAGCATCTACAACATCAGAAAACGGCCTACAGATGTCTATCATCTTGTCTATAACACCACTAGCCTTCATCAACTGCTTCGAATCACAAAATTGCATCGAAAGAATCAAGAAAGATTTCAGATTTTGAGTAGTACCCATTTGAGCAGATGACCAATTGAAGAAATGGAGGAGTCTTTTGGGATCACATGCTTGATTTTGATGAAGTATTGATTCGATTACATCTGGGTTTAGCTTCTGATGGAGGTTTTGAAGTGAATTGATGCGTGAAACCCAATCATCGTGGTGCAGAATAGATGCGATTTGTTTCACGGTTTCTTCGTTGTGTTGTTGTTTGGAGATCTTTGAGCAGTGGGAATTTGAAAACCCTAATCTTGATTTTGTGAATGCTTGTGGTTTAAAGATGGGGTTTTGAGATATGAGGTTTGATGCTCGCATCTTACGGAGTTTGACGAAGGAGTACAGAGGGAATGTGACGAAGGAGAAGAAGGTGTCACAGTTTTGTAAATGGAGCGACCCGTTTTAATGCCGGTCGGGTTTTTCTATGATACGGTCATAGATGATGGATAATCCATTCTTTAAATTTTTTTTACAAATTGAATTTTATTAATATAAACTATTATTTATTGACGGATAATAATTCATGTTATTAATTTGGCTGTTAATAATCTCAATTTTTATTTTTATTACCAATAGTAATCCAAGTAGTATAATTATCATACATCCACACTTAATTTGTATTTATTCTAGGCTCGATTTAGCTTCATTTCACTCGTAATCATCATTGTGAATGAAATCGAGTGCAAATCAAGTGTAAATATTTGATAATTATGTTAATGAGACTGTTGTTGGTAACAAAAATGAAAAGTTTGGATTGTTATCGGCCAAATTAATAGTATAGATTATTATCGTCCAATAAGTAATAATTTGTATTATTAAAATCTATTTTGCCATCTTTTTTTCGTTAGTTACACAAATGTTCATGCTTAATGTCTTTAAGATTTCAAGTTCAAACAAAATCCAAAAGGTTTTTATGGTGGTGAGTTTTCTTAGTAATAGTGCTTCTGGATGAGTCAAGTCTGAAGCGTCAAAATCAGTGTGAAAGATTGATATTTCCTATAAAAAATGTTCACTCTTTTATTGAGGGTAGTTTCAAACATCGGGTTAAATAAAAATAATAATTATAATTACACAGATGTCCCTTTGAAAAGTTCACATTGCATACGTGACTTTAAATTGTAAGAAATTATAGTAACAGTCAACATCGGTGACACATAACATAAATGACCTCTAGTTTTTACAATGATCATAATCAAACTCAGTAAATCACATTTATAACAAAGTTATTGATGAGTTTTTTTTTTTTGAAAAAAAAGAGAGAATGTAAGCCAACCTTACCTCTAAAACACACTAAATAAAAAAATTAGTTCCAATGAGACTCCCAGCTCTAGAACAACTAAATTGTTAAAAAGGCAATAAAACTAACACAAAGCACACTTACCATATAGCAGATCATAAACAACATATCACATATAAAAACACAAACACGACGTACACAATGACTAATAAAAAAAGAAGCAACACATAGTAAGTGACCACTAACACCATAGGCGACATAAAACATACAACTGGCGGAAAATATGCACTAGATTATATGTTAATTATAGTCGCTACACATGCAGAATTATATAACCACATGATCATGTGACAACCATACACAATGAACACTAGTTAAGAAAACAACACGAAATGACCATTAGTCTTTAACGTTAAAATAAAAAAATTAATTATGCCCTTGCTAATATAAATTATTAGTATCATTATTATTATTATTATCCACTAGAAACAGTATATTTGTTTTTTGTTAAACATTATATGTTAAGAATTATAAAAGAATTTGAAAACCATATCAGGTAAAATTATATGTTTAGTAATTTATCTATAATAAAGTACAAATCGTTTTCAAATCATATGATTTGAAGCTCGAAAAGTCAATGTTTCGGTTGTATATATATTTTTTTCTTAAACCGGTTAATATAAAACAACAATCAAAAATTTTTTTAGCCCTCCTAACATACTTGTATAGTTCCTTGGATCAAGTTTTTTTTTTGAGTAAAAGCCTTTAACGACTAGCCTAACCTTTTCCTCCTTAAAAAAAATACGATGGTTAAATGATCGTTTTTCATAACATTTTAAATTTACATGACATAGAAGAAATAAATTAAAATTAAACTTCTCAAAAGTCTTATCTAACTATTAAACCATAAATAATATTTAAAAAAATCTATTAAACCTTTCCTTTTTATATGTTTTATTGTTTGAAAAGATAAAATGTAAACAATTACAATAAAAAAAGTATATTTTTAATAGTGTAAACATAAATTGATAAGTACAAAAACGTGGAGATTACAAAGTTAGGGTTATCAAATTAAACTTTTATAAGTAAATAACACATCAAACGAAGCTCCGGTGCGGTTTCCATTGGGTACGTGAAGGTGGACGACATCATCCGATAGACCGCCTGCATCATCTCTTCAGCTAAACCTCCTCAAAACCCTATTTTCCATTCATATCGAGTTCAAATATCGCCTCTGATACTCTGGTAAATTGTTCTGCAATTGATTTACTTCATACTTCTGTTCTTTTGATTGATTCGAAGTGAAGTTGTTTCGCCTAAATGCGATTCACCATTCGTCATAATTACATGTGTATTTGTGTCTCTACGGTTTAATTTGGAGCTGATAGGCATAACTGTGAAGTGATTTGATGTATAGTGCAAAGTTTCTGTTGTTCCTAGACGAAGTGATTAGTTTTCTTGTAGGAGAAGAAAGTGTTGATTACTTATTTGTTTATGTGATTGTTTGATGCTAGTAATTTGTTGCATCATATTGTAGTGATTAGCTGTTGTTTAGTGATGGTGAGGTTGTAAGTTGTAAACTCAGAAACCAGAGGTTGTGCTTGATTTGCTGTCTGACTGTACAAAGTAAGATTTTTGAAAGGAAATACAGTGTTGTGAAGGAATATTAGATAATGTGCAGTAAGGAGTTTTTTTATGGTTGCTTTCGTAAATTGTCAGCTTGTCACAATTAACTTTATTTAGGTAGGGGATTATCAATATTGATCTTCAACTAGTTTGATAATAATATGTTGTTAATGTCATTATTTAATGAAATGAGATTAGTCAATTCTATTATCTATAACTCATCGCGTTATGTGATGATGAATTGACCAATTGCACAAGATTCCTTTTGTATCAATGCCTCAATGGAGTAGTAGTCCATTTCTAACTTTCTGGCTGTAATTGCACGTTCTTCTTGTTGCTTGGAGATTTACATTGTTCCATGGGTAAATGGTAATGTAAACACACACAAAGAAGTTGTCTCTTTTGATTTTTATTTTGGCTCAGTGTTCATCTTCTTTTATTTCTATATTTAAAAGCTTACATTATATTCTGATTATGTGAAATAGAGATAGATCCTTTGCGGTTGCATTTACATGACTCTATATGAATTATGACAAATTGGGGGGTTTATAGAAATACATGCGATTTGCATGCTTGTTTGTGGTCTTTTTAATTGTGTTATTTATGATACTTTAAAAAACTGGCATAACTAACTATTTATTTTGGATGCAGCCATGTCTGGGTCATTAATTCATGCTGCCTGCTTTCCTTCGGTTGACCATGAAAGAAAGCTTCACAGAAATGGAGCTGGGAAGGCTAAAAGAATTGTTAAAATGATGTCATGTTCATATGCACCTCCAATGAGAATTAGGACCTTTTCAGGGTTACGTGGGTCCAATGCTTTAGATAACATTATGAAAAGGGGACAAGATTTCCATTCTAAGGTTTCTTTGGCAACATCCTTTCGATCAAAACGGGCTACCCGTATTGTCCCAAAAGCTATGTTTGAGCGGTTTACGGAGAAGGCTATAAAAGTAATTATGCTTGCACAAGAGGAAGCACGTCGTTTAGGTCACAATTTTGTTGGCACAGAGCAAATATTATTAGGGCTTATTGGTGAGGGAACTGGAATTGCTGCTAAGGTTTTGAAATCTATGGGAATTAGTTTAAAAGATGCACGCGTGGAGGTTGAGAAAATTATTGGTAGGGGTAGTGGATTTGTTGCTGTTGAGATCCCATTTACCCCTCGAGCTAAACGTGTTTTGGAACTCTCATTGGAGGAAGCCCGCCATCTTGGTATTTTATTTCTTATTTTGTTGGCAGATATTTCTACAATACAGCTACTTATTGTCACTATGGGAATATTTTTAGGTCACAACTATATTGGATCAGAACATTTGCTACTTGGTTTGCTTCGAGAGGGTGATGGTGTTGCAGCTCGTGTTCTAGAGAACTTAGGAGCTGACTCTAGTAACATTCGCACTCAGGCAAGCCTAGACTATTTTTTCCTTCAAAATCTTAATTCTTCTTTTTTTTTGTTTTTTGTTTTTAATTTGGTCATTTCTTTTCTATATTCATGAGTAGGTGATTCGAATGGTCGGTGAGAGTGCAGAAGCAGTGGGTGCAGGTGTTGGAGGTGGGACCTCTGGCAGCAAGATGCCAACATTGGAGGAATATGGAACAAACTTAACAAAGCTAGCTGAGGAGGTAGGTTGCAGACTAGCAATTTGGTTTCTTTGAGGGGGAGTTTCTTTATATTGAAAGCATTTGTTTTTTCTTCTTTATAGGGTAAGCTGGATCCTGTGGTTGGAAGGCAGCCACAAATTGAAAGGGTCACCCAGATTTTAGGGCGCCGAACAAAGAATAATCCATGCCTTATCGGGGAGCCTGGCGTAGGGAAGACAGCCATTGCAGAAGGGCTTGCTCAAAGGATTGCAAATGGTGATGTCCCTGAAACCATTGAGGGAAAGAAGGTGAGTCTGACTTCATGACTTCAAGAAACTTTACAGGTGGTAAGATGGTGAAAAGCCACCACATTAGAAAAAATGCAGCATAAGCAAGTCGCATTTTTACTCACTATTCCATGTACTTGATTAATGGAGTTGTGTTTGTTATTCATAATGTTTAAGTTGGTTTCTTTTTGTTTTCAAATATATTCAGGTGATAACCCTAGATATGGGTCTTCTTGTTGCTGGTACAAAGTATCGTGGGGAGTTTGAAGAAAGATTAAAAAAACTGATGGAAGAAATAAAACAAAGTGATGATATAATTCTTTTTATTGATGAGGTTCACACTCTTATCGGAGCTGGAGCAGCAGAAGGAGCTATTGATGCTGCTAATATATTAAAACCAGCTCTTGCTAGAGGTGAATTGCAGGTATTTACTAATATTGTTATTGTAGTTATCCATTGCTTTATGTAACATGTATTCCTGTTATTGATAACCTGTCATACATTTAAATTTTTTTCAGAAAGTTTTTTAATTGATGTGTCTTATGTGACAGTGCATTGGGGCTACAACACTTGATGAGTACCGAAAGCATATTGAAAAAGATCCAGCATTAGAGAGACGATTCCAACCTGTTAAGGTGCCTGAGCCTTCTGTTGATGAAGCAATACAAATTTTAAGAGGACTTAGAGAAAGATATGAAATCCATCATAAGCTCCGTTACACTGATGATGCTGTAGTTGCTGCCGCTGAGTTGTCACATCAATATATAAGGTATTTATATCTATATTATATGATCACTCGAATTTATTTCTTTGTATCTTGCAACTCTAAAAAGCGTCATAGGAAAGATAATAAGTTTTAAATTGATTTAACCGTGTTATCGATTTGTGGCTTATTTGGTGCCATTTGTTTGTTCAATGTTTGATGAGTTTCTTAATATGCTGCAGTGATCGTTTTCTTCCTGATAAAGCAATCGATTTGATTGATGAAGCTGGGTCTCGTGTTAGACTTCGCCATGCACAGGTACCTTTATTGGTTCTTTGTCTTTGATTTCTTGTTTGTAGTTAGAGGTGACAAAAGAGTCAGGCAGGTTGGGTAACAGATCAAAAGTAGGGCTGGAATTCTTATTGGTGTGGGTTGGCAGGTCTGTATAACCAATCAAACCGGACGATTAGTTAGTCATATCAGAAATTTGAACTCTGACATGAGCATGTTTATTGTGAACAGGTTAGCTGTGTTGACCACTTATGACCCATTTTAATGACTAGTGCGACACTAACCCAACCCATTTATTTGTTAGATTAATTGTGTTGAACCATTCATGCCCTCGACCTGTTTAGCTTCAATCCTAACCCATTTCTTTGTGCCTGTTGGTGTTGTCTTACGTATTTTCGCCCCTAGTCAAAAGGGGTTTGGGTCAGGTTTCACTGGATCCAGAACACTTTAATGTGTCAACTATGATTACGAAACAAATAATATTTGAATAAATCAAAATTAAATATTAGGAGGCTCTACACATTGAATACATGATTTGATCGACTTTTAAACTTGTTTGACTCATTTTGTTTTTGATTTTATTGTGATTTTTCTTGTTTGACATATTAGAGATAAAACGTAAGCTGAATCAACCCACTCATAAGTAAACGGGCCAAAATTGCCACATCTATTTGTAATTGATTTTCCATCAGCTAATGGGTAGGTAATTTTGGTGTCTGAAATAGCTACCTGAGGAAGCTAGAGAGCTTGAGAAAGAGCTAAGACAGATCACGAAAGAGAAAAATGAGGCTGTCCGCGGTCAGGATTTTGAAAAGGTAATTGTTCACTTCATTAACTTAATGTATTTATACAAATCTAAATTCTAAACCCTACATTAGGGTGTTACATGAAAACTATAAGTATTAAGGTTTAATCTTATTTTTCTTGATTTACTTTGACTTTTGAACAGGCGGGTGAGCTTAGAGATAGAGAAATGGATCTCAAGCTTCAAATATCGGCTCTAATCGATAAAAACAAAGAGATGAGTAAAGCTGAGAGTGAAGCCGGTGACGAGGGTCCCACAGTGACAGAAGCCGACATTCAACATATTGTCGCCACATGGACTGGAATACCCGTAGAGAAAGTCAGCAGTGATGAGTCAGACCGCCTTCTCAAAATGGAAGATACCCTTCACACACGAATCATTGGTCAAGATGAAGCGGTCAAAGCCATTAGCCGAGCCATCCGCCGAGCCCGTGTCGGTCTCAAGAACCCTAACCGTCCCATAGCCAGTTTCATATTCTCAGGACCCACGGGTGTCGGGAAATCCGAGCTTGCAAAATCGCTAGCCGCCTACTATTTCGGTTCAGAAGAAGCCATGATTCGACTTGACATGAGTGAGTTCATGGAACGACACACTGTCTCAAAGCTCATCGGCTCACCACCCGGTTACGTCGGTTACACCGAAGGTGGTCAATTAACCGAGGCGGTCCGCCGGCGCCCTTACACCCTGGTCTTATTCGATGAAATCGAGAAGGCTCACCCAGATGTGTTCAACATGATGCTTCAGATTCTTGAAGATGGACGGTTGACCGATAGCAAAGGTCGAACAGTTGACTTCAAGAACACACTTCTAATCATGACATCAAATGTAGGAAGCAGTGTGATTGAAAAGGGTGGAAGGAGAATAGGATTTGATCTCGACTATGACGAGAAAGATAGCAGTTACAACCGGATCAAAAGTTTAGTCACCGAAGAACTTAAACAGTATTTTAGGCCTGAGTTTCTAAACAGATTGGATGACATGATAGTGTTTAGACAGTTGACTAAATTAGAAGTCAAAGAAATAGCTGATATAATGTTGAAGGAAGTCTTTGAGAGGTTAAAGGGTAAAGAAATAGAACTTCAGGTGACAGAGAGATTTAGGGATAGGGTGGTGGAAGAAGGGTATAACCCTAGTTATGGTGCAAGGCCATTAAGGAGAGCTATAATGAGGCTTTTGGAGGATAGTATGGCGGAAAAGATGCTTGCGCGTGAGATTAAGGAGGGCGATTCGGTAATTGTGGATGTTGATTCCGACGGTAACGTGACGGTTCTAAATGCTAGTGGTGGAGCCCGGCCGGAGGAGCTGTTACCTGAACCGATTGCAGTGTAGACAAATGGTATTTTAGTCATTTTACATCGCTCGTTATTGGGATTTTGATTTCATTTGTTTCATTCGGGCTCAGGTTCTTTAACTTCACAACATCATTAGAGCTTTCATTCGGTAAAAACAGAGACAGAAGTATTTGGAATCATGGGCTGGGGATGTAATTGTGATTTTACATGGATCATCAAGTTGGATTTCCACATTCTGGGTGTCATGAAATGCTGTCCAATTCTTTCATATTATTGTATTCAAATTAGTTGCAACTACTTAATTTACTTGACTCTTAAGTTATTTACTTTGATATGAAAGTAAATCACTTTGTATGATTGTTTGATATTTATAATCAGGTTGACTATATGTATTTTCCTCTTACTCAATGTACCCTTAGTGATTTGATGGGGATATGGCCGGTCCTTCGCAATTGTATTGGATTGATTTGATGTGTATACCGCTGTATGGGACTAGGTATACACCTGTATTGGACTGATTTGATGTGTATAGGGTGGGTATACGCCCATATAGACTTCGTATATATTCAAGTTGGAGTGACTAATGTGACAAGGGCGTTTGTTTAGCACTGGAAGTTGGTGAATCATGCTAAATGTTATGGATGCCACCAAGAAGTTAAAAGATTGCAGGCTATTGATCATCATTGGTTTACTATAGTAATATAGTTGCATGTTAAACCAATTGTCTGGTTGACTTTGTAATGTAAATGTACTTTAAAATAAATTGGCAACAATTCAACATTAAAAAAAAACAGTTTGAAATGACAATACTTGATTAATTTTGTAAGGATCTTCAGCTTCCATCTTCAATTTGACTTCACATGTATTGATCTTTCAACTTGTATTGGACTTGGTGTGATCAAAGGGTGAACCTTTTTTTTTCACAGCGAGAACCATTACTGATTTACAGGTAAACTCATGGGTCAATTAGTACTCTGCTAAGTGCTAACTAATGAAATCAACTAAAACGCAGTTTGCGCTGAATAGCAAGGGTTACAGAGTATTCGAACCTAAAATCTTTACCGGAGGTACTCAAGTCACTTACCACTAGGCGACCCTGAAGGTTTGATGAGATTGTTCTTTGATCAATGATATGTATATAATCATATAAACTAGTGTTCATGTCATCAAAATATCAATAATTACAATAACATTTATGTTTGACTCTTTACATGCATAAGCCTTGCCTTGATATTACCATTCATATCCAGTGAACATTATAACAATTGACTCTACATGCAGTCTATCATGTAAACAAAAGCAAACAGCATGCAAAATATTTTTGTGCAATTTTTGTTTATAAATATTCACAGAAACAAAAATATTGCAGTTTACATACATTATTCTGATTACAAAAGCTTAAGTTTATACAACATTCCATTTACACATTTTCATCAATTAACCAATCAATCACTTGAATGAGATTGTCTTTGTGTAATATTGAGTGCCTCTAAAACTTTTTGTATCTCCATAGTCATGGCACTGTCTACACTCCCTGATGACAATTTCTTATGTGCTTTTTGCAAGTGAAGCTTCAGTGAGTTGCTGCTTAAGCCTGCATTCTTCCCACATATCGAGCACACCTTCATTGTGGGCTTTTTCTGTTGCCATTCCATTGAAATCTTTCCATGCAACTTTTTGTCTAGTTCCGAAAGCGCCCTTGCAAATCCATCATTCGGTTGGGCTCGTCTGTGTACTCTTCTTAGGGTATTCCATGCTTTAAGTAATGTGTAGTTCCTTCACAAATAACCAAAAGCACAATAATGAGTAATTCTAGATAATATAATGAAGAAATGTTGGACCAACTGCAGCATAGAAACAAACATTTCTTTTCATAGAAAAAACGAGGTAATCGATATTCATTTCTTCTCAAAATTTCGAATGGTTATTCTGTCATACATAGATTACGGGGTGTTTGGAAGGGTGTTTTGAAAGTAATTATATGATATTGAATAATCAAAATCAAATACTCTACCTTGATAAGCGGGTCACAGAAAATAATGTCTGGATTTTGTTATATGAAGTTGTAACAATAGATGTTTGTCTGTTTTACAAATTCTGATTATTGAAGAAACTAATAGATTAAAATAACAAAAAGGGGCATTTTGAGAAAAATTTAGAATTGATTTGTGAAAGGAAACTAAATGTCTCACAAAGGGATAAATTGGTAATTTTGCTTCAGAGCTGATTATCCAATATTGTTGCTGTGATTCAGTCAGTTTCGAAACACATATTCAAACACCTCGTATAATAGGTAGTAACAATAAAAAAAGTGATTACTTACTTCCTCATCATTAAGTAAGAAAGAACAACTGTTGCACTCCTGCTTCTCCCTTCAAAGCAATGAACCAAAACCTTACCACCTTTTTTTTCAACAGCATCAATAAACTGATGCGCTTCTTCAAATATCTCACTGATGTTCGAATCGTCTTCATCACCAATCTGTTAAACATCCAAATTACGAGCGAAGAATACAACTAAAATCTTAAGGGGTCGATTCAAAACAGGAAAACTAAAAAAATTTAGCTGAAAACAAAGCGAGTCAAACAGGTTGAAAGTTGCCACAAAGTGCATCCTAACTCATTCAATCCAAAAATTTAGATAAATGCTGAAATAATATATTTTTAGTAAAATCATATTTGGCAATATAACAATGTAAACTAAAATTTAAAATTTTGGACTAAAGGTGATTTTGGTCAACCAAGCCTGATTTGACTTGTACAACAATGACCCGTCTAGAACGGGCTCATTTTGCCACCTCTAAAATATCTATATAAATTATATAAAGGATTTATAACTTACAGAAAAATTTTGATACTCAAATATGTCTGGCCGTTGAGAATCAGACTGTCCAATTTCATTAGAACACAAACACAATATATGTGTAATCCCTATATGTTGCAATGTGTAAATAGATCTTGCAGCTAATGCCCCACCGATGAATAAACTACTTGTAATTAATGATGGTTTTTCTGTATTTCCAGCATCAGATATTAATGATATTCTCTCAAGGATATGCTCAAGCCTAAGCTGTAAATGGAACAAACAAACAATAAGTAGATAAATTGGAAACATGCTATTTAGGAGATAATGTTTTGTGGTTTTAAAAAATTACCTTCAACTCATAAGCATCAACAACAGAGTTACTCTCGTGGCCCTCGAAAAACCCTGAATTAAAATTATTCTCTTGAAATAGCTTTACTGCTTCACTTTTTAGCAGTTCATTCCATTGCTCTAGTTCTTTGTTTAGTTCAGCATCTACCTGAGAAAGATCAACAAGGAAATAATTTGTATAAAAACGATTAAAAGGATCATATTGTTTCAATAAAAATTTTGCTTATTGAATACATGGCGGGTGGCAATCGAACCTTCTTATGTACAAGTTATTTTATTATTTTACCGAGTCGTACTTCCTTACCAGAGACAAAAACACGACAGAGGTTAGGGTTGGGGCTAAATAGGGCCGGGCCATAAACATGTCAGGTTCAGGTTGACATGGCTAACCCTTTTAAAATTACAGTAAAAAAGATAATAAATTCAACTCTCCAACCCGTTTATAACCCAACATGTTTCTTGCCTACATGTTTGCAACCAATATAACCCATTAACCTGTCAATAGGCTTGACCCATTTCTGTAATCAAGTTACAAATGTCTGAGTCAAGGTCAAACTTTTCAACATGATTACGTAATTTGGTGGGGTTACTCTTGGGATATAAGAACCTGCCACAAATTTCCAGGTCTAATTTTACCTGTTTGACCCATTGGAATTTAAACATGACCCGATAAACAAACATAGATTTTTTTATTTATTGAGCAATAGAGTAAAAACCTTAGCATATTTGTGGAAATCACGCAGTTTTGAGGTGATGCACATGCTACGTAATGGTTCGGCATTCGCTTTATTAGACTTTCCATGTGAAGAATCACGTGACATTGGAGAAATCGACTCTAAATTCTCTTTGCATCCTGAAGATGATGCCTTTTGAGCTGCTTTCTGCAAATCCATATCATTTGAATCTGATTGGCTACCCTTACTTTGTGGAGAAACACAAGGTGCAGAATGTGATTGTGACTCGACTATCATCAAATCTTCTTTATCAAAATCACCAATCAATGTTTTATCTATAATATTCATAAAGCTCCTCAACAAAGTATCCAATTTTTGATGAAGTGTGAGTAAAAATATATGAAAACCCTGTAAATCCATCAGGGCTGCACGAAACCCACTCCTGAATTCATGAATGACTGAGATCATATCTTTAACAAAAGGCGAATTATTGCCAGAAGTTTCACAAGCTTCTGTAGGAAATCCTAATTTCCCAATAGTCATTTCATGTAATAAATGTGAGGCGTACTCAGGACTGTTGATAAGGAGTTCAACAAGTTTAGGATAGTTTTCTTGATCGAGAGAACGTTTGCCAGCTGGCGGTCGGCGAGGGACACCAGAGTCGATAGCCACAATATCAAAATCAGTTATTATTGGATCGATTGTAACTTGTCTTTTTAGAGATTTATCACCAGATAGTGGACATAATGCAGTGTCAGAAAGATGAAAGCTTTTGGATGCTATATTTGAATCATCAGTACTCATTCTGCTATCTACTGAAGTTGATCTTCTTTCTTTTTGAAGTGCCCGAATTACCCTTGGTCTATATCTATTAATAGCAGAATCAAATGCTTCTTCTAATGCATCTCTATTTGCAGTTGCCATTTTGTCTGCTAATAATAAATTTGCAGTATTACCTCGCCACCTCAGATAACGACATGGAAGCCGATCTTCATTTCTGATTACAAGATCCAACATCAAGATTCTGCCAAGAGCAGCTGCTGTCTTCTCTGCAGCTTCTTGTGTCTGAAATGCACTTGAATTTTCTAGAAGGGGAGATCCATGCACATAACTGCAAGAAAGGTATGCTTACAAAATAATCACTTTGACAGTAACAAATGATTACATTCAACCAAAACATGCCAAGTCTATAAAGATTACACTGGTGGCGCAAATTACTCGTAACTTGTGAAAATACTAAAACGTACTTCATCAGGTAAAGACATCGGCTGAGCTCAAGGGCTTCTAAAAGTTCTGAGCAAGTCACTTCACCGACTTCATCCCCCTCAGAAACTGCAGCCTCTCTCGCTTTTTCTGCAGCTTCCTTAATTTTTAACCACTCAGGACTACAATTGTGAATGACTCTAGCCTGCACAGGTTGAAATGCCATAAGAATATTTAACATTTTCAAGGATGGTACATCTGGTAAAAGGAAAGTAAAGAAATTATAATAACTTGTGGAGTTCTGACACCAAGCCATTTTGCAAATTCATAGCCAAGTCGTTCTGATTGTGTAGCCATTCTAGAAGATGCTATTTTGATAACAGCTGCTGCTTCTTTAGGGACAAACTCGCCACTATCATTATGGTTAAACAGTGCAAAGAATACAACTCCTCCTGAATTCACTGTTACCTGTAATTGACCAAAACACAAAAAGCGATCTTTTAGATCCAAATTTCCACTCACAAGTGAAATAAGAACAACCAAAACTCTTTTAACACATACCTCTAATGCTTTATTCATATCATCCTCAGAATGTTCATTGCTGCTGCTATGTTCAGTGTGGTGAAGTGAAGAAAGCATGTTCCAAGAGAAAGAGCTTGACTCGACGTTCAACATAGCAGCCTTACCAAGTCTTTCCCACAAACTAATATCTGTAACTTGTTCTAAAGAAGGAAGCTTTTTTAAATCCAAGCTTAAATCCCCTGCACTGAATAGCAATGATCACAATTATAAAATTAAGCACCCACGATTCCTAGTACATGATCAACTAGCAGAGGTGTTCACAAAATCTCCAAGAGGTCTGCAGGTTAAAATATACATGTAACAAGCTTAGACCATTTGTATTATGTCTATATGTACCAGTTGATTGTAACATTCTAAATCATCTCAACAAAAGACAACTCTTTTACCTTCACACATGACACAAGAAATCTCCACATCCCCATCCATACGATCAATAATTCATCATCCCAAAAAGTAATGTACTAATCAATCAATCAAACATAAGAAAACAAATGTGAGTAAAATGCAAAATGACCTCAAGAACATGCTATCAAGTCTTTGAGGGCGGCGAGGGAATCCAGACGACTTATATTTACCACTCCGTTTCCTAACTAATTCCAACCATTGAGAAAACCGAAAAGCAGGCCCTGCTGCAATATCACCTAACATATACAACACCTGCATTAACCAACATCATTTAATCAATCTAGTCAGTACATCACACACACAAACACAAACACACAATACTCCCTCCATTCAACACAAAATGAACAAAACCGAGTTGCAGCCATTAGGGCATAAATTCATACCTCTATTTTAAAAAGCAATAACAACAATACCAAAACAAACTCAAAAGCAAAACGAAAGACGAACAGATTACAAACCCTAGACGCCACAGTAAGGGGCAGAGGAGCATCAATATCATCAGATCCGAAATCAAATTCCTTATACCTCTCCTCTTCGTCTTTCTACACATTCACACATACACAAACGTAAATTAATCGAAAAATTAGAGGCACATTGCAATGTACAACCCTAGGATCGATCAAAATCAAACCTACACATCTGTATCATACATATGAGTTGTGAATCACGAAATAATATTGCAATGACGAAGAGATGTTGTGAGGGATACCTGAAGAGCGAGAGCGTAAAGATCATCTTTTGTCTCTCCGGCGGCCATGAAAACGATCGGAAAACTTGTGTCGGTTGCCGGAGAAAGTTGCAGGTGGCCGTAGAAGATTGTCGTCGGTTTATTAGCGACGGTGTGGGGTGGTCATATATACGTTGTTTAAGGGTTGATGACAGAAACGACCCTTATGTTTAATAAGTTGTCTAAAAACCCCTTGAGTATATTATTTAAGTGTAATAGATGCCTAGAGTAATTTCATCGATCATCTTGAGAGAATGAGAGTTGAGAGTCATATGTTCAAATAAACAGTTGCGAATTCAGTAATATATTATTATAGAGTCACTATTTTTTAAATGCTTCACTTTTATAAAAGTGACTATAAAAATTTCCGGGACAATTCGGGTAGGGTCAAGTTGGCGATATAATAAAAAATCAATTCCAAAATAAAAAAAATCATCATAATGTAAAAAAAAACATAATGTTTCTTTGAGATTTTGAGTTGAAAAAATCTTTAACGCTACCTGCTATCCGTTTTTTCTAGATATTCAACCATGAATCGTCCTCGCTTTTGATCTTAAGTCAAAGACTTCAAAGTATTAGATACAATATTATTTTAAGTTTTATCATATTGGGTATTTAATAAGTATTAGGAGTGAGCTTATTTAATTTAATTAAATCCAGGGTTATATGACCATTATATATTTAGTGGGAGTGCACTTATTTGGTTGTTTTATAATTTAACTCATGGACTTTTTCAATGTTTGAGTGTAAATTTTTTTATAATTAATGGAGTCACGGTTCAAAAAAACATTGTTGTCACTCGAAAAACTAGTACATCTAGTTCCATATATGCGAGAAAATTCACTGTATTCCGGTGACTCCAGTAAACACATATTAGGTCCGCCCATGCAAATATACCTTTTTGAAGTTACTGAACCTTTTTGTAAACTTTTTAGAGTCGTCTTATTTTCAGAACTGCTCATAATATATTTTAAAATATGTTGTTAAATGTCAATACCTGCATCTTATAGGATATAAGCAATTTACGTCTTGAATAGAAAAAAAAAAGCATCTTACAAACTGGATGTCCTCACACAAAAAAATTTTGGTTGGTGTTCTTTACGTTTACGAGTGAAAAAATGACGATTAAAATGTTGTTTGAATCGAGAAAGTTGATTTGAGAATCATGAAGGACTCGAGAACTAGTCTTAAATCGGAAAATAATGATTCGAACTTTATGTGACTGTGCTCATGTAGTCATGTGAATGTGGGCGTCTTCGTTTTCACATGTAAATGTGCATGCCTTTATTAACATGTGATTTATAGTTTATGTATTCATTAATCCTAACCTTTTATTTTTCAAATAAATACCAATTTAAGTCCCGAATCGATTATATAAGAATATTTTATTTGGATAACTCCTAAACTCCTTATTATAATTTATAACCAAGAAACATATAACTCATACCTTATGCACGTTTAGCATCATTTTTATTCTCATCGTCCAAACCATATGGTTTACGGTGCTAAACATAGGGCATTGGAATGCGGAAAGATTGCATCCGTCCTTTGCTTTCGATGGCGCCTATTCTCCCATGACCTTCTTTCTTCTTTCGTAAATCTTGGTGATGGGAGGAGATCAATCCAGCCCTAGCTCATTTGGGAAAGATCAAGCTATGAGGGGGCATGCGCATAGGTTCTGATTGACTAATATCAATTCAAAGCAAGAATTGATATAAAAACACACACTTTGGAATAACTCTACAATCTTATTAATGACCAAGAAAATATAACTTCAAAACTTAGTTATAAATTACCCTAATATGGGTTTATATAATCTAGCTATCATTTTAAAATTAAGATTCAAATTATAGTTATCTTCTCCTAATAGATAAACCATAAATTAGATAATATCAAATTTAAATACAATTACAACTTGACCGACTTGTCAACATTGGTCCTCCCTATTCTCGGATTGCCAGCCCTCCAAGACTCGGGAATACATTGGTCCTCCCTATTCTCGGATTGCCAGCCCTCCAAGACTCAGGAATTACTTCGTTCCAACAGGTAAGTTATTTCTTTTTAGCGTTTAAAACTTAAAAGAAATAAAAAATGCTTGTTCGATAAGAGTAGATGCCGCAGACCTCTCTGAGATAAATACTCTTTCAGTTGTTTCCTTCAGCACCTTTTCCTCGAAATGAGAAAGATGAAAGCTCCGGTCCTTGAATGTACGACTTGAATAGTCCTCTTAGCCGGTCGATTTGGAACAAAAAAAGGCCCAGCTAGGTCAGCGAGGACTCACTCACCTACATGCGCTCTACTGAAATAGATTTCGCGGAAAACCCTATGATAGTTAAGGTGAAGTTAATTGTCATTAAAATCAAATTCATCACCATCTTTATCATAGATTAAGTTTATTATAGACCAATGAATTATTATTATATTAAAAATTATGATAAATATAATAACCCTACCTTTGTAGAAAAAAATGTATTATAACCAAAAATCCATCATCATTTTACATTGAAAAAACTATTCTCGTCACAAAATATCTAAATCGGTTAAACCTATATGTTATAGGTTATGCATTGTATATTTGTAACTCCAATTCATGTAATTCAGGGTTATATTTGAAACATACAACTAGTTTGAGTAGTAAAGTGTAACTTGCGTTTCATTTGAAAATTAGTTTCATCACCGCCCATAACGTTAATTGTACCACATACTCTCTTTAACATACAAACCGATCTGTTTTCTCTCTCAATAACACCACAGCCCACCGGCGGCCGACACCTTGAACCGCGAGAAGACCATGGTCAATCCGCCGCTAGCGTTTAAATTTAACAAAAAGATTGAATCTTAGATACAATTCAAACAGACAAACCAACAAACGTATCCAGTAATAATGTCACTGCTGTGTCAGTGACATAGGGTCAAAAGAATTTAAAAAAAGAGGTTGACTCAATTACAGATTACCATTATCATGACAAAATTTACTTACAATGCCACATCCACATTATAACTTATTCATGTTTTCAACTGTCAAAACGTTTCGGGTAAAGGATTTCCCTTTAGAAACGACCGAAACAACACCAACGACCTCTGAGGTTGCGAGAATGGCGCTTCATGTGACGCCCCTCGTACCGTTGCAAACGAGAATATGTTCCCATACACTTGGGTCCACCCTCCAACCTGAAACAACACATATTCATCAAGTTCGTTAAATGTATACATTTTATAGTTTATAATGTTAAATATTGTACATTACAGGTTAAGCCCGTTAGGATTTGGCAGTGTTAGGTTCACCTATTCAAACTCTGGGCTTAACCTGATGTACAATATTTAATATTTGCACGCTATGAAAATTATCAGTAATAACGAGTTTGATACCTGTTGACCCTCGAACCAAGCTCGGTATGGTACTGTTGTTTTGAGCCCTAGTTCTGTAGCAAGTCGATTGACTAAAGCCCGGCTCCCATCAATGGAATCACAGAATCTTGATCGCCACTAGATTTAATCAAGAACGTATTGCATATAATAATTTAGTACTTCATACACGGTTCATAAAAGATATGCATTTAACCGATTGTGTTGATCAAAGATCAAAGAAACACGCATGTTTACCTGTAAACCAACACTTGTATGCCTTCTTTAATGAGTGATCCGACAATGTTGATTGTAGGTATCTCGATGTTGAGCAGTTCATAATCTAGGATGCTGTTTACAGGTCAAAAGTTTTATATACAGGTTTAGCTTGAGATATCATTATATGAAAATGCGCCTAGAGAATAATATACAGAAACTTACTTGCTACAAACATCCCATTTTCGGACTCCAACCAAACGTGCATGTAGGGCTCTACGTACATCACGTCGGTTAAGATAGTTAACAGTTTCATCTTCCACACAAACATCAACCCTCTCAGTCACTTGCTGAAAACACAACATAACTTCAAGATCTTTATGATGCTCTATATTATGAAAAGAGGACTGCATTACACTATATCGTTATGAAATAGTCATAATGCGCGTAATAGGCATGTGCTTTTAAGTGAAAATCTACTTTAAGAAGCAGACTTTTAAATCGCGTTGGTATTTTATATAAAAAGACCCAATCTTTTTACTGAAAGGATGCTTGTTTTATATGCAATTTACCATTGTGTAACTATTATACAATCTGGTGCTAAACAATATGTACCTGAGGTGAAATGATCTTGGATTGTGAGAGTACTGATGGAATACAAACATCTAGAGTAACATCATATTTGTCCACAAATCGACTGGTCTCTCGGCTTACTTCACTATAAACTTTTGAGCATATTGGTGAAACCGAATCTCTATAATATTCACTCACATAGCGTGAGTAATTACACGCGGAAGTGAATAATTTGTATGTGGAATCTGATATAAGACCATGGGACCAAAAAAACTCCGCCCTCGAATTCAAATCAGTAGCATACTCCAACACTGGATTTCCTAGCTGCATATATTTACATAAAGACAGAAAAATATTAAAAGGTTGACTTTTAAAAGTCAAATACAGTCATTTATGAATTATGGATGTATAATCTACATGACTATCATAATCATCTTTCAAAACTGGATTTACTAACTACATTTTGACATTAACACAGATAAATTAACTATGGTATTGTAAATTGTGTTTACACATACAGTATGAAAAGGTTGACTTTGTAAAGTCAAACGCTGTACATTGTGGATGTATAATGAAGATAATTATCCTAATTGACTTACTCTCAATTTTATCTCATTGCTAGTAATTATAATACAGTTTGATTTGGTTGATTAATTCTATGATATTTGAAGTACAGATTGAACAATATTAATAAATTAATAAGTTAAAACTTACATCTTAATGGAATAAAGGAAATTGTGTCCTTTTTATTCTTTCTGTTCTACAGAATTGTCTGATATGGAACTACAAAATACAAGAATAAGGGTTCATCTTGTAACACTTACAGCAATTCCTTTTAAATTGAAAATCTTCTGCTTCTTGTTGAATTTAACCATAAGTTCGGCTAGTTGTGGTATATAATGACCTAGAACAGTAACCCAAAATAGCATTAAATATTCAAAATTCTTGCACATTTTTACACGAAAATTCAAGAAATTAATGGATTTTCTTATACTAAAACATGCAATGATTACCTGCATAACTCTCTCCTGTTATAAACAGATCCCTCTGCTGATATTGAGGGAATTTCAAGAACCATTTGTGCAAGAACACAAGATTGTCCCTGGCTTTAATTTAAAAAAATAAACATAAATTTAGAAAAAGGAAAAAAAGAAGATGAAGAATAAGAACCCTTTTCTGCATTGTAGATGGCAAGATGAAGAAAACAACTTTTAATGTTAACATTAAAAAGAACACCTTTTTAAGGTTCCTAAAAAAGGGCTACTTCTTTTTTACAAAACCTTTTTAGAGCATAAAGAACATAACTAAACAAATAGTTCAACAGAAAGTAGAAGCACCAGCAATACCTGTTATAGCATCAGTGACAACCTCATTAGCAGATGAATTTGAGGAATCATAAGAGAACCCTACTCCAACTGGGGTCTCTAAGTACAACATATTTGCCTCTGAAGACATTCAAGAAAGCATAAACAACCCATGTAAATTTATTAAAAATGTGAAATTAACTAATCTTGAAAACGGTTTCATCTTTTTCATCAATAATAATTGCTTTACCTGTGTTCCAGCTATACTCATTTCTTACCAGACCCTGACCATTTGGCCTAAAAGGTCCATTTTCAGAAAATGCTCCAACTCCCAGTGATGAACATCCAGGCCCTACAAGATAATTGACATGTAATTTGCTTAAATTTTCAAACTTTTTGAAAAGTGAACCTAATTTTCATAAAAATTAAGCTTTTTTTTCATCGATCTTGAAAAGGGTTTCATTTCTTACCTCCATTCAACCAAAGAACCAATGGCTTTGAAGCTGGATCAACTTCAGCTTCAACAAAATAGTAGAAAAGGGCTCTTTTCTTCTTTGCATCTAGAGTAACATAACCTGAATATTGTTGAAATCCAACTGGTGGTTGTCCAGGAAGCTTCAAAATCTTGTCAGATTCAGCAAATGAAGCTTCATTCACCACCATGAAAGCACACAGTACAAGCAGCAGAAGCATGACAGCCATTGTCATCCTCTTGATCATGGATCTTCAACAATCAAACCAAAGATTTAACCCTTTAATGAGATGAGAAATCAGCAATATATTGTAGGTGGTGGTGTATGGTCAGTGGAGGGCATGAAGGCTATGGATTGTTTTTAATATATTCAGTGGGGATTTTAAACAAACAAATGGTGTGCATGCTTTGTTTTTTTATAATCATTATAAGGGGCAAGCTTTTTTGCTCACTTGCAGGCCTGAAAATGGTGAGAGTGTGTGAATTGGGGTCTATGAGCATGTGGGCATGGGCTTGGTTTTTATTTGAAAGTGAATTGAGAGATGAATTCCTCTGTCCAACTGAAAATGCTTTAACATTTTCTGCACATTGGTCTCAGCATTTTTATGAAAAGTTGCTTTTGGTCCCTCTTTTGTTGGTTTCTAAACACATGTAGATTAATCAGTTGAAAAAAGAAATGAAAAAGACAATATATACTATTAAATTTGTTTTTTTGTTATACCTCTTAGAACAAACAAGAGTATGTTCCACACTAAAAGTGGCTTTACAGGCTTATTCCTATTCCCAACAGATTAAAAAAACAGAGATAATGATGGTGATTTCTGATGTCTGCCTGCCTGCAAGGTAAATAAACAATAAATATTCATAAATTTTTAACTTATTAACCATATGGTTATATGAATAAATAACACCAATTTACTTCTTTTTATCCACTTCTTCTTCCCCAACAAGATTCTTGACATGAAATAAACCAATAAACTAATAAACAGAGGAATATAAACAGTAATCTTGAATCTTGAACAAGATTTGATTTTGTTCTTTTTTCTTGTTTAATGTCGAATGACATGACTTTACCTAAGAACCCACATGGATAATGCCACAAATTGCAGATTGTACCAGAGCTAGATTCATATTCCTTAGGTACAGATTAGGGATTTGAGTTTGACTTAAAACTGATTTGAGGGGTTATTCTCTGTTGTTGCTCTCTGTAAAGAAAGTGTTGATTTGGGGGCAAAGTGCTTTACTAGTCCCCTAAGTTTAAATAATGTAAATTATGACCCTTTTAGTTGCATAATTCTTTGTCCAATAGACACTTTCTTCAAGGGGGCATGCATTTGAAGCTAAGTAGCAATGGTATTAAGTCATTCATATATGAAGTTATAGGGATTTATGCATTGTTTAATTACATATGAGGATGAAATTGATCTTACTTTTCTAGATTTGACAAAAAGCTAACGCGTAAAACTTGTCAATATCTTTATTTGAATTGTGATGTTTTACTGGTCATATCAACTAGATGAAAGATTTAAAAACAAGTCGATGTTTTTCAAATGAGTTTCTTGCACAAGTCCCCTCGACTAAACGAAGTGATGGAATTTGGTCTGGCTAGACTTGTAGTTCACCTCACTAAGTGTGACAAAATTCCAAGACAATGGAAAGAATGTTTTCACATTGAGGGACTAATTCTGTGAAACAGTCAAAGTCTGAGGATGTACAATTTTCTCTTCTTCAAAGGTAATTGACAATTCGTATGATGTTGTAGGAATACAAATAATGGCTTTTTCTCAAAAAGATTTCGCCAATGACACAAATTTAATAATAGTTTAAAACTATATACTTATCCCTTTTTTTAAGACAAATGGTTTCTTGTCAAGTTTTTCAACCAAAATCTGCTTTTCCATATAATGCGTGGCCGAATCACGAGGCTGGATTAATCTATAAAATATAAAAAGGTTATCTATTTTAATCTCTATAAATTGGAAAGTATATGTTTTTGTAATGAGTGTAGAAGGTATGAAGCTATGGACTTTTAGGTGGGGAGGCTATGAACCATTATGGTCATGCTTCATCTTTTAAAATCATTTTATACCAAAGCTTTTTTGACTTGTGAATTTGCCCTAAGAAAAGATAATGGATTGTGGAGGAAAGTGGTTGTGTAAATTGGCTTTTTCGAGGGTCATCATCATGTGGGGTTTGGTTTCTTGATTCCAAAAGCTAAAATCAAGATTGAGTTTCTTCTTATGTACACAACTATTTTCTATTTAGATTTAAAGACAAGTGATATATCATAGAGTTCTTTTTATTTAATACGTTTCCGTTTGTATTGACAACTATTTTCTTTCGGTATATCAAGTTTAAGGTTATGTTATGTTACACTTTAATGCAATTGTTTTAACCATACGTGTTTCAATTTGTGAATCAAACAACTCTTTATTGATTTTGATGTTGTGAATATGATTACTTGTACCATTATGATGAAAAGCAAAACTCTTTTTGGAATATTACTTTGGTTTCTTTTTGTGAAGAAAATATGTTGGGAATGAACATGAGTATATACATGAAAAAATGGATGATAATGATGATAGCAATGGTTCCCAAGAAACATATTAGAAAAATCATATATGTGGCTTGAGCTTGAAGGGTTTATATGACACAATCATGTTATGTGTAGCTTTTTCATGAGCAAGCTTGCATATAAAGCTCCTAAAATTTTTTTGATTGTCCATTATAATAACAATAAATTATAATGCCATTAGTAATCTTGAAGATTTTCCTGAAATTGAGAACCATGTTGAATGTTGACCCTATAATTGCTCTTTGCCATTACCAAGCATGTGTATTCATTAAACTTTAAAGGAAGAAGAAAAATAGTAGACATAAATTGTTTATTTATACTTTAAAAGTCTTTAAAATATTAACATTTATTTTCAAATAAATTATGAAATTTTGTTTCATATTTTCTAAGAGAATACACATGCGTTCACAATCTTTAAAGCATTTGTTAGTACTTAATACATTGATCATTTAATGAGATAGTGTGGTGGGAGGTTATGTGGCCTCCTTTTGTATCACAGCTAAAAAAAAGATTAAAATAGATCATGCAGTTTTTGTTGTTCTTAATGTATTTTTGGTTCAAAAATGGACGTATTTATTTACAAACATACACACGCGCTAGACTTGAAATATATGTATTAACATGGGTTGAATAAAAAAAATATTAAATTAAATAGCTAGCAATAAAGAGGTGTAGTGTTGTACCATCCAAATTTTTAAAACCGTAATAATAATAATAATAATAATAATAATAATAATAATAATAATAATAATAATAATATAATAATAATAATAATAATAATAATAATATAATAATAATAATAATAATAATAATAATAATAATATAATAATAATAATAATAATAATAATAATAATAATAATGATTATTATTATTATTATTTTTATTATTATATTTAATAATTTTTAAAAACTAATGCTTTGAATAAAATATTCATGAATTACTAAAATAAATAAGTGGTCAAGAAATCTTCCAGGTTAAATTTAAATAGATTGAATAATGTTAACATCCAATTAAAATGGTGTTATTGGTAGTGGAGTTAGTGTGACTTAATACAATAAAAAAAATAATTACACTAAGAAATCAAAGAGTAACTTATAAATATGTTTTTCTTACTAATATATTGATCACATAACGTTATTCTTTATGATTTTATTTTTATACCCATGAAATACGTGAAAGACTTTGTATCCATTTTATATCATGAACGTAAAAAATGTCCTGGAAAATATATTAACTTGCCATGCTTTGTACTTCTTAAAATTGCAGATTCTCCAAAAGCCAAAAGGTGTACGTAGTAAAAAAGTTTGTATAAGTATATGACAGGCCGGTATCATACCTTTGAAAGAAATAAGCCGATTCAAGAAAAGAGAGTATATAGAAAAATTTGTTTAGATTTATTGGCTATAGATATAAAAGTTGTTGTCTCCAAAGGGATAATTTGGTTGTAGTATCGATCAAACCATGCAGTTTGCAAGTATAATATTGTTTTTCTAATAATAGAAATTAGTGTTACAGATAGAAGAGTAAATTACAAAAAAAAATATATTTATCTTTAATAATTACACCGGACAACTTAATGTATATGATTTGTTTCATCTTTGGTTCTTTAGTCTAATGGTTGTTAGTTTTAGTCGTTAAGTTAGGTCACATGGTTATCATTAGAGGGTAGATGTGTTAAAAGCATCTAGGCGGCATAATAAAAAAACGAATCGACGTATTAGAAAAATATGATTAGTAAAACGTTGAGACCTACTAGTAAAACCTCAAACAATTTTTTATATATTTTTATCATCACCCTTTTCAAAAGTGATTCTATAAAAATTTATTTTTTGATGTGATTTAAATATCGATAATAAAGTTAATACATAGAAATCAAAAGGCAAGCTACATGAAGTTAGTTAGGAAAATATGACTGAAATAAAACGAGTATAATCTTAAACAAATTTTATATATTTTTATCATCGTTTTTTTAAGTTAGGTTTATAATTTTTTTATCATATGATTTAAGTATTGATTTATAAAGTTAACACATAGAAATTATAATGCAGGGCACAATGATGTTATTGCCAAACATCATCCTAGAAACGAATCACCTTACCATTCCCAACCAAGTATACCCAAAGTTCTTCCTGAAAGTCTTTCTGTATCAAATAAGACCTTTCTCTCAGGAGTTTTTATTTTAGTTTAAAAGGTTGAGGTTATTCTGGGCCTGGCTTGGATGGCATCGAGGTTGGCTCTTTCAGTTGTTTTTGTCGTACTGCCTGTTCCAATTGACGATCGAGCGTTAAGAAACATATGGTAGACCAGATAGTTGTTCTAGTTATGTTCTTCCTATTAGGGGAGGTGAAGCTATATTAGATTACGTAAGTGACACTTAGATGCTTTTGTTCAAATTAAAATACAAGTTCCAAAATCATTTATTGTATCATATGATTTCTGTAATTATATAATTGTAGAAAGCATCTAAATTACTTCATGTGATATACGGTCTAATTTTTAATGAATTAAGTTTATTATTGATATATATATCATAAGATACAATAAATTTTTCATAAAACTAGTTTTAGAACAATTAATGATAAAAAATATATAATTTTTTTGAGGAGTTACTTATTGATCTGAACGTTTTACCGATCATATTTTTCTAATACATCGATTCGTTTTTGGATAGTGCTACCTGGATATTTTTTTTACACGTCTACTAATGTGATAACCACGTGACCTAACTTAACGATGCAAACTAATGACCGTTAGACTAAATGATCAAAGATAAAACAAACCATATACATAAATGTTGTCTAATATAATTATTAAAAATGAAGGTTGAAAAGTAAAATTAGCTAAAACATAAAGTCCTTTTGTGTAATTTACTTAAAATAGAAATAAAAGTTGTTTGCAAGGCATACAAACTCCCCCAAAAAGTATATTTTCTCGAAACTATATGTAAATTAACTTCATTATCATGTGAAACAAATAGATGTATCATATCATTCTCAAATCTTAGGAAAATGATATCTACTCTTAAACTTGATTTAATGTTATTAAATTATGTGTTAAAAACCGGATAATTTTAGAAAAAAAAAACATATATGCAATTTCCCTTCATTATATAAAAGTAAAAATACTAGATGACATAGTTGCTAATTACTTCTCTTCTCTTCCTTCTAAGTTTCTTATCTTCAAATCAAAATTGACAGGGTAGGACCCTTGTGCTTATTATTAGAAACCATGAATTTACATTTTCAGAAGTGATTCTCATTTGAATTGTCATTGAGAACTATAATTGAATAATTCTATCACTTGTGATAAATTTTGTTTTGTTGTGAGAATTGTATGTTTCATTTGTGAGTTGATTGGTTGACATGACTAGATTCTCAAGCATACGATATGCACAACACTTGGTTTGTAATTGTAACTTTAAATTGTTGAATTAGTGACTTTGGATTAATGCTTTTTTGTACACTTGAACGTATTGAATTAACCTTACTATATATTGTTAGATGAATACAAGAGATAACTATCTTAACTTTATGAATTAAGATATAATGAGGGTTATATAGTTACCTACGCCATGAAGGACTACAACACAATAAATCGTAGGCTTTGCCTTGGAAGTATCATAGTCTTAAGGTGTCTTTGACAACTTTTTTCTATCCGTGCCCATATGATGGACTTTCATGTTGGTTTTGAGCACAATATATGTTCTGCTAATATGTTTTTTTTTATGTATACTTTCAGATAATACATCCAAGGTGTATTAAAAAGAAATACATGGTCTTAATATGGATAATGTCTACAAACAAACAAACTCAGATAAAAAGTTTCATCGTAACGGTAGGGTTTGAATAATTAAAGATACGTAAGCTAATTTATTATATTGGGTGAGGTTATTTTACAAATTGTATTTTTGCTACAAAGTGTGAGAAGACCCAGTGAGACTAAAAAAGTCACAAAAAAAATTATATCTCACAATCTAAATCAAATTTAAAAAAGTACTTCGAAGTCTCTGTTCCTCTCGTCGTCCTCTTTCAGAAAAAAAAAATATTCATTGTGTCTTTTATGAGACAATGACGTCATTGTGTCTTTCATAATGACACAATGACGTCATTGTGTCTTTCATAAATGACATAATAAAAAACGTTAATTTTTTTATTTTTTATATTTTTCGTTTATTTTTTTTCTTAATGAGGAAGGCTAGGGGAACAAAAGTTCAGAATTACTTTTTTGAAATTCTATTTAGATTTTTGTTATTTTTTTAACTCATTGTGTCTTCTCACACTTTGTAGCAAAAATACACTTTGTATTTGAACTTCTTTCTATTATATTTTATATATGTGGAGCTTCTTTTTGTCTGCGTACGGTCATGCTTTGCGCTCTGGTTTTAAATTGTTGTGTAACATTTTGTGGAAACAAAATGAGTGCATAATTAACCTTCTATATAACTTTCTTTACATATTAATTTTTTATATTTTGACACTGTAAATTAATAAACATTTAAATTGTTTAAATATTCTAGAATAAGTTTATTAATGATTGTCATCTATCTGAAAATATTATGCATTTGTTTTTTTATCGTGACGCAACCCTCCGGATTGTTAGCTAGTCAATAAAATGATTGTCTCTTTCAACATAAATAATTCTTACTAACTTATCCTTCGAAAATGGTGTTTATTTTTTATTATTATTATAATACATGTATCCCAAATAAAGGGAGAATGAAAACAGTAAAAGAATATATCGAGAATATAAATAAATTGTAAGGAATGGTTGAAAAGAAATGACAAGAAATGAGGTAGTGGATCACAACACATGAAATCACCAAATCTCAACACTTGATACTCTCCTTGACACATGCTTTTTATTTTCTTCTTCTTTATGTACTTATGTGAGAATCAAGCTTCTTCTATTTGACCTTTTCTTTCCTCACTTCATGAATATATATATTGTTTCATATTGTAAGCATGGGATAGAAAATTGTGTAACAACTATAAATGTCTTTATTAATAAATAATAATAGCTAATTTGTGGAAATAAAGTAAAATTGAAGATTATAACAATGCTTTTTATAACTTAAAATTAAATATATTGTCTAATCTAAATGAATATGGTAACTATACTTCACCATCTTAAGAAACAATGTTTGAACTTTAATAGACATGATAATTACATAACTTGATTATTAATCATTATTTAGCAAGCTTCTTCATGAGGTAAAGTTGAAACAAACCTACCAATTCAAAAGTAGTAGTTGAATATGGAAAACGATTTATATCATCAAAATTACTTGTTGCATCACTAGATCGACTTATTTAGGTGGAAGGAAGATGGACGCAAGGAGAGAGTGGGTAATATCCTTGGCCACAAACGGTAACAAATGGAGGAAAGGGGTGATCGTAAGAGGAGATAAGACAAAACGACCATTCATGAGGTGTTTCTACAGGTGACGACGTCTAGTCATGTAGGAGAGAGGTGGGCTTCCGTTATCCATTGCATTTCAGATGTTGTAAGGCTTAAGAGTATAACATTTACTCTTCTTGAAAGGTAAAGTTTACGCATATACAAACGAGTTTAATAGCATACACTATACTATGCATGTAGGCCTGCAAACAAACCGAACGAACACGAACAAGGCCTTGTTCGTGTTCGTTTGTTAAGAAATATACTTGTTTATGAACTGTTCACGAACACTTACCGAACGAGATTCTTTGTTCGTGTTCGTTCATTAAGAAAATGAACATGTTCATGAACTGTTCACGAACACTTACCGAACGCAAATGAACACAATCATAAGCAAACGAACACAAACAACTGTTCATGAACATGACAAACACAAAAAAACTCATGAACACAAACGAATACAAATGATTATAGATTTATTTTAGAATAAAATTTATTTATATTACAAATATTACACAAAAATCAATAAAAAATAAACAAGTACTTAACATAAATATAAAAAAATTACTTGATATAATAGTCATAAAAATAACTGACACAAAAATTAAGAATATAAACGAACACATTAACGAACATAAACGAACACATTGTCGAACGTTCACGAACGGACATTAACGAACATAAACGAACACAATATCGAACGTTCACGAACATAAATGAACGAACACGGCTCGTGTTCATGTTCGTTCGTTTAACTAAATGAACGAAATTTTCTTGTTCGTGTTCGTTCATTTACTAAATGAACGAACATAAACGAACTTCCCGCCGAACGATTAACGAACTGTTCGCTGAACGTTCAGTTCGTTTGCAGCCCTATATGCATGTCTATTTTTAAGAATATGTTATAAACTTATTTGTTTTTCTTTTCTTTTTCAAAGACATATATATTTACCAAATATTTTCAAGTTTCATGTTAAATTTTTAAACAACATGAACTTAAAAACAAAAGGAAACAGAAACTACTATGATTTTTTTTATTATAAAAAAGATAAGATTTTATGGTATTAAAAAAATAAGAGTTACCCACAACAACCACACCACCATCATTATAAATTGTCATTTTTAAACCACCGTTACATCACAAACAGGACACCCACAAACCACAATCGATCCCCATTTCTCCAGGCCTTTTTTATAGAACATAGTGCCCCCACACCCACCCACTATACTCAAATATTAGACGCAAACCTTTACAAAAGTTACATTTTTACTTATTTTATTTGTTCTTTACTCTTGCATATTAACTGCCACACACATTAAAATGCTTTACTTTTATTTTATTTTATCCATGATGAACAGCAATTGCAGTGCAGAAACCAGACATGAACATCTTTTATTCTATTTGGATTTGGTAGTGCCACAGTAAGATGTGATATTCCCCAACCCTTCATTTCCAATGGTTTTTTACCTTTTGTAGGATGACTTTAGAAATAACAAATAACTTTTACTTATATATACAAATATAAATTCAAAAGTAATAATACGTTTAAAACAATTACAAGAATCAGTGAATCACATAATCTATTTATACGTAGTGTATGAAATGTGATACACAAATGTTTCGTAACCATCTCACTTTCCCTGCCACTAGTTCTTTTTATCTTTCATGTATCACGTACAAAGTGTTTATATGCTTCTAATGATTCTCAACTTTACATTTAAAGAACGAACAAATAATTTTAGCTTACATAGAAGTCATTTATACCAACGTCATATTCTTTACGATTATTATGAAGCCTCAAGACATAGTAACAAGCATTAAACTCATGGTTTAATGATTAAATGTAGCTTGTGAAGTAACTTAAAAACCAAAAATATTTTCTTGCGCTTGATCTTACTTGAAGAAAGATACAACTTAAACAAGTCATTTGATAGACAATGTATAGATGATTTGTCTCAAATGGTTGTATATATCGTAAAGCATCCAATGATATCTATTACCAATATGTCTCTATCTTTTAATTTCATACCTATACGAAAAAATGATCGATCAACATGCATTTCCTTGATTATCTTAAAGTTATCTATATATATCGAACAGTGGCTGACCTATAAATTTCTTTCATGGGCGTTGAAATATTTATGTCGATTGTTAATCACCAAATATTAAACTTTTTGGTATAGTACGGTCTCGTTCGGGTGTGGTCAGGTCACACAATAAGAATATAAAACCGAATTAAAGCAAATAAATTGATAATAGATCTATCAACAAGTTTCAGTTTTCAAACTAACATTAAAATGTAACACTAGAAGTGTAAATGAATCGAGACGGCTCGTGAATATGCTAGCCAAAAGCTGAGATCAAATTAAGTTGTGGGTAAAACAGTACTCATTATGGAATTGATTAACAATATTGTCAAAGCTCACGGAAATATTTGAATATCAATCTCATCGATATCATCGATCTCATAAGTATCATACCAAATCCATGCTGGAGATTCACATGTGGAGCTCAAGTCAGCTCGCGATCTTAAACAAGCTTTTTGTTTATATAATCTATTAAATATATATTTATATAGATAGTTTTGATTATACAATATTATGATAAATTTATTAAATGGTAAACACTGAAGCCTTAGCACGAGCTCAAGGTCTTTTAATGTAAAATGAGCATAGTGCAAGCCTAAACCAAAGTAATCTAATCTAAGAATATATTAATCAATATTTTAATAACTAATAGGTTTAAAATTATGTATAAATGATTAATTGACAAATATATGTTAACTAGGTTATTATAGGTTTATATCGCAAAATATTAAAATCTGAATTACTTTTTTGGCTGACGGTATCGAAATTTCTTGGGTCTAACCAAAAAATTTCATGGGGATCAGCGTCAAAATTTCTTGAGAGTCGATTGAGATTATATTGTATATATATCAACACAAAATTAATTTCATGGGATGCGAGCAACCCTAAAAAGACCCTGCTTGGGTCTGCCCTTGATATCGGATGATCTTTGGGACCCTGTGATCCGATAAAATTAGACGTGTTGTAAGGTCGCACATCATCAAGGACGAGTCGAAAAGAACATGCAAATCCATGGGCTAAATACAATTGTACTCCAACACAGATGTATTATACTATTATTCGGTATTCTGCAATGTGTTTGGAATCATCGATGGGTAGTGAACAAGACCGGTCAATTTTGTAGTGATATTTGCATGCTTTTAATGATGTCACGTACCATATGTTTTACTAGAGTTTTGGATGCTAGTTAACATAAGCACAAAGAATACGATATGTTTGCTTCTTTTTCTTTTTTTTTTTTTTTTTTTTTTGATAATCAAATTAACATCATACGAAGAAGTTCAAAGCTTGGTTACTTAAATGATAAGATATTTGATTAGAATAGTCTCTGATAAGGTGGACTTATTGTAAAAAGTAATGTGATTATGAAAAATAAATGTAAAAATGAGGTGATAATGTTGAAACAAAGGATGTTTTTTTGAGAGAATGTAAATTGGAGAGAAGATAAATGCTTTTGAAAGATGAATAAAGTCTAACTTAGCACATCATACGAGTTGTGTTTGTCTGATAGTTTGGTTCAGTTTGTATTTGATACTAAGACCAGTAAGGAGTTAAGTTTCAAAGTTTATGTAGTTTTCTTATATTATTTTTGAAGTTTATTTGACATTTTGACATGACTATCATATAATATATTTTACAAAAAGATATAATGAGTTGATTAAAAATATATAAAAATAAGTATAATTAAATATAACGAGTCAATTGTAAAAAAGAAAATAAATAATTAATAAGAAGGAAGCTTAATGACTTGATTGAAATAGATAAAAGGAAATAATAAAAATGATGTACAATGACTTGATTGAAAAAAAATAAAAAATAAAAAATAAAAAAAAATTTATCATGGGTTGACTAAAAAATAAAAAAGAATTAAGCAAAAGAATAAAAATATATAATGAGTTGATGGGAAAAAAATTAAAAGGAAGTACGTATAATATGTTGGTTAAAAGCTAAAAAGATGACTTACACGTAGATGTGGGCAAACCGTCTTTTTTTTATCACACCGGACTGGTTTTCTGGTCTTGGTGGCCAAACCGGTTTGGCACAAGCCGGTTCGGTTTATAAACCGGTTTCGGGCCTATAAAACCCAACCCTATCCCAATCGGTTCCGACCGATTCCTAAACCGGTTCGGGCCCAAACCGGTTCGGTTTGATTTTTTTTTTACTTTTTAAATAAAATATATAAAAAACATACAAATCTTTGTAATTTTTTTTAAATTGTAAATGAAATACATAAAAACCATAAAATGAAATACATAAAAAACATACGTTTGATTGTGCTAAATTAGTTAAACTTTTTTTTACCAAACGTCTAAAGATAAAAATACATAAAAAAGATTACAAAACAACTAAGATTCTATGCCGCTTGAGTCTTGAGAATGGAGATGCCTTTATTCTTCGCCTAGCTATTACGAAGATAATCATCATATGCCGCTTCATCATCGGTCATCCCTGGTGTCAATCCACCGTCTACTTCGTCTTCATATATTTTGGATTCATATTCCAATTCTACTTCAAGTGAGCATTTGTCATGCATTCTTTCAGCTGCATCCAAATAATCCTTCAAGCAAATACACATTTCAAATGCTTCGGGAGTGAGTCGGGTTCTTCGTATTGATATAATCTTACCACTAACAGAAAAAACAAATTCCAAAGCTACCGTGAAAGCTTGGACGATTAGTAAATCTCGAGTCATGATGCATAGGATGGGAAATTGATCTTCCTTACCTTTCCACTAAACCAACAAGTCAAAAATTTTAAAATCTTGTGAAGTCATAGTAGATAAAAAGTTTGTTCCACCATACCTCTCGAGTTTACTACTCGGAGTGTTATCACGTTGACGTTTATTACAATCATCTCTTAAAGTATTATACAAAGCAAACATTGAATCATTTAAACCTTTGTCATATGTCGCATGCCTCATAAACTCATGTATGTTTGATGTTTCACCATATATTGCTAAATATACATCAAACATTTGGCATAAATGTGCGTTAAAATTAGCTTTTACACTTTGACCGTAATATGAGTTTTCTTCTTCTAAATCCAATTTAAAAATAATTTTATCAAGTAAAGTTTCAACCCCCGACGTATTTAAACAAGGGTTTAAGGCAGCGGCACATGTAATAACCGGAGACATTTCTTTAAAATATTTTTTAAGCTTTTCTTTCATTGGTGTTATCATATCCGAATAATGTATACCCCTAAATGACAACTAATTTAATTTTGAAGTTATTAAGTAAATTTGGTGAAGTACTAATGGACTCGTTGAATAATAAACTCCAGAAAGATAAGTAGTTGCGGTTTTAAAAACATTAAGCATTTTGGTTATTTCTTCAATAATAGCCCAACTCGATGGATGGTAAGTCTAAGCCTTTTCACAACTCACTAAAGTATTATGAAAAGTTATTAAACTTTCTTTTTGCTCAATAACCTTTTCAATAGGGGTGTTCATTTTCGGTTAGTGAATTTCACTATCCGAATCCAAATCCAAAATTTCGGATCGGATTCGGATATACGTTCGGATATCCAAATTCCAAAAAAAATTGTATTATTTAATAAATTTTATAAAAATATAATAGTTTTAATTGAATTTTTTTCGGATATTCGAAGTTTTTTATTAAAATATCTAAAAACATCCTAAAATAGTTTTACTGCTAAAAATGTCACGTACCATTCTTTTAAAACTATCTTTTATTGTTTCAATAGTTTTTGAACCGTCTTGAACGGCTAAGTTTATGATGTGCGCAATATATCGACTATGAAAAAACACACCGTCACAAATTTGTTTATATTTTAATTTTAGATGTTCTATCACAAGCGTATTATTTGACGCGTTATAAAAAGATATTGATAAGATTTTATTTTCCAGTTTATATGTTTTAATAACTTTGTTAATAAAATAAAAAATATTTTGACAGGTGTGAGGATAATCAAACAATTTAAACGCAATCGTACGTTTCATCATTTGCCACGAATCGGGTTCAACCCAATGGGCGGTGACACAAATGTACGAGTCTGGTGAACCGTGAGGAGTCGACCAAACGTCACTAGTTAAGTTAACACCGGTTTGTAAATTTTCAAAATTAGAAATTAATTCATTTTTAGTTTTTTTCCACATTTTTAAGCAATCTCTTGTAAGTGTAGCACAACTTACATGTGTGTATTGAGGTTGAAGAGTTCGCTGAATTAGCTTAGTCAAATACTCATTGTTAAAGTGCTTGAATGGTAAGTTTTCTTGGATGACAAAATGCGCCATTTGCTCTCGAACCGCATCAACGTTGTAAGCCCATAATTACCGTCGTTTGTCATCGAAGTTTGACCTCGAGACGGTTCCCTTTTCAAAGCTTTACAATATTTTAATTGAATGTGATTTTTCAAAATAAAATTCGCATCCTTTGAAAAAAATTTGAAACACAATTTGCAACGAGCCTTATTCGGACCCGTTGACATTTCACACAAATAATAGTTGCACTAAATTTCCGGGTTTCTATTAGTAGTGATAATCCGAACAACTACATTTTGAGAAGATGCATCACAACCAACCGAAGATTGAGCACTAGAAGAAGCCATTGTTGAGAGTTTTGTTTGTTGTGAAGAGAAAATGAGCGTTTTTGAGTTTTTAGAGTGTAGAAAGAGTTTTTGATTGTTGTGATTCAACCAAAACACTTACTACTTATTTATAGTAGTGTAAGAGGGTTAGATTGGTGAAAAATGACAAAAAACCGGCTACATGGAGGCTCCCAACGGCTATATAACGGCTATATTTTTAAAAATTTAAAACCAGTTTGGAAACCCATTGGAACCGGCCAGTTTATAAACCGGTTTGAGGCTCCCATCTACCGAACCGGTTTAGGCCCGGCGCGACGGTTTGGAACCAAACCGGTTTGGGCCAAACCAATTTCGGAACAAAAAAACCGGTTTTCGAATCGGTTTGAAAACCCAAACCGGTTTTTTTTGCTCATGTCTGCTTACACATAGCTAACTATTTAAGTATTCAAGCAATATCACAGTTTTTTAAACAATGGTAAAGTTATAAGGGATTTGGTGAAGAAAGCATATGCAAACAACAAAACATGAACAATGATAAACATTTTTGTAGATCTGAAAACTCTAGCAAATAACTAATCATAATTCGTAATCTTCATATCGGTTTCAAACAAATCTTCTAATCGAAGGTCTGCTCAAATTAGATACTCGACCGTACCAAAAAGTAATATTTAAAATGACAGAATTTACGCGATTATGTTTTTCTTCTAGAAGAGTTTTCAACGAGTTCTCCTCTTCGACACTGATGCCGAATTCTTCTTCCTTTGTCATCACTATTTCAACCTGCATTATCCCAATATTCACACACCCACAATGGTGTCAAGTGGGTTAATGGATGTAGTTTCGAGTGATGTATGGTGCATGATATAATGTTAGTTTGCAATTTGTAAAGCTTATCCACTTCATCAGTTGTCTGACGTGGCAGATTCCTCTGGTGGGTCATGGCCTAGCTTGATGACTCACGTGCTGACGTGTTACTTCTGGAAGAAAAATTCAAAAATAATAATCATGGCTTCGCCCGGGTTCGAAGCGGAGACCTTCAGTGTGTTAGACTGACGTGATAACCAACTACACCACGAAACCATGTTGTCTTACACCTGTAATTAGATTCTAAACCATTGAGTTGGAGTTGTAACAAATTGACCACGTATTTTTTTCATTTCGAGGAAAATAAAACTAATTTACAAGAGTTTGCAAGACTACATTAACAGCTAATAACTATGAGTTTTACTTTATTTCTTTATGCAGAGGTGACAAAGGTTGGCTTAGAGGCGCGATTATTCTAAACAGTTAAACTTAAAATTGGTCAATACCAGTTTTTCTAATAACTGGCTGCAGAGTGTTCGAAACCTTAAATGTATAAACCAATTAAGTTATAACTAGAGCTGTCAGCTGAAATAATCGGAGTAAAACCATTTTTTAAACAAATTCTTTTTGATAAAAAATTCAACTAAGTGAAAATAAACTCAATACAATTCTTTAATTATTTTTGAAATTTAGAGAGTATTAAAACATGATTTCGTTTAAAACATAGAAAACGGAGCACATGTTTTATTTTTTGATATATAATCATCATCGCCATCTTCATTTAGTGCTTATTCTTCACTTGGAGGCCTACTAGAGCGTATCAATTCGACGTAACTGAGTTCTTCATCGGAAAGTGAAAGCACATTTCCTTTTGCTACTTCTTTCTCATGTAATTCTTTCACAACGTGTTTCCATTCAAGACTTCTAATATGTTCTACACATTCCATCACGGCGTTTTAGGAAAATGTACATTTCCATCTATGTTGAAGTGAGACTCGTTTTATCAGATAGATAAACCTATCACTAAGAGAAAAAATGAATTCAAAACTACCGTTGAAGCTTGGGCGGTTATTAGAACACGGTCCATGGCGGCTAGAATGAGATATTGGGGTTTTCTTTCTTTCCACCAAGACAAAATATCAAAGTTTTCAAACTTTACTCGCCACAAAGTGGATAAAAGTTTATACAATATAGCAATATATCCGAGCTCAGTGCTTGGGGTGCTAGCCCAAGTGCGTTTACTATTTTACTTATATTCGTTGGCGGTTGGCCTACTTGGCTACTACGTGAACTTGAACACATTGTATCGTGTGTGTATGATTTGGAATTATATTTATGTACATAATGATCAAACAAATTTCGTAAACAAATGTGAAGATGTTATTTTGTATTTTTTGCAAAAAATACGTCTTTATTATTATGATTCTAACTCACAACCATTTGATCAATTAAAGTCTCAATTAACCCTACTAACATTTGACCACAAGTTCAATAGCACAAGCAACAACATGATGCATCTCTTTAAAATATTTTGTTAACTTTGTGGAGTTGGACTCGACTTTCAGAAACATATTACAATCCTTGTATCGAACATTTCGAGCACAGTTTGATGGTTCACATAAATCGATTTTTAATAGAATATTCTGGTTCCTAGTTGTTGGCATAGTCCTTACCAAAGTTGGTTTACATGAGAAAGAGTCAACACCAACGAAACTTTAACCCCTGATACTTACCATGTATAATGTGTTTGTAATTCATATTAGTGTTCGTAGGTCAGTCATATGTGATTTAGTTGTTTGCAACTTAACCAAACGCGCCAATACAAACAAAAAGTTTAAATAAAAGATTTTGTTTTCATCCCAAACTTTTAGCTTCTGCTAGTTTAACCAAACATACCCGTTAGCTTCTATGAACAAAACGTGAATTCTGCAACTTTCTTCTTGGGTACGAATACGATCATATATATCACGCGAAAATCATGATATATTGCTACTATTCCTGTAATTTTAAACGGATTTTAGCATTTAATCTAATAGAACACCAAGAGGTATTTGGTTACATGCAAATTTTGGTTTGTTTTTTAAGTTGGGCTTCATAATATAAAGTTGCACATTATTAAAATCTCATGTTACTTGGGTCATATAAAATAGAGTTAAATTCGATTTTACTCCCCGAGTTTTGATAGAAATAACAATTTTCCTTCAAAAGATTAAAAATATTAATTTATCTGTAAAAGTTTCATAAATTATTTTAGTTTCAGTTCAAAAGTTTTGGAAAATGTTTCAACTTGAATCCAAAATATAAAACTCTTGGACTGAAATTGAAACAAATGATAAAAGTTTAGAATAAAAAGAATGTTTTTAAAGTTTTGAAAGAAAATAATTATATTCGTAAAATCTCATCGAGCAAAACTGAAATTAACTCATAATATTTGAAAGTCGTAAGATAGTTAGATCCTCATCCGAGTTGGACCTGGGCTAGACAAGGTTAAGCCCAAAGATACGTTCAAAGCCCAAAAAGTAGTAATTTTATATTTTTATATATCATATATAGCATGTTTTTCTATAAATTCTGTTTCCTATAAAGAATGTAACTGAAATATACCAAATCTTAAACGAACTACTTATTTTATAAATTATTTTTCCTATTAAGTTAGTTGTTTTCATATTGAAAATACAAATATAAACAATATTGATGGTAAAGACAATTATAAACATATGTAGTTGTTTATTGTAAGTTAAAATTTACCGTGTAGTTAGTTTAATAACTTGTAATGTTTAGCATGTTACTAATAAGCGTGTTAAGGTTTTCTTTTGACAAATTTACAACTCCTTGCTTGAATATACTATTTTCTTAAATTTATAAACTGTGTTACATTACTCAAATTTGTAAACCATGTTGTATCATTACTCTTTTAAAAGATATCTTAATTTACTAAAAATATGATTTGGTTCGAGACGCCAAAACATTTACCCTAAAAGCACTAAAATTTCAGTAAGACTAATATTTTTTTAACCCGTGCATTGTTTTCTCCAGGAGGTTATAGCACACGTGTACGTACTTACATACTATAAGTGTACGTACATACTATATATAGTTATATACAGATATATCACATTAGTTTATCTTGCAAAAGAGGAGCAAAAAGTATCACTTTTGACAAATGTCTGTTAAATAATAAAAAATATAATCAATTAAAACTACACATATAATAAATTTTTATTAATGTATTATTTGCATCATTTAAATACACCTTTTTTAATCATCTTTTATTATTGTACGAATCCAACATTACCTTTCTTTTATTTTATTACATCTTGTCTCACATTTTAACATTATCTAGATATATTCATGCACCATCACAATTTTCTTGCGCGTGTCTATTTCTATCATCACCAATAAGATTTTTTGATAGTAAGGTGATATACGTTTCAAGAAAATGATTATTAGGTTTTAATTCTACACGGAATAGGTTTAGTGGTTTTAGAAATATAGTAGAGAGTGTTCCTTCGTCGTTAAAAAACCTATTTATGATGTTTTTATTAATAAATAAAATAAAATTTATTACTAAATAAATAAATAAATTAATTAATGAAATCGGAAAATCTTCGTTCTAAACCAAATATGGTCGACATGAAGCAATATTGGCACTCGTTTTTTTCTGACAAAATCAAGGTTTGATCTTCTAAATCAACCTATAAACGAGTTGTCATTTCATATGATATGAAGATAGCCACAACTTAAATAATGTAGCCTCATTTAATTGATTTAGAAATGCCACACCACACCTTTTGGCATCTTTTGTAAAACGGGTAGCAATAAATTTTGTTTTCTTCATCACAAACACGAAATCAATAGATTTTTATGATAAAAAGTACAAAAGGTAACGCGTGAATTTGAATAGTGTTAGTGTTACGTAACAAGGATTGTATTCAAGTATGATTTTAAACGTGCCAGATTATTTCGTGATGCATCATGTCCAACTTCAGTACGCATGAGATATTTCCGGACACATATGTTGTAATACATGTAACTAGATCGACGGTGAGTGAGTGTGTATATATCAGTTTTTAATAAATTAATGGTTCTAAAACGAGCACAATTAAATGTGATTAATACACTTTCTGACTTTTATTATATTAGAATTTATACATGAAAAATATTGTAAAATGGATCATTTTATTATATTAGTTTTCATTGGTTCTAAGATATGTGCTTCTTAATTAATTTGCTTGATCAAAAGCAAGTAGTACAATAATGTGGTTTTGGTGTTGTCGTTTTGATGCCCCTGAATTCACATATACGTTTGCATATATACATGAGACGTTTTTTATAATAGTTTTATACATATTGCAAGAACTCATGAGAATTAATTAAAATTATTCATGGTCTTTTTGTGTTGTGTGGATAGGCATTGAAATTAAGATTTATGTATTATGTGAGTAAATTACATAAATAGTCTCGTGTTTTGTTAAAAGAGTGGTTAAAATAATCACTTAATATTTTTTTAATGATAGTGTTAGGACTAAAATTTGTTACAAACCAAAAACCAGTGATCCAACAGGGACCCATTCTGTTGATTGTTTCTCTGACCCAACGCTAACAAATTTTTCTTTCTCAAAGAATTATACAATTTTTAAGGTTAAACTCTACATTAAAGGTATTTCTATTATCAAACTACATAAAAGTATGGTATAAACAATGTTTTGAAAATTAAATCAACCACTAAATCAGTCTTTCTAATGGTTTAGTTGTCAGATTGGTCTTAAAAAACACATGATGTCATAATCAATTTTTAATCAAAGCATCACAAATATATTATTGATGGTGCAACTTAAACATAATATGCTAATGATCATGCTACAAGGGAAAACAAAGACAGGGTCTCACTTTTAGGATGGTTTATCAACTAATACTCGGTTGTCATCATGAGACTAGCCTAGGTGGTAGAAAAGGCACAAGCTTTTTAAATGGAAAGCCGTGGGTTCTATCACAAGCAAGCATGTAGTTTTGGTGTTTAAGCCTAGAGATTCCTGTGTGTTACCAAATTCCTGGCTCAAAATGCCTCCAAGAAGAAACGCCAGGTCAATCGATGAAGTTTATGAACGGGAGTTGGAGCAACGCTTTATGGCAAGAGTGGAGCAACGATTGGATCAAGTGGTCGATCAATTGACTGATCGGATGGCTGCCTTGATGAATCGTAGAAGGCAGGTTCCCAACAATGAAGATGGTTCTGATTTTGACAATCCATTTTATGATGATGATGGTTCGTCTTCCGAAGGGAACCCGGAAAGGCGACCAAGGCGGGAACATGGAAGTGGAAATAAACGTTGGAACACTGGGATTAGAATTGATATCCCAGAGTTTGATGGGACTAGTTTGAACCCAGAAGGGTTTATTGATTGGCTGGCTACCGTAGAGGAGATCTTTGAATTCAAAGAGGTGCCTGAAGACAAGCGGGTGCCTTTGATCGCTACCAGGTTACGTGGTAGGGCATCAGCGTGGTGGCAACAGTTGAAATTGACACGCAACAGGGCTGGAAAATCAAGGATTATGACGTGGGCCAAGATGAAAAAGTGTATGCGTTCTAATTTTTTGCCTCATAATTTTCAATGTTTGATGTACCAGCGCCTGCAGAATTTGAAACAGGGGTCTAAGTCGGTTGATGACTACACAACCGAGTTTTACCAATTGATTGCTCGAAATGATATCCAAGAATCTGAAGAACAACTTGTTGCTAGGTATATCGGGGGTTTGAGGGTTCAGATCATGGACTCTGTAAATCTTTTCGATCCGTTAACGATTGCTGAAGCACACCAACGGGCGTTGGCTTTTGAGAAGCAAAACCGTCGGGTGGGCGGCTCGTATTCTTCTGCCCCGGTTGGTGGAAATTATGGATCGGGTAGCGGGGCTAATCGTGTTGTGCCCAATCAACAGAGACCCATGGAGACTAATACTGGTCCACCTCCTAAGGGTGCTAGTAGTAGTGGCGCTAAATGTTTTGGTTGTGGGGAGACAGGCCATCGGTACGCTGAGTGTAAGAAGGCGAGTAAGCGCCATATGTTTGTTGAATCTGAGGATGAACAACAGGAAGATTATGAAGATCCTCCAGTATTTGATGAAGAGCCCGAATATGAAGAAGAATTTGTGACTGGAGATGTTGGGGTGAACTTGGTGGTTAGACGAGTTTGCTATGCACCAAAGGCGGATGACGATGACTGGCTTAAAGATAACATCTTTCACTCAACTTGTACTGTCTTGGGAAAGGTTTGCACATTTGTTATCGATTCGGGAAGCTGTGATAATTTAGTTTCGGAAGAAGCTGTCAAAAAGTTAGCTTTGAAGACAGAGAATCGTTCAAAACCTTATAAGCTCCAGTGGCTCAAGAAGGGTGGCGAGGTAATGGTTTCTAAACGAGCTCTTGTTTCTTTTTCTATTGGTACGACATACAGGGATGATGTCTGGTATGATGTGGTACCTATGGATGCATGTCATTTGTTATTGGGTAGACCTTGGGAGTATGACTGCAGTATCGAACATAATGGGCGGTCTAACACTTATAGCTTTTTGTTTGGCGGTGTGAAAATTACCCTAGTTCCTAGAAAGCCGAAGGAGTTATCCACGAAGCCGTCAGGTAATCTTTTAACTCTTAGTCAATTTGAAGATGAAATGGAGGAGGCAGGAAATGTTTTTGTATTGATAGGGAAGGAAGTGCCTGAAGGGGTTGGAATTCCTGATGATATGATTCCTTTACTTGAGGAATTTTCTGATGTTTTTCCTAACGAGTTACCTGATGGATTGCCACCTTTGCGTGACATCCAACATCACATTGATTTAGAGCCTGGTTCACAATTGCCCAATAAGCCACATTACAGGATGAGCCCGGGAGAGCATGAGGAGTTGCGTAGACAGGTTGAAGAGTTGGTTTCTAAAGGCCATGTTCATGAAAGTATGAGCCCTTGTGCTGTTCCTGCTTTGTTGATCCCGAAGAAGGATGACACTTGGCGTATGTGTGTTGACAGTCAAGCCATCAACAAGATTACTGTGAGGCACAGGTTTCCTATTCCCCGACTTGATGATTTACTTGACCAGATTAGTGGTGCTGCTGTTTTCACGAAGTTAGATTTGAAAAGTGGATACCACCAAATTCGTCTAAGACCTGGAGACGAATGGAAAACTGCCTTCAAGACTCGTGAGGAGTTGTACGAATGGTTGGTAATGCCTTTTGGTTTATCAAACGCACCCAACACTTTTATGCGTGTGATGAATCAGTTGCTTAGGCCATTTATTGGGAAGTTTGTGGTTGTATATTTTGATGATATTCTTATTTATAGTGCTTCCGTCAGTGAGCATGTCATACACGTCAAGCAGGTCTTGACCTTACTTCGTAGGGATAGTTTCTATGCAGCTGTAAAGAAGTGTGTGTTCATGACCCCTAAAGTTCTGTTTTTGGGGTATGTTGTTTCTGGTGACGGGATACAGGTGGATGAATCTAAAGTAGCAGCTGTTCAAAACTAGCCAACCCCTACTACCATTACTGAAGTTCGTAGCTTTCATGGCCTTGCTTCTTTTTATAGAAGGTTTATTCCACATTTCAGTTCTATTATGGCCCCAGTGACAGACTGCATGAAGGGGAAAATATTTGTTTAGACAGAAGAAGCTGAGCGGGCTTTTCAAGTTGTAAAAGACAAGCTCACTACAGCTTCAATTCTGGTATTGCCTGATGTGACCTTTCTTATTTTCGTTAAACGTTTGTCAACTCCGTTAACCCTTGTAAGTGCTTGTTTAAATCATTAACACAAATACGAGGGCTTATTTGTAAATCCTGTTATCTTGACCTTAATTGCTAATTAAATTTTTTGTAATTAAGTAAATAATAATAATAAAAATAATAATAATAATAATAAATAACTTTTCAAATAAATAAAATGGTTATATAAAATAAAAATCTATTTATTAAGGAAACTAGTAAATAAATAGTTTTGGGCATAAAATAATAGAATTTAAAACCTCGGGGACCAAACTGTAATTTGGATTAAAACTAAAATCCAAACTTTGGATTTAAGTTATAAATCTTTAAAACCTCAGGGACCAAATTGTAAATTTTCAAAACTCATTCCCGTGACTCCGGCCACAAGTTCGGCCACTGCCGGAGGGTCGCCGGCAAGGCCAAGGAACGCCGCAAATAGGGCGTTTTCAGCCCTAGTAACCGGTTCCCTAATCTCGCGAATGAGATTCGAACTCTCAACCCCATTAAAACTGAATTAACACCTTCCAACCGATCATCTCGAAACCGAACCTCATATTAAACCAAAAATCCGTTTCTACGTGTAAATTACGAAATTAATCATGCAATAATGACCATCTAATCATTTCGAGTTAAATGGTACGTTTAATTTCATCTAAAACGGCTCAATTCACATCAAATTCGACTGTAACACCCATGATCAAACCTGAAGTCGTTGGACATGAAGTCGAGCACATGGAAGCTATAAATTAGAGGGCAAATGATCATGGCAGCCCCTTTAAACCTCCAATAACCTCAATTTCCCAAATCATACACACACACATCGAATACGGTAACCAAGACCGACGACATGTTAACTTTTCTGTTCTCTCAATTTTCAGACGAAATCAGGTAAACTAGATACATGTTTACACACGATTAATCAAGGGGAGTAAAAGCCCCAAGGTTAATTTCATCCTCAGATTCGTTTCATGGTGCAATTGAATCAAATTGAAATTAGGGTTCTTCGTGTAATTTGGGGGTTTTGCTGAGAAACTGGTTTTAAATTATGAATTTTATTGTATAACACCGGTCAGGGCTTTAGCCCACCGGTTTAACTCATGGATGTTGGGCAGGAGGTCCCGGGTTCGAACCCGGGCACCTGCCACAATTTTTCTTTTAAAGGTTTCTATAATATTTAAAATTCTGAAAAATATTCAAATATTACTAATAATCATATAAAATCATTTTTAATCAGAAAATAAATAAAATCATTTTCTTTTATATTTTCTTAAAATATTAAATTTAAGCCATTTCCAATTCTTTCATTTTTTATAAAATGGTTACAAGATACCATTTATTATTAATTTTAAATATTAATAAGTTCTATATAAATTTTCTTAAATAACTTCAATTTAATAGATTTCTATAAAATATATTTATAAATCTATTTATATGTTTAAAAGAAATATATATGTACTTATTTGAAATTTACATTTATTATAATTAATGGAATTATGCTAATCAATTAAATCTATAAAATTACTATTTTAATAAATAGTAAATAACAACCATTTGATAATAAAAGTTTAACTTTTATTAATAATGTTAGGCATTAAAAACCTTATCTAATCATTTAAATATCAAAACAATAACAAATGGTATCTACTTAATAACATGAAAATCATGGACTAATGGTTTATAAATACAATACCAAAATCATTATGATTAACTTAACACGTCGTTCATTTAGGTTGAACGTTAACGAAATCCTCGACATTATTTACGCAAGACCTTCTTATTTGTCACCCTTGTAATCCATATGAGTTTTCCATGCCCCTTTTTACTTTATTTCACACCTTTTGGGGTGAAACATGTTAACTTTATGAACTTGCACTTGTAAACATCTTGATACTTGTAAATGCACGAGCAATTCATTTATAAACTTTTTCATGGTTATTTGAGATGCTTGTGAGTCTTATATGATAGTCATCTTGTAAAAACAATCATTAACTATTGCTAGCCTAGCGACGTCATAGATCTATGGGCCTGACAAGCCTATTTGGTGCTAAAGCCGAGGTTATTGCTGGCTCCTAGTGTCGTATTCTTGAGCACTATGGGAACCAAGTACACTTAGCTAATCGTTATAACTTGTAATGGATATCTTTGTCAAGGTTTGATTGTAACATTATGCTATCTATATTCTTGCAATATTTCTTAACCTATGACATGAATTGCCTCTTAAACGTTGTTTTCTTACGTATGTACAAATTCATGGAAACTCACCAACATTATATGTTGACCTTTTATTTTTAACATGTTTCAGGACTTGTTACCGCTTAAGTGCTCTTGAAGACTTGATCACATCTAGGATTGGAACTAGAATAATAAAATGACTTATATTATCGCATGACGTTAGGGTATCTTTTGAATTTATGGTTGCTTGAATTTTATGTTTTATTCTCAATGTATGTTATGAACCTTGAAAATTAATAATATTGACATTTTGAAATAGCGTTGTGTGGCATGAACAATCTTAACCCTCACATCTCGACGTTTCCGCCATTAAGGTTGGGGTGTGACACCTGATTTTTCTCAAGTTTTTGAACTTCATACAGATGCATCAAAGGTTGGGATTGGTGGAGTTCTCAGCCAAGGTGGTCGGCCTGTTGCTTATTTTAGTGAGAAATTGACAGGGCCAAAGTTGAGGTATAGTACTTATGACCTGGAGTTTTATGCAGTGGTCCAAGCTGTAAAGCATTGGCGTCATTATTTGTTTCATAAAGAGTTTGTTTTGTTCACTAATCATGACTCTTTAAGGCATATTCGCACACAAGACAAGGTATCCCATAAGCATGGGCGCTGGTTGGCATTTCTTGAAAAGTTCACTTTTGTGATCAAACACAAGACTGGTGTTTCAAACAGAGTTGCTGATGCTTTAAGCAGAAGGAGTAATTTGCTTGTTTCTATGAGAGTTGATGTGCCAGGTCTTGATGTCATTCGTGAGCAGCTAATCATTGATCCATATTTTTCAGTTGATATGCAGGGTATGCAAACCGGGTAGAAGTCAGATTTTCTTCTACATGATGGTTTTCTGTTCAAAGGAAAGCTATGTATTCCTGATTCTAGCCTTCGCTTGCAAATTATTAAGGAATTACATGGTGAAGGGCATGTTGGTCGTGATTGTACTTTACAGTTAGTGCAAACTTCTTATTTTTGGCCTACTATGAGAAAAGAAGTGGATTGTTATGTTAAGAGATGTCGCATTTGCCAAGTTTCAAAGGGCACGACTACTAATGCGGGTCTCTATATGCCTTTGCCAATTCCTTCGCAGCCATGGGTCGATATTAATATGGATTTTGTGTTGGGGTTACCTCGTACTCAGAGAGGTAATGATTCTATTTTTGTCGTTGTTGATCGGTTTTCTAAGATGGTCCATTTTATTCCTTGCAAGAAGACAACTGATGCTGTTAATGTAGCACAACTTTTCTTTTGTGATGTGTATCGTTTGCATGGGCTGCCTTCTTCTATTGTGTCTGATCGGGATACTCGGTTTCTAAGTCATTTTTGGCGAACATTATGGAAGATGGTGAATACTCAGCTTAACTTCAGTAGTGCTTACCATCCACAAACAGATGGTCAAACTGAAGCTGTTAATCGATCACTTGGTAATTTGTTGCGGTGTTTGGTTGGTGATCATGTGAAAGCGTGGGATCAAAAACTGTGCCAAGCTGAGTTTGCTCATAATCATGCTGTTAATCGGAGCACCGGGTTTAGCCCATTTCAGGTAGTTTACTCATCTCAGCCCCGAGGACCTCTTGATTTAATGTCACTTCCAATTTCTGGTCCTGTTCCAAAGAAAGTTCAAGATTTCGTAGAGGGGTTGCATGAAGTTCATAAGGCAGTTCATGATAATTTGGCCCAAGCCAATGCGAAGTATAAGAAGGCTGTTGAACAAAGACGTAGGCAAGTTGATTTTGAAGAAGGTGATTTCGTGTGGGTTGTTTTAACTAAAGATCGTTTTTCAGTGGGAGACTACAACAAGCTTTCAGCCAAGAAGATTGGGCCTGTTGAAATTGTGCAGAAGATAAACCCCAATGCTTACAAGCTGAAATTGCCTAGTCACATTCGTTGTTCAGACGTGTTTAACGTGAAATATTTGTTGCCATACTATGGTGACTCTTCTGATAATGAACCTGTTGTGAATTTGAGGGCGAATTTTGTCTACCCAGGGGGAATGATGCGGCCCAAGTGTTGAAAACCGGGCCTTAATTTTTTTGGAGGCCCAAGACCGCGCTGCACGAAAATGGGCATAACCTGGGCTACGAGCCTCCGTTTCTGACGTGCTACCAGTCAAAACGACCGTGGAAACGAGGGCTACGTCACAAAATAACGTGAAACGGCCGTAGGCAGGTTATCCCATTATTTTTCCAAAATAAGGTCTCTAAATGGGTTTTTGGGCCACTTTTATGTTTTTTTTCTAGTTTTTCGGTTTTGTTTTGGGCTTTTGTTTGGCCCATGGTTGTTTGTTTTAGGCCCGTTTGAATTTTGGCTTGTTATTTAAGTTGTCTTGGTATAATATGAAAGGACACTTGATCATTTCTGAAATTAACAGTTTGTCTCTTCAAATTCGTGACTTTTGGGGTCGAATTTGGGTTTGGGTGAAGAACATCACGGGTATTCGCAGAATCAACGTGTTTGAACTTCGATTTCATTCCGTGCACTACATCACTAGCCTAGGTGGTAGAAGAGGCACAAGCTTTTTAAATGGAAAGCCGTGGGTTCTATCACAAGCAAGCATGTAGTTTTGGTGTTTAAGCCTAGAGATTCCTGTGTGTTACCTTGATTATCATAGGAAAATCTGTAGTGTTGTTAAGAAAAAAGATTAAGAAAATGATAAAACTTTCGGATTAAAATTAATGTTTTAAACTTTTAAAGAAAATATTGTGCTTGTTCCGTCAAACTAACCTCACAAACCAAAATCGAATTTAACTAAAAGAACACTAATACTCGTCTTGAGTGGTTGTATCACATAGAAAAAACGTGTAAAAAGTTAAAAACAAGAGTTGAATAGGAGGCCACCAACCGAAGCTTATTGCAATAAATAAAATGAACATGGTTTGGGATTGACTATGACCACCGTCGGCAGGTGTTATGTACTGGTTCAACATATGTTTCCTTGTTTTGTACTTTTGACAATTTATGTCTCAAAACGTTTATCTATTTATAAAATAAATTAAATATATGCTCTTTTGTGTAAATATTTTAATGATTTTTATAATTTTTCTGTTTTTATAAAAATGTTTATGGATCAAAAACAGTAATACATTTTCAATATGTATAACATCATGAATAAATTTGTCGCAAAATGAGTATACAATATTTTTAAGCAGTGAGAATATTATACACATTGTGAATGATAAAAGAAAAGTTATAACTTCATCCCACGCCCCCATATGAGAGTGTTCAAACTTCGCTACTGAATAGTACAACAAGAGTAGGAGGAGTAACAGTAGTGGTAACTATATTATAATTATTGTTTTTTAATCTAAACCATCATATTTATACTCATCAAGTTTAAAAAGATATTCAAAAGCAACAAATGTTAAAAATGCAAACTAAAATAATATAAAAACAGAAAGAATTAATGTGATAGGAAAGAACGATGGTTTAAGAAAATTATAAAAATACAAATGAGTAGTTCTGATTTGGAGGGTGAGAATAATATCCCGCAGGTTAAATATGGTAATTTATTTGGTGTGTTTCATGTTCATATGATAATATACACGTGGCATAGAGATATATGATAAGTATTGGAGATAAATAACGTGGGTTATTGGGTACATGCATGCATGCATATATTATTGTATGGAACGTACAATCGGGAGGTTGACGCCTCAGATAATAAGGTATTATTGCTAAACAACAGTGATTGAATCTATGATTTAGGGTCTAGGCCTACCAATGTATAAATATTATTAGAAAAAAAAATAGTCGTTTGACTATTTGATTTTACTCAAATAGCCTTTGACTTTTGAGTTTTTAACTTTAGTCTTTTGAACAACACCTATCTTCATGTGACGATACGAAAGCATAGATGTATTACCCACGTGACATTATTTGTGTTAGAGATACGTCGAAAATACCATGATTTGTTTGTATCGCTAGAGATACATTGAAAATACTATGACATTTGTGTATAGCTAGCAATACCCCTTTTAAAAGAAAAATAATCTTAATGTTACTAATATTTTTAATATAATTATTATTACTCATACAAAAAAAGTTCACTTTTAAATTTACTTGAGTTATTATGTTAAATAATAAAAGTTAATAGTTGTCATGTCTCAATAAAAGCATTTTAATATTATTTTTAGCAAAGTCGTGCACGTCTTACTTCCCGAGCTTTTTGTAACGAATCTCACCGCGTCTATAACAGATGCTAAACTTGTATGTTTAAAAAAAAAATCATATTTAACTATAACTAGTTTTGATAAACTTGTGTACAAACTATCTCATGAGGTTTATATAACAAACAAACCAACCACTCTAGAAACTTACTCCCTTTTTAAAACAACACTAATTCAAAGAAAAAAAAATCCCATCTTCCTCATTACCACAACAAGAAAGAGTCGGTCCAGAAGAAGCAAACAATAATAAATATCTAGATTCCTTGTATGCTTACGTTACACAAATCTAGAGAATAAGAGAAGAATTTTTTTCATTTTCTTGTTCTTGTTGTCTTGGTTGTAGATTCATTGTAGCTATGACATTGATTGATGTTAAACTAGAAAATTACTACCCTAATTTTTCGTCATGAGTTAGTAGTTATATTTTCAAGTTATTAACTGTTAATTTGATTTCACCATTCTTCAACATTGAACACAAACATTTTGAGGAAATAATTAAACTGATTGTTGATATAAGGAACATGTTTCGAGAACCAAATTGCATATCTCAACTGGATGAGCAAAGGAGTAAATGATTCGATGAACTATAACGTGGTTGCCAATTAACAGTTGTTGCTGGTATGTACATCAAGTCTCAATTATTGGTTCTTTTTTGGTGTTTGTGTTTCGGAAATCAAGTTGTTACAACACAAACAAATGAACATATTAGACGACCAGTGTGTTCCCACCGCTTATTACCACCATAGTTTGTACTTCCGGTAAGATTGTTAATTTCGGTGACTATTGAGGCTAAAACTACCGGATTGAGCTTTAGTTCTCATACTATGAAAAAGCTTATATGCGTGGTAAAACTCTCAATATTTATAATAATTAAACGAAACACGGCATCCTATTATCCTACGTATAGTTGAAAAGGAGGCAATAGAACAACATAACTATTAAAATACTAAAGAAAATATAACTAGTTAGCCATGTGAAACAACTAACTATTCACTATAATTAGTTTATTAGACTAAAAAGGTTTGTCAAAATTTTTATAATACCATTTATCCAGTAACTCTAATTTATACCATTTAAGTTTTATCTATCACATTCTTAAGTGGAAAAGAAAATAAAGTTTTGAGGATTTTTCCTATTAAAAATTATTAAAAAAATTAACTAAAACTGAAGTACAGTTAAAAAAGAATTAAAACTGAACTTAGTTAAAACTTAAAATCCATGTGACAAAATCATGTTACAATTGTACAAATAGTACGAATAAACAATAAGAAAACCAATCCCCTCACCCTACCAACCTCCCCCACCTAACATTAATAGCCATCAACCGTCCTCTCTTCTATAGTGTATAAATTATCAAAGTGTTTTTATTCACTTTTTGACCACTAAAGTTTTCATTCTTATTGTTTGAACCACATAATGAAATTTAAACAAAATGGATCTTGCCTCTTTATAAAATTTACTATACAACTTTGAAACTTGAGTGGCCTCAGATAGCACTTTTTCTAATTGGGGGCCGTTTTTGACACTTTCGGAATGCTTCCTGGTAAATGAGTTGAGACGAGCCCGTGTTTGACGAAATTTTGAGCTCCATCCTAGCTGGTTTAGAGATCTATTCCCAAAACTCGAGCTCGTCTAGTGGGTAGTTTTCCAAGCACGAGCACACCTCGATTCGACTCGTTTTATTTATTAATTATTTATATTATATACATATATAGAGGGTGAGTCTTGAAGCAACCGATAAAGTTGCTATTTTGTGACCATAAGGTCATAGGTTTAAGTCGTGAAAAACAGTCTTTTGCACAAAGTGTAAGATAATACTACATACATCAGATTGCGAAGCATTCCGACCTCTCCCTGGAACTACGCCTTTACATATATAATTATGTTTATATATTTATAACTATTATTTGAGACATATTACATGTGTTTAGTTATTCTATCACAATTATATATATAATGATATTTATTATGTAATTATACATTTATATATTAAATAAACAATATTACATTTATATAAATAATTGACTCGTTGCAGCTCGCTTAGTCAAACTCAATATACGAAACTCGAGTTAAATCTTGTTTATTTAAAAAACAGAAATTTAGGCTCAGGCTCGAGCTCAAGCTCAAGCTTATCTAAATTTAACTCAACTTATACTTTTAACAATCTGATATCGAGTATCTGACCCGACTCATTCACACCATTCTTCCATGTCCCTTCATGTGTGTTCAACAATCAAACAAATCCGTGTTTTTAGGCTTTTCATTAGAAGACTTTTGTCGTAACATAGAAAAAGAAAAATGTACCAACTGAAATTCACCCAGTTGGACCGGGCTACATTATAAGTCGTTATTGAAGCTACTTCTACAGTTCTATACAATAGGTTGGGCCTGAAAGATTCTCTGTTAATATTAAAGATAATAAAGCCCATTAATTCGCTTTGTGACTTGTTAGTTTGTGACCCCCACTCAGGGCTCAGGCACTCATCAAATTATATTAATTTATATTGTTGTACATCACAACTTTGGGTGACATAAGTTTTGTTTGTACTTTATTTGAGGCTAAAAGTTGGATGGCCATTTAAATCTCTAGCTAAGTTAATCGGCAGGTTTGGTGTAAAATTTCTTTTATCGTTCAAGAACATTTTTAAAAAATATATATTAGCAGTTTTAAAAAATAATAGAGGCGCATGTTCTTACTATCTTATGTTATATTTTGTATCATCCTTGTCAATCACTAATCAGATGGTTTTGTTGTATAAAGAACATAAGTAATGACTTTATAAATAACAAATATATGTTTCGCTACAAATAAACTCGAATGCGCTATCCCGACAATGAATTTGAAATGGGTGTACATCTATAAAATGTAATAAATCTATATGAAATCGGTTTTGATAGCTTATTTGTAGTTCCTTACTAGAAGGGTAGGGGACCGTTTGTTTTCTATTCTAAAATGTTTCTAATATCATATTATATTTTTTATCTTAGACAAGGGACTTTTCGTTTTCTCATATTCACATTCGATATGAAAATAAAGCTATCATGCAAAAAAAACCAGTATCATGACATAGTAAATATCGTGACACCATAACATATTATTACAAAACATATTATTATTAGAAGGCAAGAAAGCACTAATCATAAACAACCCTAATTAAGTCTAGAGTAAGCTAATACTAAAGGTCGTCTAGGACTATATACACAATCTACCACTAAAAGCACATATTTGCCTGAAGTGTAACATCCCACATCGGTTGGGAAGGGGAACGAAAGTCTCTTCATAAGAGGTTGGATACCTTCCCCTATCAGACGCGTTTTAAACCCTGATGGAGGTATTCTCCTCAAGTAACGAACAATATCCGATGCGGTTTCTTGTTTCTTTACATAAAGACAATACTTGAAAGTATCTAACATCTACACCTGCGGCTAACGCAACTTAAGAAGCATGTAGCATCGACACCTAAGCATAGAATCCCACCTTGAAAGTAGCCAGCATCTGAGGCTTGTATAAGCCAAGATATGAAACCCTAACAAAGATAAAATGTGTACAATTTCATGAAAATCCATAACTTTTATCCTTCGTCTTGAAAAAGTCCTATCACCAATCATATCTTTGGAGATGTACAAGTCTAACAAATCATGCTTAATATACTAATTTTTGTTAGTTTTGGCTTGCCTCAGTTCCTCTCCCCCGTTATGTTGAGAATTCCACACTCCGTACAAGTGTCGTCACCTATCTCCTTTGTACGTGTACGAACCATCTTAATCGTCTTTCTCTTATAATATTTAAAATGTGCGTTACCCTTAATCTAACCCTAAAGACCTTATTTCTTATTCGACCAACCTCGTGTTCCTTCACATCTACCTTGGCATTCTCATCTTTGCTACTATATCTTTCGCATTTGTGTCTTCTTGATTGACAAAAAAAATGGTTTCATATAATATAGCCCGCCAAACTTTAACCTTGTAGGATTTCCCTCTTAATCTTTATGGGAACCTCTTGTCACACAAAATGCATGTGATTGCTCTCCACATGCACCAACTTGCCTGAACGTTGTGAGCTACATTACAGTCAATGTTCCAATCATTCTGAATGAACGATCCTAAATATTTTCTTATTTATGAGAATTTTAAAATTAGGTCTCTACCAAAAGTTTCAAAATTATGAAAAAGCACTTCAAGTGTACATATGAAAGATTTCATCATGGCAATATGAATAAAACAAATTGTCATTATTGGGCATAATAAACCGAAACCTATGATAACAATCTTCCTTTCATACTACTTCAATGTTTTTTTAACAGTTCACCAATTCTCTAGATATTTTTATATTTCGATGTTCAACTTGAAACCCTTAACAGGGAACCCCAATTAATGTTTAGATCGTACAAAGCGCAAGAGCATTCATAATAGGTTCCTTATATTATTATAAGTGTGTTTTCTATATCATAAGAAATGGTTGTAAGTGGTTGTGAGTGGATAATAAAAAAAAATGTTAACATTAATCTATATATTTGGGGAAAATGCTATCACCTTATGAAATTTTAACTATTTTTTAAAGTGATTGTGAGTGAAGAAAAGAAAATAAAAAAAAATAATAATAAAGGTATTACAGAATATTATTTAATCGAAAAACAAAAAAAAATATTTTTAATAGAATTATAAGAATGTGAATAAAAACCTGATGTGAATGCTAACATATTTTATGTTTCAATTTCAATTTCAATTTCAATTTAATGTCTATCATTTACCCGAAAATGATGCATCTTCCTATTTGTTATATGTAATTATTCCCCTGACAAGAGGATTGTGACACTTTAAACGAGTATTGTGTTGTTGGGTGAGATATTCAATGTGTATTAAAACTTTGGTAAAAATGAATCAAGTGGTTGGATCCAACGACGGATCTAGACATTTTAACTGTGGGGGGCAAAAAAACGATTAAGTCATAAATGGTCTGGGTCAAATATTATAACAAATGTTTATAAAATAACATGAAAGAATTAATTATTACTTAAACAATATGCTTAACTATAAATGATTGTACAATCACATCTTACATTGACCATTTATGTGATTTTATTTTTCAAAAATACTCAATTACATCTTATTTAACTATTACTTTAATTTTGTTACATAGAATAAGTAATAAAATTAAACAATTAGGAAACACAAAGTGAAAGCTCAAAGTCTTAACAAAATAATTGATGAAAGTTTTATGTAAAAAAGTTCAAATTAATGAACATATCTAACAATTTATATATTTTCAATCAGACTATCAAAGCACCACTATTAGTACTCTTAGTTTTGTTTTGTAGAATGCTCTCACATTCAAAATTTGTCTCGTAGAGTGCCCCATTTTCCTTATTAGTTAATTTACAATGGCCTCTGTTAAGCAATATTTAATATTTTTAAATGGGGTCTTAGTTGGCTTATGGGGGGCCTAATGGCCTATCCCCCCTCTACTAAATTGTATCCGCATCTGGTTTGATCATTTCAAAATTAATTTCAAACTATAAAGATATGTAGATAAAATATTTTATTAAAAAACTTAATATGATTATAGTTATAGTAATATCTATATCTATATATATAATAAAGATTAAATTTTTGGACAGTTGGCAAATATAAAGCATATCTATGCCACTTGGCATTCTCTAGTATTTTTTTCTCTCTATTTTCCGACTCAAACTACTTTTTAATTTTTTACAAATCACATAAATAATTATTTAAACTAGTAAAATAAAATTTAATTTTTCTTTTACTAATTAAGCCATTGACAAAAAATACACAGAAATCTCGCAACCTACTTTTAAATATCTCGACAAATTTACTTTATAAACGAAACAATATCTTTGAAAACAAATTTAAAAAAATCAATTTAATTGTTTTAAAACCAATTTTTTTTTTTATAAAATAAAACAAAATTTTAACTTTTTTAGGGTTTTTCAAACTTTTTAAATTGTAGATAATTTTAGTTCTATTAAAATTCTTGTTACTTATTATAATATTTGAATTTTTTAATATTTATAATCAGAGCGGTATCTTAAATTTATTACCGTAATATTTTAACTGTTTAAAATTTATGTTGTTTATTACTTATGATTGTTATTAGTTATTTATTAATAATTTTTTGTAAAAGTGTTTATTATATTTTGAACTTAAATGCTTTTAAAAGGGTTGAATTTTTTTGATAATTCTTTTAACTGAAAAAATAGGTAAGATTTTATAAAAAGAGTAAAGAAATATACAATAAATAAATTTTAACTTTGATATATATTAGTTTAAAATAAAAAATTAATATTCACATAAACATTTTTTTAAGTACATTAAATTATAAACTAAAAATCATTTTAAAAGTTGTGAGATTTGTTTTAAGAAATTTTATTTTTTAAATGTGATGAGATTATATGTAAATTTATTTGTAAGAAATATATAAATTCTTAATTTATTTGTAAGAAATATACAAATTCTTAAAAATGTATGCTATTAATATATATATATATATATATATATATATATATATACTAGGCTAAAGACCCGTGTAACACACGAGTTCAATCCAAAAACATTGTTGTTGTTTAAAAAGGTTCGTAAGTTATAATGTTGTTGATAATACTTTGTATATAGCCTTTTGTGAAAATATTATTAGCAGATGGATTTAGATGTATTAATTCAATTAAATAACAAAATAACTAAAGATCTAAATTGATATACAATGTTTGCTGGTACATAAACAGGTTGCAAGTTGCAGTACGCATCAAACAATATTCGCAGGTACATAATAAGTTTGAACTTATAAGTATATATGTTATGATTTTTTTCAACTTGCAGGTAGAATATCAAACAACAGACAAAAGTAGCAATAAAAGTTGTATATCATTAAACAATTACAATACAACTCAGATAAAGTAAACATTTAAAATAACAGTTTGCAAATCATTAAACCATCTAAAGTAATATATAACGAAAGGAACGATAACTTGACAATTGCACATAACTAAAAAATTACAATACTACTCAGATAAAGTAAGTATCTAAAACAATCTATTGTATATGAGTAAGTGAAAAGTCAAAGAAGGTGTTTTATTGATATTCATAATAAAATAAAATGATACAAACACAACAAAAAACCACAAAAATTTAAAATAAATATTACATCATAGTATACAGATATAAACAATGAGTTAAAAAGAGTATAAAATTTGACTCTTTAGTTAATCTGCATAACATTTCATACATACCTCATTAAAAGGTTGTGTGAATTGTATAGATAGTTATACTTAATGTTATATATATATATATATATATATATATATATATATATATATATATATATATATATATATATAACCAGCATATAGTCAACCTGTAGGTATATGGTCAACAGATGGGTTAATTAAAATAATAAAAATATTATTAGCAGATGGATTTAGATACAAAATTATTATAAACAGCAATGTATTGACTTAATTAAACAACAAAGTAATTAAAAATTTAAATTGATACACAATGCTTGTTGGTACATAAACAGGTTGCAAGTTGTAGTATGCATCAAATAATCTTTACAGGTATATAATAAGTTTAAACTTGCAGGTATATATGTTATGATTTTTTCAACTTGCAAATAGAATATTAAAAACCAGACAAAGTAACAATGAAAGTTGTATATTATTAAACAATTACAGTATAACTTAGATAAAATAAGCATCTAAAACAATAGTTTGCTAATATGATTGAACCATCTTAAGTAATATATAGCTAAAGGAACGATAAATTGACACTTGCATGTAACTAAAAATTACAATACAACTCAAATAAAGTATGCATCTAAAACATCCTATTATGTATGACTAAGTGGAAAGTCAAAGAAGGTGCTTCATTGATGTTCATGGTAAGGTAAAATGACACAAACAAAACCGAAAACCATAATAATTTAAACTAAATGTTACATCATAGTAAGGTAAAGCGATACAAACACAACAAAAAATCACAATAATTTAAAGTAAATGTTAGGAAACATATAAGATAATGTTTTAACCCTAAGCAGAGTAAACAAATGACACTAATCATTCAATTTTTTTATAGCTTAATATCACATAATCAAATATTAAGTGATGAACAAAACAACATCTTATAATCGTTTCAAGATATAGAGTTTCAAAACGTGTTGAATAAATTATCTAGAAAGCTAAGATAGAATTTCAAAACAAATTCACCAACTTGCTCGACTACAGATGCATCAAAATAATTTGCACATATGAAAAGAATTCCAATCAAACATAATAATAATATGGCAGTATATATAAAAAAATAAAGAAGTTTAAAAATCAGAAGTATATGTAATACCTCTTCAAAGATGGATTGTTTAATCAGATCACTTCAAATCAAAAAAAAAAAAGAAAAATAATATCAATCCAAAAACATAATCGCAGAGGATGAAAGCTCAAATATAACAAAAAATAAATACGTTTTCTTGATGAAAACTTGAAGAAACCGAAGCGAAAATGATAACATTGATTAAGTCTGTCGAAGGCGCTATCATCAAAGTTTATAAAAACAAACTGCGAGTGTTCCAAACAGATACTATTTTTTAAAGATTTTTAAGGATGATTTTTTAAACAAAATAAAATTATTTTTTAAAAAACACTTAAAAAAACAATTTCATCAACGAAAGTTTAAAAAGATATTATTGTTGTTTTACTTGAAATATTTACATATTTAATTTAATCATATTTTATATGAAAATATTGTTTTATATTTTCTAAAATTTTATACAAACTATTTGATATTTTATTTATTCAATTTGTGTGTTATAAAATCGGGTATGATTTCATTTCCAAAGAAAGATACCCATGAATTCCTTCGAATTGAAGAGGTTCGATGAAGAAATCCCGTAATTTTTGTCACGATTCGAATATAAACCAATTATTTTATGGATTTGAAAGTGATCTGCAGTTTTTGTAGATGAATTATTTGAAGAAAGAAGAATCATCGGGTTTGATTTTATTTCCAAAAAAAGATGCACTCTAATTTAGGGTTAAATTTTCAAAATTTCTTCAAATGTCTCTAAATGAATGTAGACTAACATTAAGAACAGATACATATTTAGGCGGGAATTAAAAAAAATAGAGGCTTAAGAGAATGCCACGTGACACTAAAATTATTGTTTTATTAATAAGTATATATATATATATATATATATATATATATGTTTAACCCGTGTGTTTTTTTTTTTGAACGCCCAACTAATAAAACCCGACTACCCGGGGTAGCCCAAGCCCACCAACCATAAATTTCAAAGAAAACCCACCACTCGAAGGTTCACTGCAGTAAAAGTTTGCCAACCAACAACATTTTTTTACCGGTAGGACTTGAACTCACAACCTCCCCTAAAGGAAGTTATAGGGTTATCACTCTATCAAATGGTTGGTGGTCATGTTTAAACTATGTGTTACGCGAGTATGTAGGCTTGTAACACACACACACACACACACACACACACACACATATATATATATATATATATATATATATATATATATATATATATATATATATATAGAGAGAGAGAGAGAGAGAGAGAGAGAGAGAGACACGACATTAATTACTCATAATCTATTGTATTAATCTACCCTCTTTTTTGAGAACAACCCAACTATAGTAAAGTGTTTGGATAGAAATTATACAAACTAACATACAACAAAGAAATAAATAAATAAAAACTTATAATATGGCCTGCTGCTGGTTCTCTCTGAAGTCTCAATCACATACTCTAATTTATAATTTTATACTGATATATATACATAGTCTGCCATGGGGTTAGGTTTTGGTAACTTTTATATAATAGATCATTCTTTTATCCATATTATTTTATAGTTGGTTCTAAAAGGTTATTTTGAAAACATGCACATAAAAACAAGAGGTATAATCAATTTGTCCAAAGTGAAAAAAACAGTCTCTTTATAGGACTGATAAAATAACCCCGCAGTATGTATCCTCATCATATAACAAATGCAGTTGACATAGTTTTCATATATAGATTGATCTGGACAAAGATACATCTAACAGTTTACCAAAAATAGCAGCTTCAATTCCTTGTATGTTCAAGACCATTTAACTTCGGTTTTTTGTTGGAGGTGGAACCTAATATATTTATGGAAGTGATATGACGTTATATATCTGGTATATATACACATTTTCTTTGTGTATGTAAACATGCTATTTATACTTCTAGTTTGTACTTAGACAATATATATATATATATATATATATATATATATATATATATATATATATATATATATATATATATATAGTTGTAAATGTGTTGAGCTGCTTGTAAGCTATTCAAAACGAATTAGCTTGCTAAAAGTTATGGAGTCGGGCTTAAATGAGCCAAGTTTGACTATGCTTGCTGCTTAAACGAGCTTATTATTAAATATCAATTCACGTAATAATCTTATTAATATAAAAATATAGTAAGATAATTAAATAATTAATATACAATAAGATTTAAAATATAACTTTATAAAAAAGTAACTTGCAAACATATGTAAATAAACTAACTATATAATTAATTAATAACAAATAAGTCGAGTACCTAAGTCGGGTTGAGTATGAAAAGTTATTTATGTGTCAAGCTCGAGCTTTTAAAATAAAACTCTAACGAGTCAAGCTTAAACTTAAGCTCTTTTAAATTAAACCGGCCTAACACTAATTTAAACGAAGTTGGGCTTAGCTATAACCGTTTACAAATTATATAAGTAATTGAAGTTTACGCTCATGATGAAACATGTTGATAATAAGCTTAAAATAACAGCCGACTACTTATTTCTTTATCATCTTGTTTATATAATTATAACTCTAACTTAAATAACATTCTAATTTCTATTATTTATAAGCATATTGGGGTGTTTTTGGCACTTATCAATTTAATTTTTCCATATTTCTATCTTTCATCTCTTATCTTCTCTCTCCACATGTTTATATATACCTAAACTTTAAGATCATCATAGACCCACAATTTCTTTTCCCACTCTTCCATTTTAGCAATCATCAAAGTTTCAATCTTTCTGGTCCAAATAACAAACTCCAAAAATCCCAATTCAAGTTTCAACAATGGCAGCTTTTTCACACCAACACCATCAATCTTTTCTACTTGATCAAACTGTTTTCTTTACAAACCCTACCACCACCACCAGCACCGCCACCGCCACATGTTTCCCTCAGTTTCACCAGCCGCATGATCATGCTTCTGTAGTGATCAACAAGTTACAAAGCCCAGATTCTTCAATGTCAATGGTTCTTGATGATCAGAAAGTTGAGAGTGACATTGATCAGCTGTTGATGAAAAAGAGGAAGGACAAACAAATGGTTGCTTGTCATGCTCAATCTAAAGTATTTCACTTGATTAATTAGTATTTATTTTTTGCTTCATATATATTCTCTTATCAATGAAATTGGTTAATTACTAAAAGAATCTTTAATTTGTGATATTATAAATTTATAATGAAGGATACAAGCAACAAACTGAAGAAGCAAAAGAAAACCAATGATTATCAGGAGGAAAAGAAGAAAAAGAATACAAAGAAAGGTTCTTCTGAACAACAAGAAGAAGAAGGTGCAGTTGGATACATTCATGTTAGAGCAAGAAGAGGCCAAGCTACTGATAGCCATAGCCTTGCTGAAAGGGTACCATTTCTTCCAATTTTCATATCATACCAGTAATATTATATATTTAGGGTACATTTATTATAATTAAATTTATCATAATAGGGTAATTGATAGATATAATTTGATTAGGTTTTCTTTCTAGTTATCATAACTTTACTCTTGTAATAATATTAATAATACATGGTATGTTATGGGTTTTCACTATTCTATATGAGACATATTATTATATAATTAACCGAAAATGTTTGTTTTTTCTCTGCTTCAGGTGAGGAGAGAGAAGATAAGTGAAAGGATGAAGCTGTTGCAAGCCATTGTTCCAGGTTGTGACAAGGTGAACTGTCTTGCTTCTGTCTTAATTTGTTATTTATTCGTTTGTTTAAAACAGATAAATTAATTAATTAATTTAATAAACTGGAGTGATGATAATATTATTTGATCTGACAATTTCATGTGGGATTGATTGATATGTAGGTGACTGGAAAGGCCCTCATGTTGGATGAAATTATTAATTATGTCCAGTCCTTACAAAATCAAGTCGAGGTATATACATAAATATATATTTAATTTCTGTTAATTGATTATATTAGTTAAAGAAAATATAATTAGTTTGCTAATTAATGAAATAAAAAACAAACTGTCAGTTTCTTTCCATGAAACTTGCTTCTGTAAATCCCATGCTATATGATTTTGGAGTTGATTTGGATGCATTCATGCTTAAACCTGATCACCAGGTAATTAACTAATAAAAAGTATTAGAGTTTTTCTATGATTATTTTATGTTGTTAAACAACAATTAATATGCATGCTATAATATATGTCCAGAATATGAGCAGCATGGCACTGCCAATGATGCCAAGTGTACAACAATCGAGTGTCTCCGGAGGTGGCGCCACCATTGCTCCGGCGAACGATAACTACAACTACATGCCACAGCTTATTGATGCTGCAGCGGCTACTAATTCATTGTTGTTTCAACAAGCTCAGATGCCAAATATTCTATCACAGGTATCTTTTCAACCTTATCATGAAATGTCACAAACGCATCAAATATTCAAAATATATTGAAAATAAATTTATTTTTATTATTTTTGTTGTTGTTGTTGTTTATGTAAATAATTAATTTACAGGAAAATAATGAACATCAGTTTTGGGATGCGGATGAAAGACTAAAACTTGACAATCGTTTTGCTCTTAGCAATAACTTGACTTCTTTTCACTAGTAATGGTAATTGCTGCATATTCATTAGTAATTTTATCTATTTAATAATCTACTTAAATGTAAGATTGTATGCTAACTGCAATCATTAACTTGTTTTAGTGTACGACGTTGTAATGCATGCAAGGAGATTCATCCCATCATCATCGGCTAAGCGTATTAGTTAAATTTCATGTGAATTTTATCACAAAAAAATGTGACATTTAGTGATTGCTGTCTAATATCGAAGGTTAAGATCGACACGAGGGTTATGGATCGACTAGATTGATCGACCAAGAATCAAAGAACAAGAAGAACCTGATGATTTATGAGCACATATTTACAGTTAAGAAATGGAATTTTCATTTTAAATGTTTGTAGGGGATAGTAAATTCGTATTTGTTTTCCATTTTTATTTTGTAATTTGTATCTTGTATCATCAATTAAATTAAGACTACAGTTGGTTACTGTTGGTGTCACCTTTCTGTGTTGGTTCATTGTATCTGCTGTCTTATTTTGCTTTCTGTGTGGGGCTGAGATGTCAGAACATAAGCAATCTAATGAAAATATGTGTGTTTCCTTTGCTTCATTCATTATTACTATTATATATTTTTCTCGATATATATATATATCATCTTGATGACTTGAGACCTAGAGTTTCAGATACCATATTAATTATATTGATTGGTTCATACTATCATGGAAACAGTTGTGGTAACCAATAGAATATATTTGTAATTTGTTTGAGTACTTGGCATTCATTTATTGGTTTTTTTATTAGTTCATGATTAGTTGGAAAGTTTCATCTCTTTCGTTCATAACACTTGGGGTCTGTTTGGTATGAGATAGTGAAATGAATGAATAAATTGAATGAATGAGAAAATGAAATGGATGAGAGAATTGAATGAAATTAATCATTACATTTTATTATCCTGTTTGGTTACCCTTTAAAAATAAAATAAATTATTACTTTGTATTATTTGTTAGGTATAAAAACATGAAAGAATGAAATGTAAAAGTAGTTACGGTGGTGATGGTTGGTGGTGGTGGTAGCCGGTGGTTGGCGACGGCGGCGGCGGCCGGTGGTTGGCGACGGCGGCGGCGGCCGGTGGTTGGCGGAGGCGGTGACCGGTGGTTCCCGGCAGTGGTGGTGGTGGTGGCTGGTGGTGGTTCCTGATGGCAGTGGTTGTTGGCGGTGGTCGCGGTGGGCGGTGGGCGGGGGCGGTGGTCGGTGGCGGCGGCGATGGCCGGTGGTGGTCGATGGTGGTGGTGGTCGTCGTGGCTGGTGGTGGTTGCCGGTGACAAACGATCTTGTTAGGCGGTGGTGATTGTTGTGGTGGGTGAGTGGGTGGTGTTAATGACAAGAAGAGATGAAATGAAAAAAAAAGAAGCGGGGAGGGATTAAATGAATTTGAGAGAATGTAATCAATAATGTAATGATTCATTCCATTACATTCACTAACCAAACATGTTTTTTTTCTTTCATTTTTAATGGTTCATTTCATTCCGCCCCGCCCCTTATTCATACGTACCAAACGCTACCTTAGTATCTTTTATGTTAACGTCACATTACATTTTTATCACATCCCTAAGCAATCCTTGGAGCATCACAAGAAAGGATGCATCCCAACAAGGGATGCGTTCAAATACTCTTATTTCTGTCTTATTAATTTTTTACTCATCTTTTAAAAACTCTTATTTCTACTATTATATAATTACAATAACTATGTTAAATACTCTTGTATCCTATTAAAGTTAAATATACTTGTTGTTTGTGTGTGGCCTCCACCCAAGCGGCCAAGCCTGTTTGGCCATTCGAAAACTCGGATGCTAGAACCTTCATTTGGTTTGGATGCTCTTTCTAGCGGCTCACTTTAAGCATCGTTAAAAATGCTCTTAAACCATGAAAATGGTAATCTTATCCATCTCTTCTATCTCTCAATTTTTCGTAATTTTAAAATTAGAAAATAAATGAAAAGTAATAAATAATGTAGAAAAAACTAATATTAAATAGAAAGAGGTTCAAATACAAAGTGTAAAAAGACACAATGAGTTAAAAAAAGTCACAAAAAAAATTATATCTCACAATCTAAATCGAATTTCAAAAAAGTAATTCCGAGCTTTTGTTCCCATAGCCGTCCTAAGAAAAAAAATAAACGAAAAGTAAAAAAATAAAAATTAATTTTTTTTATTATGTCATTAATGAAAGACACAATGATGTCATTGTGTCATATAATTTTTTTTTATTTTTTCCCTGAAAGAGGAAGACGAGAGGAACAGAGACTCCGAAATACTTTTATGAAATTCGATTTAGATTGTGAGATATAATTTTTTGTGACTTTTTTAACCTCATTGTGTCTTCTCACACTTTATAGCAAACATACATTTTATAGCAAAAATACACTTTATAGAATAACCTCACTCTATTAATTAATCAAAAGAATATACGAAAAACACTCTACTCTTCCAAGTCATGCCAAGTTACATTTTTCCTTCACCGCTAAACCATGAGAATGATAATCTTAACCGTCCCTTTCATCTCTCAGTGTTCTTTTTCAAATAAATAGCAAATTACATTAGGCTAATTGGTAATAAATTGATCAATAGCAAATTACATGACTAAAAAGTATTTAATTAAACAATGTAAACTCTAATAAAATGATATGGATTACATTAGGCTAATTGGTAATAAATTGGTGTGATCAGAAAATTAAATGGGTATTTATAGAGTAAATCAAGTTTTTTCAATATAAATTTAAATGTGTTATTTCCTAAAATGGTGTAATTGAAAAACTTATTTACCAAAATAGTGTAGTTTCAAAAATATTTACCAAAATAGTGTTGCTTTTAACTTTTTTGTTTCTTATTTCTACTCTCATTGAATACTTTGTAAAAAAATTTAAATTCTTTCACATGTGAACTATTTAAATTTCAAAAAACTATATTTATAAAACTTTTTTTACTTTTCTAGAATATCGGTTTATAATTTTTTTTTTCCAAATCTGTAATCATGGTGTTAACAAAGAAACATTTTTAATTTCTATAAATTTATTTCTTAAAAAGCTTCCAAAAAAAATTTATTAGTCACAATCCAGCAATTTAATTTGTTTTTCAGACCTTTTTTCTGAATTGTTTTTTAAATATAACTTTCTTTGATTTTCGAGAAATATTTTTTTAATTTCTTTCAAAATATTTTATAATAAAGGTTTTTAAAATGTCTAATCGTGGTCCTAAAATAAATGTGTTTGCTTTTTATTTTAAAATTTTTTAAATAAAATTCTTTTTTATTTCTTGAAAAATTATAAATAGAAATATTCTTTATTTCTTTAACTTTTTTTATAATGTTTAATAGTGAAATTTAAAAAATATTTAAAAAATACATTCTCCGTTAGAAAAAGTTCTTATTTCAAATTATTTAGAAATTTTATGAAAACTATCAGATAGATCCGTAAATTATATTTATATTTTTTAAAAGATTTTTATTTATATTATTCAAAAACATAAATAATTTGAAAAAATGTTTTTATATCTAAGAAAAAAATATTTTTTTAAGAAAACGTTTCTAAAAGTTAAAGAAAAAATTTTAAAAAAATAAAATTTTTTATTGGATTGTGACTAACAAAGGTTTTTTATACTGTATTATAAATAATGGGTAGGGTTTTTACTATATTAAAAAAAAATTGTATTGAACTTTTGTAAATATATTTTTCATGTAACTTGAAATTTGGCTGGTTTAGCCTAATAAGTTTGGCTGGTTTAGCCGGTTTAAACTTGACAGTTCGGACTAAACCATATATATCAGACCAGGCATGTGTGTGTATAACATTTTATTTAAAAGCTTTTTAATAAATAAGTTTATAGAAATAAAAAATGTTTCTTTTTTAACACCATAATTACATATTTGAAAAAATAGTTTTTATAAAACATGTCAAAAGAAATTAAATAGTATTTCTAGATAATAAAAACAAAGTTAAATTTATATAACATCTTTAGACATTTAAAGAAATCATATGTTAAAGAATTTAAAATCTTTAGAAAGTATTTAATGAGACTTGGAGTAGGAAAACAAAAAATTAAAAACAATATTATTTTGATAAATATTTTTCAAACTACACCATTTTGATAATTAAAATTTTTAACTACACCATTATAGGCAAAAACTCATAAATTAACTAGTAATCGAAGGGGAAATTTGTTGGAAACAGTTGGTGCCGAACAACAAGATCAATAAACTTAACCCGCCACTCACCTCATCACATGGGAATTACGAGGAGATTTTTATCAACTAATTTTTATATCCACTCTATTATGTGTAATCGTTCAAGTAAATTTCTAAAAATTTTGTAATGATGAATTTTTGACTTAAATGACACGTTTAGGGCGTCATGAAACAAGTTTCTTGTAATCTTCTTTTTGTTTAAATCATGATTTTTCTTTAAATAGATTTGGTAATCACATCGGTTACCATGAATGCTATATCAATTCTCCTACTTTTCCCCTATGCCAATTCTCCTAACTTTCCCCAATTTTTATTCTTATCTAGTAGTTAATGGTCAAACTTACACGGAATTAAATTGGTAAAACAAAGTGTGACACTATAATGTACTTGTTGGTCAAACTTTGTACTAAATGTAGCGATCTATAGGAACAATTATGATTTGCAAAAGTAAATATTAAACAAACCTACAAGCTAGCCTATACAAAAATACAAGGAATTATTAATTTTGAGCTAGCTAGTCCTAATGCTATACGATTTTCTTGCACATCTTTTAACCAGCAAGTAGCACAATAGTATAAATGCTTTTGACTCTACCATGTTGTAGTTCAACGGACCACGTAGGTGGATTAGCCAAGTTAATAGTTTAGTGATGACAATTAAAAACTTCTAAAAGATCATTCAGATTCAAACATGTTATAAATAACTTAGATGATCATAAAATGAGGTACTCATGTTTAAAAACAAAAGTTAGCTTGATTAACAAAGTTTAGTGAGGGAATCTAAAATTCATGCAGATAACTAGGAATAGACCTGTCTGTGGTGACAAATCAGTGTCGTCATCATAGACCTTGTAACCATAAGTACAGTTTCTTGTGGTGATTCTTTGTTTAAATGTTTGAATGATAATTGAACACCATCTGTTAATTTTTAATTTGATGATCCATTGCACCGAGGTCAATGAAAACATGAAACCATAACTAAACTGTAAATTATACCTGCAAAAAGTAGCTCGGGGGTAAAGAGTCAAAGTTAGGGATTTAAGCGACAAAATTTTAAGCCTTAAATGGTTTAAGGCACAGTTCATAGAGAATAGATGTCTATTAGACTATTATATAAGATAAATGTTTAGATTTTATCATGTCCTTTAAAAGCTATGAAACATTTTTAAAACTTTTTTTATGCTTATTATGAATGAAGCTAAAATATAAGACAATTTAAACGAAATAAGAGGATATACCATATATAATGATGAGTCTAATATGAAAGGTGAAGATCATTGATTGCAAAATAAGTTTTTGATATATATCCTTACCATATTTGGCTATCTTAGTTAAAATTTAGCGATTAATGAAATGGCTAGTTATTGTTAAAATTGGATCATATATAACTGTTTGTTATTTCTTAATGTACATTATTAAAATATGAAAACCCCTACAACATAATATACAAATCTCAACCCTCAAATCATAGTCATAAAATAGTTGGAAAAGTCATATAGAAAGTGTTAAAGGGCTCATATTTCAAGCTCCATAATTATAAGTTGAATTATGTGATGTTGGTGGACAAACTAACGTTAAGAGTGAAACAAACTGTCGACTTAGCAATGTATGAAATGGAGTATTTTAAGAGTTTCTTAGTAGTGAATATTTGGTATAAATATATTATTTTTTGCTATTTCATCAGTTAACATGTGCAATAAAATAACATCCAAAAAAATTAAAGATAATATTAACAAGAATAAATAAAATTTGAAAGTGAGCTATTAGAAACTCACATTTACATAAATTTACGTCCTCAAAGGGATAACTCAGTGGTAATTAAAGCTGTGTTCCCCAATCAAATGGTTATGGATTTAAATCCTGCGATGTGCAGGTTTGATAAATTTCCTGTTAATAGGAATTGTTGTTAAAAAATAAATAATTTTACGGTTGTGAAATTTTATTGAATGTTAAATCGAAGAAAGTGCTAATAGAATGTTAAGAATGTAGACTAATAAATGGATTGGTACGATACTTGAAAAAGAAGAGATGCAAAGTAAGTTACGAATTACACATTCTTGTTTTATTTCATGCATAAAGTTAGAATAAAGACATGCTACACACACTGTATGAGGCTGAACAGAAGGGTATCGAATACCTCCAGATGCGCACGAATGACTATTTGTCAACATGAATCAACAATAGTTTTTAACAAATTATTAGTTTATATGAAACGTCTTATCGACTTAAAAAGATATACGTGTGCATATGAGTGTGTATATGTGTTTTTTAGAAGGGGTGAGAAAAGTTGTTACATATTGTCACGTTGGTTGCATCAAGTTAATAACCAAAACTAAATTGTTAGTAAGATTGTAAGTAATAAAATTTAAATCTTTTTACGGGCAAAAGCGAAAATGCAATTACATGACTGTTTGACTTTCATTTAAATTACACAAAAATAGATTTTATCTACTTTTTTAATCTCAAACATCTTTATCATGTTTTGATAATTCATCATTCTTTCTTTTCTTTTTATTTAAAATTTTGTTTTGTTTTTCTTTTAGTTTTATTTTATATGTCATTTTGTTTCCTCTTATAAAATTAAACTTAAAATGTTTTATATGTATTTGGATACGTAGCTGCAGCGTGGTGTGGTTTAGACAATTGATGCAATGTACATGACGTTTTAATGACGCATTATAATAGTATCAATTACCAACTTCACCAACTTCTTGTTTCCACCGTTTCACCTGGGTAAGCTCGGGCATTTAGCCTTCTCTGACAATACAAACGGCTTAAGTTGTATATCAGGAGACAAACGCTTTCCTTAAGGGAAACTCAATAACTTCTTCTTTCAACGACATGACGAATTTTATAACTCCACATAACTAGAAAGAAGCAAAAAGGGCAAAAGAAAAACAAGAGGGTTTTGTAGCCACTCAATCCATTTAATGGTTGACTTTCAATTTCTATTTACAAACCATAGAACAATAATAATAATAATAATAAAGAATGAAATCAAATTAACAACTTATCCTGCATCAACTTCTTTATCTGAAAAAACCATCTCTGAACCTCCAAAGAATCCACAAGCAACAATAATAATATATAGTCTCCATGCACTAGAAACTTTTTTGAAGAATGCCACTCTATGTTATCCAACCCATCAATCATGCCTTTGGGATTGATCGAAATGTATATCAAGAGATGCGTGTTGTACACTTGTACACAAATCTTAATCCACAACTGTCAATAATCAGTTTGTTCGTTCGTGCGGCTAATGATAGTACAAGAAGATTTGAGAACTTGTTGTGGACTTTGGTTTGAATTAATTTTCTGTTTATACAATGTTTTAGCTTATTGCTTGTAATTCATTTTGTATAACGGTTATATCAATGAAAAGCTGAAACAATATTCATTTTGTATACGGTTGTATCAATGATAAGCTGAAACAATATATATCAGATGTTTGGAATATTTAATACAATGGTTTTACTCGGCTGGTGAGAAAAACTAATAATGAAAACAACGTATTTACCAGATGTTTCCGCATGCAATATCTTTGCGTTCAAATTGCCGACTACTAGATATTCTTTTATTATATAGTATAGATTAGTGTGGTTTGTAAGTCTAAAAAAATGATGAGAATGTTTTTATATTGCAATAATTTCTGTGTCACCTACTCATACGTATATTATTTATCTTTAGAAGTATTATAGATTTATATTGTATTAGTTTCCCTAATCAATACTTAAATCTTGTATATATAACTTTACTTGTATATATGAACGTTTTTTTCTTTTTATTTTTTTTACGACGGACAAGATAGACTGAAAGAAGGTATGTAACTGTTCCGCTTATGCCTATTTTGATATTTTTCATTTGAACTCGTGAACCGACAGGTCGGACCGTGAACAGACCGTCGTTTCAACTTTTTTATCGGCTTATCTAGTATCACCAGGCTCCATAATTTATTTATTCAAGTTAAAATTTTCAAATATGTACAAAACATAAGGTATATATTTTACTTTTTTGTTTAAATTATATATATACACACATAAGAATTTATTAATATTTGTTATATCATCTGTGTTTCAAGATTATTACGACATTAAACCAGTCTCGCCACCTGTTTAGTTTATGGTCCTACTAAAACTATTGGTTTTTTTATGTGTTCAAACTTCAAAGCTGAAAGAAACCACTTTATCTTTAGATTTCCAGCAAGTTCTTTTTGAGATGACACTTCAAGTTGGGTTGACGTGGTTTTAAAGAATATATAAATAGTAAAGATGTATCCATGGTACGTATCAAAATCAAACATACCGACGTCATAAAATACTATAAACCTCCATTTCTTATCCAATCATTCTATACTTATTTATTATATATACAAACTGAGATTTAACTAAAAAACAAATGATGAAGTTGTGCTACTAACTTTCAATACCTTAAAAGAGAGAAAAAGTGTTGAGGAGAGATTGAAACTTGTTCCATCATGTATAAACGTTTGAGATACGAATCAATTTAAATATAATTTATATCAAAACGTAAATATTCAGAATTTCACAAAATTATATAAAGGAAAACCAAACATAAAAATATTAAAAAAAACTAACTTTTTTTTTTATAATATTAAAATATTCAAAAACAAACCTGTTTTAAAACCCGTACTTCCATCACTTATGTATAGTCGTATGCGAGAGAGTGACACCATCAAGTTGAAAACAACAAAATTGTCGAAACCAAAGCTAATAAACTATATAAACAAGTTGAGAATATGGATCATAGTGTGTTTTTTGAAAAATCATATTTGATTAAGTTTAAGTCCACGTTTCAAAATTTATTTGTGTTACTTGAATGTTATTTGAAACCTAAGAACCTTGTGAGTTCTAGGGGTGAAGCTCCTAGACCATAGGGGTTCTAAGGGAAAATCAAACTCTTGGTAGGGTTTGAGGCAGTTGCACGATATGGTCTAATAGCAACACCCCCTTCCGAGGGTTTGTGTTGATCGAGAAGTTGATTGTACGCTGGGAATTGTATCGCATTCACACTAATAGAAAGTTGCACAAAATTAATCAGTAGAGAGTACTGATAATGAGTAACAAGTGCTACTAATAACTAATAGTAACTAAGATCATCACAACTTGGTCCATTTGCAACAACTATCAATAGAAAGTTATCAATAGTAATTGATTGTCGATAGCAACTATCCATCAATAAGAAATTCAATTCCATCAAGAAAAACTAAGTTGCTACTAATGGCCCGGTAAGTCATCAACGATAACTTATTTATTGATAATGGAGTTCTCATTGATGGTTTCCCCCTATATAAATGTCCAGATATCGATAGTTATAACCACCAACTATCATACTTTTTCACAAATAATTGTAACGTTTCGTTGCATTGGTTCTCCACCTATATGATAAAATACCATCGGCCACACATTTTTAGCAAGGAATTTTATTCAAAAAGCCAAACAAACAAGCAAGGAGCCATAGGCCACTTATAGTTGTTGCTTTTATTTTTTATTTTGGTTTTTGTCGGATCATAGGTGATTGCCGATGGATTCCAACAATCAGTGATCTTTGGTTACTTACGGTCAATTTTATTTAAAGTTTTATACATGAAGACATCAATTTTTTAAATAATCAAATAAACTTGAGATACGGGTATTTATATCATATATGTAAATTTTGACTTAAATCACTAATTTAAAGCTAAGTAATCTCCTTTACAAGTTCTTTATACTTTTCTAACCTTTTACGGATATATAAAGCGCGTACTATATAGGTGCTTCACTTAGCTTCAGTTTTAAGCAGAGTCCAAAGAGGAACCGAATTACAACCAATGATCTCAATATCACATAACAATTTTACTAGTTGATTAAACGTTTGCCGTCTCTTTTATGAAAAAAAAAAATAATTATCATAGTTCTAGTATTTCTTTAGATTATGCATGATTATAAAAGTGGAGCTAGATTAGAATATTATTAATTAATGGTGGGCGAATGGGGACGGTGGTCCAGTGGCGGTGCAACCCCATATGGGTGTGCTTCTTCGCCGTTGAATTTTTGTTGTCTCCTTTGGTCCACCACCGGTGCAACCCCAACCCCACCTCACCCTTTTACTATTCTTAATTTATAAGGTTTTTTGATGTTATATATAAGTTAATTATCATCATTAACAAATTAAATGAAAATGATATTCTTGATATTTATATAAAACTAGGGTTCGGTTTTCGTGTGTTTCGGCGTCTTGCTTTTTAAACAAAAATTTATATTGAAATGTAGGTAAAATTTGTAGTTCTAGTTTAAGGTTAATCTTGTTTTCGGTTTCAATGTTTCATACCAAATAAAAGTCTAAACGAGTTGAGATGAGCTCAGACTTGGTTCGTTTAAGACTTTATTTTTAAATCTTGAACAGGGCTCATGAGTTATATTTCAAGTTCATGTTCAGATCGTTTATTATTTATTAATTCTATAATAATCTATATATATATTTATATACATGCAAATAATTATACTATCTTTTATATAACATAATATATATTAGTTAATTATTTTTAAAATAAAATTATATATAATAATCATTATTATATAAATATAAACACATTAAAAGATAATTATATAATTAAAAGACTCATTTAGGTTTGTGAGTTTGTTTGACCTTATTAAAAAGAAATTAAACAAATTCATTTTAAGGGAAGTTAAGCATTTCATAGTGAAATATTAAACAGATGGATGTTATTATCATAAGAAGGAAAGATTGAGCGAACACATATAAACAATCACCACAAGGAAAGATTGAGCGAACACATATAAACAATCACCACGTTGATTGAATAGAAGAACCATTAATTAACTGTCAATTTTGACACATAAGTTTAATTGTTTTTACTAGTCTCAACTAGTATGATATCATCGGTATATATTTCTAAACAACATATTGCACCTTTTAGACATTAGAGTGTGTTTGAAAACCTCACTTGCACCACAATCTATGCCTTAAGTTATATATTGTTGTGATTTTCTAGCCATTACTTGCTTGATCTAACACCGAGTTTAACCTACCATAAGTCTCAAGTTCGGCTTCGAAATCTTCGTGATTATCTTGACTGATTTGAAGCACGTGATATTCTTGATCATCTTCGTTGAGTCGATACCAGGGCATAAGTACGTGAGAATGCAACTCTTAGATGCCTTTTCTTTGATCTTTTCTATTTGCATACAATAATTTGTATCCTCTTGAAGACATTAATATAATTTGTTTCAAATAGCACCTAACATATTTTTAAGGACCACTGGTACATGTTCGTCCAAGGGGCATGCATCTTCTCTTCTGGTCCAACCACTATTGACCACTAATACAATGAGGGACTCAACAAATGCCATTGGTTAAGTACAACGTTGGATGTGTGAGATTAACATCTTTTGTTACTTTATATATATATATATATATATATAGTTATATCCTAATGGAGAAGACCTTTTGTCTTTGAGCAAAGTCAATGAAAGAAATTGTGATGGTGTGAAAGTATATATATATAGTCATTTCACAAAGTTTCTTGCTTCTAGGAGAAGGAACTAACTTTCTTTTGGTCCATTTAACAAGTTAGACTTTGGATCCTTTTATTTATTTATTTTGTTGCATGAACTTTAAAGCTTTCATACTTCATATGACCAATCCTTTCGTGCCAAAGTTTTGACATTGTTAGGGATGACCCAAAGGTATTTGTTAGGGCTATTGGACAATTCATAGCAAAAATGACCCACTAGCACACATTATGTCATATTTTAATAAATTACAACCATATATAACTTAGTATAAACCATTAATACATTCAAATATGACTTATAAATTCATTCATGCTCATTCTAAGCGAAAAGAACCAATTGATGCCCGTTATATATCTTGAAACTAAGCAAACTTTCTGACTAAACCAGAATACTAACTTCATTACTACTCCCTTATGGATATGAACTAACGGTACATAGCATTGAAAGTGTACTCGTTATCACAATATACGGGTCATGATATCATTAATCCCATAGAAACTCTACTTTGTCTAGCCCCGAGGATTGTGACCACAATTTCTCCCATGCTTACTCCTGTTTTTGTTACAGAATTTATAAAATAGTTTATTAATTAAGCTTTATTTCTTGATTTTAGTTTGCTACCAGCTTTACCACAAAATATATTTATTATCTTTTAAATACATTTTTCTGATTTTGCTATAGATTATGTTAATTCATTTTTAAATATTTATTTCCAGATTTTGCTACAGATTTTATTTGTGACGTAATTTCCATACGTAGAAACCATAGCCAAGTGCCTCCATAGCTAATTTGTAGCAAACTTTAGAGTAGGGCCGTTCAAATAGCTAGCGGCTCGTAGCTCGTTCGGAAAAAGCTCGTTCGAAATGGCTAGGTTTTAAACCGAACCGAACCGATTTGACTCGGTATGATAACGAGTTGAACTCAGCTCGGCTCGGTTTGTAATGAGCCGAGCCGGCTCGGTTTAGCTAGCTTGTTAGACGGCTCTGTATGGCTTGGATTATTTTACTTGTGATGTATATGTTTTTTTATGTATATAACATATATCATTGCATTTACTTATTTGTTAAGAATATAATATATTTTTTAACTATTTTTTATCAAAATATTAAACTATAATGTTCGTTTTGGATGGTTTCATGTGATGCTTCTATATCTTTATATATTAGAATAAATTATTCAAACATAATTTTAATTTATTACTAAAAGCATACTACTGGTTTTATGTGTTGTTACAGGTTTTATTCGTTTGATTTAGATAATGATGAATTTATTTGTATTTTATTGAAGTTGAACTTAATTTCCTTAAACTAATTCATATTTTATGAAACTTGATATAAACCGGTAATGAGTTATGTAATATTTTAAATTTATTTTGCATTTGATTATTTTAATTGTGTATATATGATTAAAACCGAGCCGAGCTCGAGCCCAGATTTCCCGCTCGGATTTAAAACCGGACCGAGCCGAGCTGGCTCGGTTTAAATTCGAGCCAAGTTCGAACTTGCCTTGGCTTAGCTCGGTTCGGCTCGTGAACATCCCTACTTTAGATAGTTTATCCATACCAAAATCCCCTACAGTTACCTTTAGGTCATCTTATATACATATACAGTTTGAAAAAAAAAATCACTCTAGGTTATAAGAAGATGTGTTTTGTGTGTCTCATTTATCATGACGAATATAGATATCCAAAACCGAAAATAAGATGAGCATGGATGATATTTATTGTCATGTACATATTACACTTATATATAGATTTTACCAAATTATCTCATATTTGTTTGAATTCTATTGAGTTATTTATGTTGGTTTTGTTTTTTGTTTTTTGTTCTGATTAACAATTAGGAATTTACAAGGCTTATGTACTTTCTTAAAATTAATGTAGACCTATATAGTTTAAGAATTGAAAGAAAATAATAATACAAAAAGTCCATCTTTTAAACTTGTGGGGATAGGAAATAAATAATTGATTCTATTGCATTCGAAGAAATACAAGTGTTTGAATTGAAACATCAAGCCCTCCACTACCAATGATACATCTCTATCATATAGCTCCATGACATTAAAAAACCAAAATATAAATATAAATCTAAAAGCCCAATGCTTTTTGATACGTTAATAAAGTATTTATCATGCTAGCTTATGGCGAATGTGTGTTATTTAGCATTCATAAAGAGATAGGAAGGGCAAAGGAGATGAGAGCTCAACTGATCGAAACAAACAGACCAAATGAGGTTTGTGGTTTGCTTATAATTAACTTTCAGCTACAAATCATAACAAAACAAAATTGAAACTTATAATGTTCCTCTACATTTATACAAACTATAATTATAAGTCATATATTATTAAGTGGATAGTTTGTTAAAAGTTCTATTAGTGGGGATATCCGCCACCATTGGTATAGAAACAAGTATTTGATATGATATTTTGCTCTTGAAAATTGTGTTGTAAATTTGCTACAGATTAGCTACCAATTTTTGCTATGGCTTTTTTGTGGATATTACATCACAAATGAAATCCATAGTGAAATGGAGAAATAAATATTTGAAAAGATATGTAAAACAATTTAATAAAACTTGTAGTAAAGTTGAGAATTAAATATTTGAAAATAATGAAATAAAAATAGAATTTCGTAGCAAAATCGAAAAGATAAATATTTGAAAACATTATAGTTTATTAAATTTTAAGAAAAATTTGTGATAAAATAAGAAATAATAAAAAATAATTTAGTAAAATTTGTAGAATATCAGTACCAAAATCGAGAAAGTAAACATCTTAATTTATAAAATATGTAAGAAAATTGAGAAATATATATAAAAATAATTTAATAAAAACCATATCAGAAATAAAAACATATTTAGAAAAACAATTAAGAATAATTTAATAGACCTGGTAGCAAAATCGAAAAATAAATATAAACTTCGGTCAAAACTGATCAATCAAAATAAATCTTGGTCAACTAAAGTCAAACTTAATCGCTTATAATCAATAATTGACATAATTAATCAAATCATAAGACCTAATATGTACTAATATGAATCAATAGCTACAACCCAAATATAAAACATCGGTTAATATTTCTACAGTGATGATTGAAGCAAATATGAATAGGTAACAAAAGTTTGCACCAAAAGCAATCTGTGACAAGATTATTAGCAATAGCCAAACTTGTCGCAAAACCCATTTTTGCTGGTAATTTGCTACGAACTTGACAGTAGTATATACTTATTTTTATAGTAACGGGTTCTTGTATTTGACGACTCAATTATCGATAAAGTAGTTAAAGTGACTATAAAATTCTTAAAAAAGTTACTTAAAAAATTATATTATATAATTCATGATAACTGACATAACGAGATAGAAATGATATAGACAAGTATGAATACACGATATATAATGTATCGTGTAATAAGATAGTATGCTAAACAACATAACAAATAACATGAATGATATGAAAAAACGCTATTAACTCATCAACATTCGCTATCAAATATGTCGGAAATGTGTTCGTTTTTCTTTACTGTTCTTACAAACTTGTTAAATATAGTTGTTTTGTCCAAACTAGTGTATAAGGAATAATTGTTTAAAGTTAAAATCTTAATCAAAAAACATGTCTGGTTAATAGAAAGCACCCCAAGTTTGTGACAATTTACTTTGATGATCATATGCCAATCGATTGATTGATAATGACACTTAGTATGTGCCCACAGTTGACAAGGACATTTCATTCCAACAAAATTATTCAAAGTAGTACAACCTATTGATGGTAAAAGTCTTAATTTTTTTTAAAATTAATAAAAAAAAGGTTTGAATGTTTAAAGAAAATAGGTTTGTGTAGCATCGTAGTGTGGTCTAACAAATAAAATACTTTCTATGAGTGATATTGATTTGTTTAGTTACGGTTATGTCATCTATTTGAAGTTATTGTAACACATGACACCATATTGTAAAAAACATTGAGAGTGAATATTAATTTTATCATATATTACTTTTTCTCATGTTATACATTTTCGTTCGATATTAATAAAAAGCAAATGTGTCGTGGTTGTTTGGAGCGTATGCTTTTATACAGAATTTGTAGGGTTCGATATGTATCCGTTGCAATTTTTTTTCTCCACGGGCTCATTTCATTTTATTTATACTAAAAAACCATTTGATAAAAGGTAAACCAGATGACCCAAAGCTACAAAGTTCCGGTATGTGCACGGTCTAATGGCTATCAATTTATTTAGACTAGATATACTAATTAGTCTTACCTTACATTTATGTAATTGATTTTTTTAACGATAGATTAGTGGTTAGTAGTTGATGCCACGAATTTAACAACTATTCGTCAATACTAGGGCTAGAACCTAAAACCTTCAAGACAGTCAAACCTTCTTACATTCCTTTTGGACCATTAGACCGAGATACAATTGGCTTGTGTAATTGGTTATTAGGTTGTTTTCCATTTAATAAATATCAATTAAAAAATAAATAAAATAAACACAATGTGGACACTTGTAAAGTTGGTTAAACTTGCATTAATGGTGACTTCTTGTCCACTGGTGAAGGTCCAAGGGACCAAGACCCCCACCACAATTTACATACAAATCGACAGACAAACATCACACACCAACAGTTCAATCTTGTTATCAAATAAAACTATACAACTTTTTAGTGAAACCTATGATATTTATGCAAGAGCGAAAAAGAACGAGACAGTGATCTGTCTTTGATACAGAACTGAAAAGCTATACGCAACAACGATAAATTGATTGTAACGTAACGACTTGAAGAGCCATCGAACGACATTTTGGGGCCAGCACTTGATTTGCTTGTCTCCTTCTCTTTGGATTTTGTTTATTTGTGTTTTCTTCACACTTGAATTGAGTTTATCGTTATATCACAATATTGATTATATGGCTTTGTTTAACGGTGTTACAGAATGAGCAGTCAGAATCCAAAATCAACATTAAGATCGAATAAGACCACTCGATCACGTATGTTACCGTCATATCACTACTATTGACTATATGGCTTTGTTTAGTGTTGGTACAGAATGAGCAATCAAAATCCCAAAATAATATTAAGATTGAATAAGACTGCTTGCTAACGATGTTCAAAAGTGATCGTTGTGAGCCTGGTTGGACCATACAAACATATGGGTATATATGTGATGTTCTTGTATTAATGCACGATGTTCAAACGTATTAAAGAATGAGTGCAAGGTATGGGCAAGTGAAGGAACATACCATAAGATTTAAAAATGAAATAGACAAAAGTTGTGGCGTAAAGAAGTTAAATGTGTGTATGTCTTTCTATTTCTATGTATAAAGAATATGAGGTTGGTTTTGTGTGGTTAGTTTTATATAATTTACACACTCATAAATTAACTGTTATATATCATTCTCAGCATTTTATGCTATCTATGGGAAAGAGGTAAGATTTACCTCTCATCTCATTCACCAATGTTTCATAAACACTAACCATTATTATTTATAACAGATGAATATCCATGTTTTCGAAAGATGAATGCATATTCAGATTGTATTACAAAGAATCAAATAAAAGAAAAATGTTTCAGAATTAAACAAAATACACCGAGACTCCGGACAAGAATAGACACCGCTGCCGCCAACAACCACCGCTGGCCACGACCAACACTACAACCACCACATGGTGAAGGAGACGTATGGGTGAGCGTCTGCTTCACCACATAAGCCCGTCATGCTTCCTTCATCGTCGGTTTTCCAGAACATGAAGCATTAATAATGACAAAACCACCATTAATTCTCACATTTCAACATAAGTTATAACAATCTGACTCTGTGGTCCTAGACCAAATCATAAGACTAATTCTCAGATTCCAACATGACTAAAGCAAATAAGCCATGTCACATGTGGTCCTGGACATGAACCATAGAAGAACAGCATCATCACCATTTTCAGAGGTGATTAATTGAGAGGTACGGCCCGTACACTGAACCTATGAACCTCTTGTTAAGGTTCATGGACCATTTGATCATCTTCAATAGAGTATGTACCACCATGCAGAATCTAGTAATTGTTCCTTTAGAGTCTATGGATTGATGATGTTCTAGAATAGAATTTTTTTTATAACCTCATTAAAATGAGAACACCATTCTCAAAAAGCTTTTATAAATAAAATCACCATTTTTCGTATCATTATTGATTGTAGTGAATTGGCTCCAAATAGTTACTTTATTTGTAGGTAATGAAGGGTAGTATAGGCTATTTTACAGACATCCAAGAAGTTATTTGTATTATTTTTGTTTGGATAATCAACCATTAATTTTTCTAAATTTTTATCTGAAAATGCATAGTAAACCTGTAAGAAATTACCTGTTAGAACTGCCGCATAAGCCTTCAAGGATCGTAGGCACCTTCTTCTCACTTTTCACAGATGATGACAGTACAACGGATTGTAATCAAATCAGAGACAATTATATATATGTTTGAGCCACCATTTAATAATAAAAAAAACGACAAATGTAAATTGGAAAGTTCAAGTTTCATACCAAAAAGGAAGGGGGTAACCCGTATCTCAAAATGCTCTTGGCAAATAAACGAACTGCACAAAAATGCATCCAGGAAGTAAAAACCTGCAGGATCAGTGTGGTACAGTTAAATTTAATCATGCTATAGAAAAGAAGAAATTAACAGCAACGAAAAAAACGTTGTGTGCAGTTGGTCCAGATTTAACTTGGTATTACTTTAAACTCTTGATGGCTGAACCTATGTTACAATTAGCATTTCATTTAACTATTGAGGTGGCAACATGGACGAGTCAGCTGGTCAACGGGGTTTGGTAACGGATCATTTAGGTTGAATCATAAACAATTATGTCAAGACACTATTACAAAAGGTAGGTTACAAAAACATCTTTTTGGAATTTATACTTAATTGTGTTAGACACGATAGCAAAAGGTAGGTTACAAAAACTATAATCCCAATCTGTTAAATAAACTACTTAAGATGTTTTATGCTTTTGGATAACACTTTGGGCAATGTTTGAACTTTGAACAGTTTGACCGATTCGTATTCAATGTAGCTACAAATAAGATCTTGCCCATTTGACCATATTTTGAGATAAAATGTATAACCCAAATTAACCCGTTTACATATAAACAAGCGGTAGTGATAGCCTTAAGGGTAGTGGTTTGGAGGACACACGGGTTTATGGGTGGATGTCCATTTAAGAAAATAATTTTTTTTATTAACATTCATAATTAGTGACATGTTCTCCATGCTATAAACGTGCATACTGCATATGTCCTAGTTTCTGTTTACCGATCTGACACTAAATGTACATTTGGACACTTCTTCCTTGTTTGATACCATGCAGATTAGTATAATTTGTTACACTGTTCGCTACATTTGGATGTTTAGAACTATATTATCTTGAAAATGTGACATTTCATAATAATAATAGCAAATCTTAGACATTGTTACAGGAAATGTGATAGGACCCTCTTGCTAATGTGGCTTGGTGGCTCGATAGCACAAAAGCGTAATGATTATACAAGGAAATGTAAAAATCCGGATATATGGAGAACATTAGATGTTTAAAGATAAAACCAGGACCATTCACTTCAGCCTCCCGCCTCCGTGAATTTTTAAGTATAATACAAATCTTTTTATTCTATTTCTAATTGCACATGTTCCTAATATGTTGGGTAAGCTCCTGAGGTTTCAGGGATTCTTAATCTGATATATTTGTGTAAATTGTTTATACATAATAAATTCAAAACATAAACTAAGCATAATATATTCAATAGATTAATTAAGAGAGATGAAAAACCTCTCTATAATTGGTATAACACCATTGAAAAAGAGAGCTTTTTCAGGGATTCCTGCTCTTGCATCAGTTTTTCCAGCTCTTGTTTTTGACTCTCTTGAGTTTCTGAGTTAAATTCAAAATCTGAATCACACTTGGAATTAAAAAAGAACAAAAAATTACATATCCTTAACAAAGTTTTTTGATGTACGATAGTAATGGTCATATTATAAAAAGTATGCATGAATACTATTAACAAACTCACTTGAATCCTCTTTCATGAGCCTTAATTCAGAAATTATCAGCATCACGATTAAATAATGTTACAGTATAGAGAGCATACTCATTGTCCTCATGTACATTCTTGGAGGATCTGGGGACCTAGAAGAATTAGTTCAGTTAAAAGGTAGAACTTGCAAAATAGAAAAAAGATATATAAAATAAATAAAAACTGTACCAGCTGAATCATGAAACTTCTATGTAGTATTGTATTACATGATCATAATAATAACAGTAATCATAACAAGATGCTCATACCACATAAGTTGTCAGCCTCTCATAACATGACAAACAATCCTTCTGGGAATACTTGGGAACGACAGCAATGAGTGTAACCAAATTTTCTGAATGATGATATCATTAGGCGTTACTAAATTGGACAGATCACGAACAGGTAAGCTGGAACATGAATTTGTGTTAATCACAGTTACAAAAATATTTTATTAAACAGTAACCTACTTCTTTGAATACAACGATTTAGTAGGTTGTATGCATAAACATACACTTTAGTAGGTTCTACCTATTCTATGCTATTTTGATGTGGAATAGATCCAATACATAGCAACACTCTTTCATGGAGCAATAGGAGATTGGAAAATGAGTTGAAAAGAAGCCCAACTTCAAAAGGGCATAACTCTCAAAACTGAGGAGTTACAGGCCCTGCCTTATAAGCACAGAAAGCTCACAACAGACCAGATGTCATAAATGGCATATGGATGTTTGCCTAGCTCTCAGCCCTAAATTCCTTCTTTTAGAGCTTTGATTATGTATTTTCCAAAATCTAAAGATTATCTGTTTCTATTTCGGTATTTTGTTACCCTTATATTTGAGATTCTCATGAAATCAGAAATTCCATTTAGTTAGATGAAATCTTAAATGCTTAAATGTTTGGTCAACGTCGAAAAATTTTGGCAATTCCTGAAACAATTAGATCAGTCCCTTATTATCAGCTGTTCTTGTAAGCTGAAGGTATTCAAATAATAAACTATTAATTTCTCTCTAATGTGTTTTATATTTGTTTTAAACTTTTGTTCTGCATCACATTTGACCATTTCCTTTAATCTGTACTATTTAGGTGAACCCATAAGACCTGGTATACCCTAAATCAAGCGGTTCATAAGTTAATGAGTCGAAACTGCCACCTCAGAATGATTGTTACCAAAGGCGTTAGTGTGTAGATAGTTTACCTTCCAGTTTGCTTTGCGTTAATTGCATTGAGTTGGCTTCAAACATTGTTATACTCAGCAATACGAACCTGCCATGGAGGAAAATGGGAACCCGCAATTAAGACTTTGATGAGTTTCCAATATGGGTGAATATATAGATCTCAATGATGTGTCTTATACACATAACATCAAAACAACAAAATGTGCCAAGAGTTTAACAGAAACATAGAAGAGTCTCTAAGATAATATATAAAAAATATACGAAAAATGTAAGCATCTACATCAACATGCTTAATTACTACTATCAGCGCAGTATCAAATTACCACAAGCACAGAATCAACAAAATTGATAAAACCCTATTATGCAAGCACAAAGGTAAAACAAATACAGGGATGAATCCAATATCTGTGAGAAATAGATAAGCGCATAGGTTCAATATCATATTTTTGAACATAAATCCGAATACCATGCAAACTTTTAGCATTGATACTACTACTTGCTAGTCTTTTTATGTCTCATGTTCTTACAAACCATGCTGCTTATAAAACCTATGAGTTACACTTTTTGCAAGAGGTCAGTTTCCAAGTACTCTTGCATGTGTATTGATCACATAGTAAATCCATTGTTTTTACAAGCATATGAATATGCCAAACAGAAACTATATCGTTTAATTGCAACAAGAACCTCGTAACCGACTGCTATCAAACCATGTATCTGTGTGATATCAAGCTTTCAACCTACCCAATTTTGTTTAGAATATGAATCTCCCCTATAAACTCTTTTCTACATGTCTCTTAGTGTTTACTTTCAATCACTCGTTTAATCAGAATTAGTAAGCTCATGAATCGCACAAAAAATTGTTAAAACATAACTTTACAAGTAACAACCACATTGCTTACACTGAAAACGAAAACCATAAGAAAAACACATTGCACATAAATCAAATCAAATAACATCAAACAGTGGACATAAACAATATAGCTATATAATTAATGAATGATCGACCTTGAGGAGATCATCGCTTAGGACTAGAGGCGAATCGAGAGTACCAACACGTAGATTAGGGATATTGAACTGCAAAATCACTGAATCGGTACGAATTACGTAACGTAGATTTGCAGATCAATGATGAAGATGTGATGTTTGTAGATTTAAGCAGAGTGAATGCAAATGAAGAAGATGGTGGTTGCTTTTCGTCACGATTGCAGTTTGTGTGTTGGATCATGAAACACAACTCATTGCATTCGGATTCGGGTTTTTCCGACCCGTTTGATAATATCTGATATAATTAGTTAAATAGTTTATCCGTCCAATAACCTCTCTTGATGTAATGGTTAAGAGAAGGTGAGAGGGATTGTATCTTTCGAAGGTTCAAGGCTTAAAACTTAATATTAACGGATAATTATTAATTTGATGATATTAATTACTAATCTTGTTAAAAAAATTAGTGTATCTCTTAAAAAAAAGTTAGAATAGTTTATGGGGAAAAAACAAAAAGAAATCACATCTAAAAAAATATACATCAAAAGATACTTTATTTTCAAGTGAAGTGCGTGTTATATTTTGAGTGGTGTAAAATTTCACCGACTAAATTTCAGATTTGATATAGTAGTTATTCTACTTAAAACGGTAGTTGCACGGTTAATTAGCTTAAAATGAACCATTGACATTTGCTCTGGTTGAGCCAGAATGTTTTTCCAGTTATATGTTTTCTTCTAAGGGGGTTGGGGACGTGGTCCCGGTTGAAAAATAGATATGTATGTCCGCTTAAAATAACACATATCTTCCGAAGCATATTAGTACATTTGTCGTTAAAAAAAGTTTAAAGATGTTTTTATAGGAAATAGGAGACATGGATCCCGTATGATTAAATCATAAAATTTAATTGTGACTAAATACAAACAATTAACACGAAAAATGTGATATGTGTGTGGACGTTTTTTTAGGATCGTATAACATATAATACATTTGTACGTATTGCTTTGAATTAAATACACTGAGCTTTTTAGTTACTTTTATTTTTGTATACACTATATACAAATGCATTATACGGTTTTTAATATATTATTGATTTTGAATTTAGATATTATGTTCTATATGATGATTATATATTTACGTCAATGAGAAATTAACATAGGAACGAGAGATTACTATGTTAAAAATGTGAACGAGACAACTAAGAAACTAAAAAAAAAAATCTATTGTTGTACTAAATAAACATTTAAACATTTATCGTAGGTTTAATAATTAACATAGAAAAGTCTTAATCCGCAACTTCTTTTTTTAAGAAATAGAAAACGTACAGTTAGCGGGCTGCGGGCTGAACCCCACGGCCCAACCAGACCGTGCAGACTACAGCAGGCCCTCATTTCTTCTCAGCCCAAAAGTTACGGCCCAATCTATTATTTATTAATCTTTCAGCCCATAACCCTTTCTCTTTCTTCTACACATTGTTTTTTATTTTTACCTCCGAATAAAGCATTTCTTAAGATTTTTCAAATCAAAACTGGATCTTGGTACTCGGGTATCAGCTTATTTCTAAAGAAAACAATATAGCATACCTTTTATATGGGTGCTAAACGAGATGGTTCGGTACGAGAAAACAATAAGAGAAGAAAAGGTCTAACATGAAAGATAAGAGCATTTCAGATGAGCCAAAGACGACTTCCTAGAAAACCAGTTTAATAGATGTCTAATTGTACGAATACAATTTGCAACTGTAGATTTACATGGTTTTAGGCAAGTCATCCTTGGCTATCCAAATCACTCTTCAATCTTCATACAAGACCTCTCTTCATTGTCTTTTCGTCTCGTTCATACACTCATTTGAAATCCATCAAGAAAAAGAACTTAAATCAAGTGCTAATAGAAAACAATCGCTACCCTTTAAATCTCAAGAAATAACTTTCAACTATCATCGCGATGTATTTTATGGTGCATTGCACTCTTGGGTGCCATACTTACAGTTTCATCAAGTGACATCTATATATAGGACTCCAGAATGAGAAGATGTGAAGTTGCGACAAGTATCGTTCTGACCCTTACTCAAGTCAAGGTGTCAACTTGTGAAAAAGATGCTCGTCTTTTATTACATACGCGAACATTTTATAAAACCAATCAATTGCCCATAAAAGAATATATTCTAATTATCGACATCCCGCCTACATCCACCTAGATATATCTATTCAGCTTGGAAGTTCACATTCTTATCCCATGGACAATATGTGATAGAACTTCACCTTTTTGTTTGTTATGGACCAAATAATTTTGACTTTTTGGCATCTTGACAAATGTTGACCTCCTACACAAAAATATTCCTTTATGCCTTCTTTCACCTATACCCCATGTGTTCAAACAAGATTCGCAAAGAGGGTATTTTAAGAAGTATGTGATTTTGGTTTTTTAATGGTCACATATCCATTTTGACCCCCACCAACACAAAAATGGTGATTGATGCTAAAGATGTGAAGTGTCAACTCTTTATTTGAAGTCAAACTCTTATGAACTTGTTCTATTTTGACATTGAGATTTTGACCCGATTTAGATTTTATTCGATTGTATCTACTTATTCTATTTTTTTAATTTTTATTGTTTTTTGCTTTACATAATGTAAGACCAGTTAAAGTATTAAACAATATTAGTCAGGTTGAACTGGTTTTAACAGTTTCTCAAGCTTGAATCACTAGCTAGACCCTAGAGAGAAACTCATTAGAAGGCTACTTGAGACCAGAATGCCTGATAGAATCCTCTAGCGGTCAAGTCGGATTTGACTATGTATAGATATTCATCTTGTGTAAGTATATGTATTAAACTAGATGGATGTAACCCACAAAATGAAGTTTTTAACCAACGAAATCTATCTATACTAACAAAAGAAGGTTTTTGTATGCTACTTGTCACAATTCTAGAGCTCTTAAATTTTTATTTCATCGCTTCCCTCTCATAATAAATATCATATTAACTACAAATGATATTATTTAATTCTTTTTATATTAGAAATATTTTTTTATTAAATTAAAAAAATAGATCTTTCTACAAATTCAATTTGTAAGAAATATTTTTTTTATAAAATAAGAAGTTTTTTCAAAAAAAAATATCAAACTTTTAAAAAAACACAATGTATTTTTAAACCTGTGGCTTTTAAAAAAATAAAATTCATTATGAAACAAAAATAATTAAATTTCAAAGTTATAATAAAGAAAATATTAAAAATGACACTTTTTTAAAAGCGGTTTGTTTTGAAACAATTTGTTTTAAACACAATTTTTTTTGAAAAAAAACAAAAAAAAAATTAAACAAAAGTTTAAAAAATGATATCGTCCTTTTATCATTCGTACGTAATGTCAATAATATCTTATATCAAAAAATTATTTTATAATTCATTAATTTTATTAATAAATATTTAATATTTTATTTATTCAACCCGTATAATACACGGGATACTAACCTAATCCATACATATAGCTTTACAAGCTCTATTAAATTATTCCAAGCTTCTTGAATTAAAAAGTGCATTCATGTTGGGGACCCTCATTCCATGGAATAATAAAGATGTAAAATCTCCTCAAGAAATTTATGCACTTATTGAAATAATATATAATATAATAAAATTGTTACATATACTAAATTTGGTTGTAGCTAAGAGTGTCCATGGGGGTTCGATTCTGTTACGGGTTAAAAGTGAATTTTTAACTAATGTTTTGGTTATTTATTTGTCAAATGATTGGTTTGGTTGTAAATAGTTGTTAATTTGGTCCAGGAGATGGTCTGCATAACTCAATTTATCATTGGCTTCGCCATGGTGGATTCAAGCTAATTTTAATTAATAATACAATAATATATTTGGTCCCGCAAGTCCTGATAGGTAGATGACGTTTACCGTTGAGTTTATTATATAGGAACGGAAATTAAACAACCATCGCGGAAACAATTTCCCAAACAACCATAAGATAAACTTCTGATATCTAAACATGTATGAATATAAAATCAAACAAACAGAACTATATATCTAGCCTAAAGCTAATATCACAAAAAGGAATAGTGTCACGAGTCGTATGAACAGTGCCGCAAAACACACTAGGTTCCCTAAATCATCAAATAATTAAAGAGTAATTAGCATCGTATAAAACCCATAAAGTGTATTATTAAGACGAAATTGCCCCCAAATAACATATCTATTTTAAAAAAACAAAATAAAATTTTACCACATGTTATCTTCTCACATCATCATTGTCACATTTTATATTCTTACATCCTTCATGTAACATATCACTGGTATAAAAAAGATAACCAAAATTAAATGTTAAAGATCTTATTTGAATTCTTTCCATATTATAAAACATATTTTAATTTATATTAATAAAGCAAAATAAAATTTTACCACATGTTATATTCTCACATCATCATTGTCACATGTCATATTCTTACATCCTTCATGCCATATTTACTAATATATAAATGATAACCAAAATTAAACGTTAAAGATCGTATTTGAATTCTTTCCATATTATAAAACATATATTAATTTTAATCTATATTAATAAAGCAAAATAAAATTTTACCACATGTCATCTTCTCGCACCATCATTGACACATATCATATTTTTACATCTTTAATGTCACATGTCACTGGTATAAAAATGATAACCAAAATTAAATATTAAAGATCTTATTTGAATTCTTTCCATATTATAAACCATATTTTAATTAAAAATATAATTTCTTTAAAAATAAATAAATATGATTATTTATACAGGGCACTTTTTTTTAATGCCATTTAAAAATTTTTGAATTTTTAAAAATCATTTTTTAACTAAATTTTCTTTAACAAAAATTGTTATTACATTATTACTTAAGGTGGTTGATTATAAGTAATTCGAATCACATTTATCTAAAAATTATAATATAATTTCTAATTATTAGTTACTAAGTATTAGTTTAATATTTTAATTCAACACGTGTAAAATAATGTTTCTAGACTAGTTTATTCAAATAAACCAATATTTTTGGAGAAATATGTCACGATTTTATGCATTCTTAGGTTGGTTTTTCCGCCTAAATCCAAAATCATATTTTAATTAAAATGATTTGAACACTTACTAAAATCAGATTATCATTTCCATACATGAATTTCTCATTTCTTTTCCTACATTTCTCTCTTCTATTTTAGATTAATAATTTTTTATTTTCAATTCAGTCAAGCAACCTAAAAATTCTTAATATTAATTTTAAAATCATTTATTTTTTTCTGTTTGAGCGATTTAATTACTGGTAAGTAATTATCTTACTTACTAGTAAGTTACTGTAAGATATTATATGATATGATTTTTAAGTAAATAAACTAAACAAATATATATCTAAAATATAAATCTTCTTATGCTAATATTTTATCAAGTTTATTTAATTATAGGAATTTTATTATATCATATTTTAAAATATAACTTTATAATTCTTAATCTTCACTATTTGTCATTTATAATTTTTTAAATATTTATTATTTCTTATTTTACTAATGGGTGATAACATCTAACTTACAAAATTAAAAAAAAAACTACAAATTTGAAGAAGTTAGATTTATTTCATTCATGTACTACATAGGTTCTAATATGGTAAAACATATAAATATAAAATAAAATGACAAGAGGTATATATTTTTCCTAGAAAGAAGTTTAAGAATGAAGAAAACGAGAAAATAAAAAAAAAACTTAAAGGAGACTTGTTAGATCATCGTTGCGTTGGTTGTTCATGGTTGCCATTCAACACTTCGGACTTGCAAAGAATCATGATCGGTGACAAAATTTGAATCTTACACAAAATGGATTTGTAAACAAGTTTTACGATTATAAAAACTATTGTGGTTATAACTTATCTATCATTGACACTTAAAATATAAATGTAAAGGGTTACATTCAATGAATTCGTGGCCAGCCGGGTTGGGTCGCGAACTGGTGATGCCAATACGTGGTCCGATTGTGTGTGCTAGAGTCATTTGCTGTTTAACCACCCGATTCATGTGATTTGGGGGTTGGACTAGTGGTCATGAACTGTGGTCGAAGTGTATTAGTTTGGTGCGTGAAAGAAGGGTAGTCGAATGTCGTGACCCGAAACCTTAGGTTTTCGTCACACAAAGAAAGCGAACAAAGAGAGACAAGGTGAGATCGTAATAGGGTTTGAGGAGAGCAAACCACGTCATAAAATCGAGCTCGTTTGATTTCATCTTATTATTTTTATAACATTTATTTATTTAGTTATTAACTATTCAGTTATAGTTTTTCATGATATTACAGCTAAATACACAATCTTATCTAGTTGTATTGCATTTTTATACTTGTTTATATTATCTTTTACATCTTTACACATGTTTATCTTCTCCGTTTTTAAACAATTCTAGAGTGATTTCGTGAATATTTATATTAATTATGATGTCATTCGGTTATAAAATCCAACCTGACGAGCAAAACTAAAATCATCTGGTTCGCTATACAGTTCTGTTTTAAAAGCATTAGTTATGTTCAACCATTTAAATATGTACTTTTTTATCCAACTCAAAATTAATATTACTTTTGTATTTATTCACCCTTGAAGTACCTATCATTCCAAGTGTGGACAGCTAGATTACATGCACAAAGAGGTAATTCTTGAACCATGTAATAGGAACCTATGGGCCAAAATTGCATTTATAACCAATTCATTTAAAACATACGAAACATGGACCCTCATATAAATTTAAAAACATTCAACTTACTATTATCACTAAGTCTTCATACATCTACTTCCACTTGACAAGATACATTTAAGTCATTTCACATATTGTACTTGTCAATGTTTTAAACTTGAAAATGCCTCGCTTTATTTGCGGATATGATGGCAAGAACAAAATAGCAAAATACGCATATGTAACCTAAGATCAAGGAAGAAGCTACTTTATGACAAAACTTCCCAAAATCATTACAAATTGGCATCCAGCCCGCGTGACTATTCCCATACTTGCCCACTTGAGCAACTGTAGTCGCGGCTCCACATGCAGCTGCCAACAATATTGCTATCATCTGTATGTCACAAACTAAATCTTAGTAACTTAACTAATACCAAGTAGTAATCAACATTAGATATGAGACACTATCCAACTGTGAACATTTATGTTGTGAACCCCACATTTTGGGAAATGTTGGTTTCAGTTACATAAAAGCAAGAAATGTTGTTTCCCCTAGTTAAGAAAAGTGTGAGTCCCAAGTGGCACTAACTATGAGGATTTAGGAATGGAGATCTTCATGGGTAATTTTTCTTTTATGTTTGTGTCATACACAACTCGGGTACATAAGCGGAAATAATTAGATTTTAAGTTCTTACAGGTTGTGTTTAAGTTGACATGTTTAACATAGTCGTTTTTAACTTGTGCTAAGGTTAGAATTATAATATTGTTTTGAAAATATATAATACATCAATTCAATATGTCAAAATCTTTATAACCTACCAACTCATAATACCAACAGGTATTGAATTAAGGTTACATGGATGGTTTTAAACGTGTTCATATTGATATTATTGACAAGAATAAATATATAAGTGGTGTTTGAGTTCATCAATTTAAACTTGCAGATTAGATATGTTTGACACCCCTAATAAATCTTGATAAACAATAACTGTAGGTTAATTATTACTTTTTTAGACAACATTAATCTATAACCAAATTCAAAACTCAGTACGTTACAACTTATAGTTTTAATAAATTTAAATGCCTTCAAACAAATTCATATCAAGATCATTTATTATGTTACACGTGTAAATTAAAAGAATTTAATTACTAGAAAATTAGGAAGACATATAAAATATTTCAAAAATAAATATTAGGAAATTATTGTACTACGTTATTAAATGTCAAATAAACAACTAATTTATTTATGAGTTGAAAATTTTAATTATTACATTTAACGAACTTTTTCTATGACGCCAACCAGTTACATTACATTCGTATCAACGACAAATTAATTGAAAGACTATTGGCTCTTAAAATTAATTAAAACCAAACAACTAATATATTATTTTAACCACGAGCATGTTTACTTTCTACTATAAACTTAATCTACTTCAAAAACCATTAAACCCATATTTGTAAGATTTAATTTCACAATTATTTAGTTGGTAGCACATCACGTTACTAACGAAATATAATCAACTTTTATTCAACGAAATTTAATAAAATAATATGAACTTGAAGTAGAAAAACAAAAGAAAAGCTATTCAAATTCCGCATCAAATTATATAAAATAAACTAATGTAGTCACACCGAGTATGAAGTCTGTTTAATAAAACTAATTTAAGTAGAGAATTAACATGTTTAATAAAAACCACTAAGTTCAACAAAACTGTGAGAATCATATAACACGATCCTACTCATGTTTGGCATATATAACACGAGTTAAAACAAAAGATACAAGTATTTATGCAGATATCGCGTATAAAATGTTAGCATTACGCGTAAAGATAATATTATTACCAGGTCATGGAGGAACAAGAAGAAATAGTTGCCGGAGTTCGAAAACTTCCGTCCAATTACAAAAACCGGCAGCAACGACAACACCGATAGAGCACACGCCACCACATTCACCATCGTAAAAAACCTTCAAAATCAAAATCAAAATCAACTAACAAACTCAAAACACATTATCATAGATTCATAAGTTCATAACAGAAGCAATTGATGATTCGATTCACAATTGACACACATACTTGAAGGCTGGAGAGTAGGTGTAATAGGCGTCGATATCGGTTCCGAAGAGCACCTTCGATTGACGACTGTTGAACATGAAGCACGCGGCGGCGATAGAGGCGGCTCCGGCGATGATTCGGAGGGCGATTTGGGAGAAATGTGAGATCGGAGAAGATGTTGGTCGGAATTTGAAGACGCCGGAGGTGTTGGTGTCGGATTCCATCGGTGATTTTGAAGGTGAGAGTGTTTGGTGGTGGTGACTTGAGGGTATTTATTGATAGAGGAGATGTTTACGGCCACTGGTTTGATTTTGATAATGGGAAGTTGCTGAAATTGTGTCATTTGATTACTTTCTTGTAATAAAATTGATTTTCAACGACGAATCTACGAATCTGTTTCGAAAGATAAGTGTTTTATTTTTATCGGGCTCATCATCATCAATTAGTTTTGCAATCGGGACCGCACCCCCGATATTCTCAGGAGGAAAGTCATACTTGAGAAAACTCTTTGATTTAATATTGAGTATTTTGATTAGAGTGAGACTCTAACCTAATTTTTTTTTTATTTTTAATTGTTTTGGGTACCTTATTTTAATCACTTACGATAGCCATCATTGGTGAAAAATGAAATTACTTGGTAATTTATGAAAAACTTTATATTTATGGGTAATTTTTATGAACGGTCAACTAGTTAAAGCCCGGCTATCCGGGGTACCCCAATGGCGAAGAGACACCCTATACGCCCACGAGCACAGACAACACTGGTAGTCAAAGCCCACCAACCACCAATTCCGGGGAAAATCCGCCATCCGAAGGCCCACTGTGGTAAAACCCGGCCTACCAACAGCATTTTGCTGTTAGTAGGACTCGAACTCACAATCTCCACTAGAGGAAGTCATGAAACTATCATTCGATCAAATTGTTGGTGGTATATTTATGGGTAAATTATTTTTGGTTGTCCAGATAAGCAATTCCACATTCAATACGTTATATCAACTTTTGATTAAAGTTAGGTTTTTAATCAACATTTTATTTTGTTTTTTTATATTTTAATTTAATTATTTTTGACAATAAAAAAAATAACAATCCATATTTGAGGAATGTAAAATAGTAAAGCTCATTCCGACCTACCATAAGCTCGAGTTTAGTTTGTTTAAGTTAAGAGAACATGAGCTCGAACCTACCCAAGGTCGATTGACCAATTCTCCTTGTCCTCCACTCTTTTTTGTTTTTATAGGTGATACACACTCTCTACTCTTAAAAGCCGTTCTTACAAAAGGATTTTTCTTCACACAAGCTCACCTGCAACGCTAACCAACGAATGCTCCACATTACTCCACAGGCATCTCATGGAAGTCCGGTTTGAAGAGGGGTAAGATTACAAATTGAAAAATCAGCCACATATGTTCTGTTGAACTCTATTGAAATTATCATATCTTTCTTCCGTGGCCACATATATTTTATATTATGTTAGAACCCGTGTAATACATGGGTTGCTAAAATTTAAAGCTATACTCTTCGTAATAGATTTTCTTATTACATATTTATGAAATATTATATAATAGAAGAGAGACAAAAAACAAAAAAGTATAAAAACAACTAAAGAAGGCATGAGAGAGTAACACGTGTCAATAAATATTTTTATTTATTAGTATAGAGATTTATCTTAATTCATTCACATTCAATATACCACGTATTCATTTAGATGTTACAAAGATCATACATCCATATGAATTTGTGATTAGTAGCAACCTAGAGAAGTACGCGTCAAAAGTTGGTATGTAAGCGAAAGTTTTAGAGGACTGTGTTAAATTACAACCTATATTTAGCTTAGAAATTCATGAAGCCAATAGTAAAATATAGAAGGGTGACTCTATAGGGTACTAAAAGAATCGAAGGCTAAAATTGAAAGCTCTAGGCCTATTAAATTTATAAAACGTCTAGAATTCAGAATGCTCCGTAAAAGAGTTAATGAGTTAATAGTTATATATTCTTTAGACTGAACGGTATTAGAAAAGATTAAGTTAGTACGATGGTAAGCTTAATTTGGTGATACTCTTTAATTAATGCATTTTTAACTTCACTTTCTTCCCTAAAATTGTACGACTAGACGTGTGTTTATATGAACATTATGCAATTATTATGTATTTTTAAAAGCAATTTTCAAATTTTCTAGGATTAACACCCCACAACTCGACTTTCAAGTAATGAATCCTTGACCTTTTGCTTTTGTGCAACACCATTTACCCATCACGATGTCCTGTTGAGGATAAAATTTATTTGATACTAGTTTCTTTCACTAGAATGGGAGAAGTAACGTAAAACATTAATTTATTTTGTTAGAATGTGGACTTTAATGTGTCTTATGATATTTTCTATAACATTTCTCTAATCAATATGGTACAATGTAAAAATATACAATTCTGTGAAGCATACAACTTTTCATTCACTACTTTTAAATGACAATTGACGTTATAATAGAAAATATTGTTAAAAATTTATCAAAAGTATTTGTATTGCATTAAGTTAATAGAATTAATTATTTTTATCTAAAAGTATGTATGTATGTACATATATAGATATATTAATATAATATTATAAAACTATTAAGACCACCAAAATCAAAATTTCACATTTTCACGCAACACCTAGAATTAAATTGGTGTTTTATCTTATAAACCATTTAACACAATATTTAGTTTTAAACTTACTTGGTAAGTGCTCTTAACCTTAACGTTCGATCTCAACCCTCTAGAGAAACATTAATAGTAACATGTTATATGTAACGAAACAAATATAAAGTAAATAAAATAATAAGAATCATAGGCACATGGTTTCGAAAAAAGTGTTGATTTAACTAACCCTAAGCCATAGGGGAGGTAGGACAGTTAAACTTAAAACTCTTAAAAGTTAAAAAGCTACCTATGGGGCACCCTAAGTTCTAAACAATATTTATGACTCACCAATATATTAAATTAAGTTATTTTAATTTACTTGATTGAATAAATGTACAGATTTTACATCTGGTGATAATATTTAATGGGATATTCTAGCTTCTACATGAAAATCTACACATCAGTTTTTAGTTTTTTCTTTTCATCACCGGATAATATAGCTAAAGGTGCTTTTATTTGAAAGAATATGCATAAAAGAACATGAGATTATGTTGTAATAAAAGACGGTGAGACTAAAAGACCTGTTAGTTGTTGATGTCAAAGTACTTTGGGTCTGATGGATAACAATACTCCACGTGTAATGCAGTTTAAACCAACAAAGCCTTAGTTAAAAATAACCACGTTGCGCTATTACTTTTTGTTACGATCAACAATTGCAGGAAACAAGAAAATGCATGCATCCATCGCGGCTATAAGAAATCTTAATTTATTGATTTATAATAACATTTCTGAAGATAATTTGAGTAAACACTAAACCACATTTGTTTAGGATTTGAATTGTAGAGTTTAAATTCAACGGGATGCGATCTCAAGGGCATAACTCGAACTTAAGATGTAAGCTTGAAGAAGATTCAAGATTGACCTGAAAAGCTTGAATTAATGTTTCAAATTGTTTTTTAACTACAAACACATTGCAAATACCACATGTATTCTAAATGAGTATAAGTACTTACAAACGGTTATACATGAAAATTAAGTCATAATTAAACATAAGAAAAACTTTTAAGGAAATATCAATAAGAAAAAGAAAAGATCAATACGGGTAATGGATAATGAGGTGGTCACAAGATCATAATAGTTACATGTGACAATGTTTTAGCCTCGTTCCTTTGACAAGTGAAATTTGCCAACCATGTCGAGAGTGTAACCATCAAGAATCCCCGTCACAACCTAGATCTAGAAAGTTAACATGTGGGTCGGGTTGAGTTGTGTGTCTAGTCGCTAGTGACTAGTCGAAAAGTGGGGGCTAGTTTGTTTAAAGTTTTTCATTACTATACAAAGTGAACAATTGGTTTGAGACTTGAGAGATAAAGGTTAGTTTCAGTGGTCGTTCCAGAGTTTTTTTATGAGTGGGGCTAAGAACATAGATCAGCTCAAATCATGTTGGGTAAAAATGGGTCAACTAAAATCAAGTCGGGTCAAACTGGGTGATACAGATCGATTAAAGATGATCAATATCCCAAATGATAAACCCATTGAGTGGGTTAGGCTTCAATAGAACAAGAAGAAATAAACACAAGCTTTTGATTCAATTTTCTGATGATCTCCTAAAACAATAATGATGCCTACTTAAGGCTTACAAATAACTAACCTGCATGGAACTCACAACTAACAACTAAAAACAAGGTAATGCATCAAACACATAAAAAAAATGAATAAAATGACTAGAATGTGAGATAACCCTGCGTATAGATGAGATTGCATAGATGGTACGTGTTTACATAGGTAGTGTTTCACGTGGTTGGTCACATATCATCACACTTATTTACTTAATGATATTTTAAGACTACTCATATTCATTTAGTCAATGATATGACATATTTACCATATTTTAATTACTCAAAAATGTATATAGAAACAAAAAAAATTATAGATCATGTGACTTATCGAATAACAAAACACATTTTACATAACTTAATTGGTTATATTTAATATAATATGTATCAAATATATTGGTTATGACTTCTGATAAATATCTATTACTTTTAATTAACTACGATTATGTTAATTTAGGGTTATTTAAAATTCAATATAAAGTTAAAGAATTACTTTATAACTTGCTTCAATTAAACGGAGTTAATCTGAAAGTTTAATACTGAAATTTACATAGCAAGATACTGACAAATTCGACTCATTTCCAAGGCATCAAGACATCAACAAACATCGTATTCTCTGTTCTTAGTTCATCTTCTTCACCCTAACATTTATCTCTGTTGAAGCTCTAAGCTTTATGTTCTCGCCAAATATTCGATTTTCTTATCCTTCTCTCTCTGTCGATGAGTGCCTCTCAAGTATATACGATATGTAAAGAAACTGAAAACTGTCTATGAATCCCAGTTAGTTAATGAAAGTTAAAGAAGGGTATTTTTTATTATTATCACTAGTTCACTACCTCTTAAACGAGGCCCATTAAACGATTTCGGAAACTGGGCTTGAAGGCCACTTTATTAATTTTCCTTTTTTACGCGGACTGGATTTAACTTTTTAGATTCTTGGGCCTCGTGGGTACGCTTTGCATATTCTTCTTTCTATTCTTTGTATGTAAAGAAAAAACAAAATGGTTAAATCAAAGTAACAAATAGTTGACACTTGGCATTTATGTTTTGAAGTATTGAAATGATGCATTAAACACCCACAAACATATGTGTACGGGGTGGAAACGAGTCGAGATGCTTGCTAACTACGCGATATCAGATCGATAAAAAGCTCGAAACAAGCCGAGTCTTATCGAGTTCGACCCTAAGAAAAAGCTCATTTGATTATCGAGCCCGAGCTTTACATATCAAGCTCGACCTGGCTAACGAGCCTAATCTGGCTTTTTCCTTATATACTATATAAAATTATGATAAAAAAAATTATATAAATGTATAATGTTATTGTGAAATATATAATTATAACTTTATATAAAGTTAAATAAAAATATTAAAAAAATAATTACTAAATAATAAACGAGCCGAGCTTGAGCTTGAAAAGTATTTGACGAGCCGAATTTGAGCTTTAAATATAAAGCTCAAAATGAGCTGAGCTCAAGTTCGAGCTCTCTTAAGCCCAAACGAGCCAAGCTCGTGCCTATACAAGCTTGGGCTTGGTTCAATTTGTTTGTACCCGTACATATGTGTTATTATAAGTGTACATATTGAGAGAAATAAAAAGTAGAGTATGTCTCGATAACATAATGGATGTACCTATAACAACATCAGATTTTAACAAATAAGACCAAGTACATATATAGAGAAAGACATAAAGGAGAGCTCGATAACATAATGGGTGTATCTATAACAACATCAGATTTTAACAAATAAGACCGAGTAGGAATAAGTAAACTAATTATAAAATCAAGACAAATTGAATTTTAATAATCTAAACTATTACTTATTGTCCAACAATAATCCATACTATTAATTTGGCCGGTAATAATACTAACTTTTACTTTTGTTATTGATGGTAATCCCAGTAATATAATTATCATATATTCACACTTAATATGTATTTATTTTAGGCTCGATTTAGCTTGTATATTTTTTCATTTCATTCATAATCATTATTGTAATCGAAATCGAATGCAAATCAAACGTAAATATTTAATAATATGAATTTTATTTGATTTGCTATCGAACCAATTATGTAATCCAAACAATATATGCCGTTAATTATATATGTTGTCATATGATGTCACTAAGACATGAATGTAACTGAAAACGTTATCATGTCCATTAGCCTATGCTAATATAACAGTGCATGTTTGTACTTATAACACGTGCATGCAATGTTTGATAACTATTTAATAAATTCGACCGTTTTATTTGTTTTAGTTCATAAATAGAACTAAATTGATTTTTTCGTAATAAAAATTTTCACGTTATCTTTCTCCTTAAGGAAAGCTCACGTCACAATCAATTCCAATGTCGGAGAAGAACAAAAAAAAATTAACAGATTTTAATAACCGTTGCATCTTCGAGCACCCACAACACATTCAATCCTGACTCACATCACGTATCCGAACACCGTCTTCTCAAAAAACACTGTGTGTTCACTTTTCTCGTTCACGAATTCTTAATGCTTCTCTTTCATCCCCTCTCACAGACAACCCTTTCTTCCGCACGAATGACATGTCAAGACACGAACCAAACACCCTCTCTCTTTCACGTACCCTCTTTCACATCTTGGTTTTTAAGATTCGACAGACCCCGTTACAAGACGATCTTAGATATTTCTAATTTACGCATGAAATCATAGTTTAAAAAAAAGAAAGTAAGAAATAAATATATTGAAATTGGATGATCCATTTAACAAGTGGAAGCACCCCCACTACTTCACTTTGCGTGTACTCTTAGAACATTCTCCCCCAAATCCCACGGAATCGACGTTTATACATAAACCCTAATCGCACAATTGTCCGACTACTGTGTGTTTTCGAAGGTGAAAATCACTAGTGAGAAGAAGATGTTGGATTTTGGTAGAGTGCAAAAGGAGCTTCAAGAATGTAACAAAGACGTTAATCTGTCTGGTATCAGTGTAAACCCTAAATCCGACAATCTCATCAATTTGATCGGCACAATCCCCGGTCCAGTTGGTACTCCGTACGAAGGCGGGACCTTCAAGATCGATATTGATTTGCCTGGTATAATTCGATACTTCTGTAATGTAACTCAATTTAGGGTTTCTGATCGAGTGTTGTATGTTTGATGTTCAGTTTTAATTGTTCAATTCGTGATTTATGCTTGGGATCGTTGGTAATGGCGTATTGGTTGTTACCATATGAAACAGTTCTGTTCGATTGTCAAATTTGGAAGTGTTGATTTGGTTGATGGATGATTGTAGCATGGTTAACTCAGTTTTAATGATTTTTAGTGTTGATTTTGGGGGATAAAGTATATTATGTGATTAATGTTGTGTACTTTTTGTTTTAAATTGCAGATGCTTACCCTTTTGAGCCACCAAGGATGAAGTTTGCAACCAAAGTTTGGTAAGGATGTTTATATTTTTGTTAATATGCAATTAGCTATTCTATCTGAGTATCTTATGTATGAACACACTGTAGAAAGATGCAATTGTTTGGTATAAGTACTTTTAGGGTTGTGAAGAAATAAGCATAATGTTGCTGCACCTGTGTTTAAAATGTCTTCTTTGAGACGGTTGATAGCCAAAGTTGCTATAAGTCGAAGAGGTTACATAATTTATATCCCACACGTGGCGATAGACTTGTATAATTTGAACATCAGTGACGGTTATAAACTTGTAATGTGTATAACTTGTGTAAATAACGTATGGTTTTAAGCATGCATTAGTAAACACATCTTTACTTCACTTAAATATTCGTTGTTTGGGTTTAAATAAGGTTGAAAAGATGATGGCTTGTATAGTTTTATGTCCAACTAGCATTGGGACAATCTTTCAATGTGTTAATGCAGTGCACATAAAAATGTTTGGTTACGACATGCTGGAGTTATGTTCTTTTTTGGTAATTGTATCTGTATCCAATTTTTAGCTGTTTTTTTTGGATACGTGAGTACCAGATCTTTAACTTGTGAGTTTCTCTTACATTCTGAATCTTACGTTTCACATTTTATATGATCGTCTTTAGTTAACATATACAGGGAAATCTCTATAACACTTACTATATTCCCTTTATTAATGGCAAGTGGATCATTGTTATGTTACTGATATTGGATTAGTGTAATAGTTCTATTAGGGATGAAGGCCATTAACTTTTTAGTTGTAAGTGAGGATTGTATAAATTATGATATCTAGGATTGGTAGGTTATCTGATTTAGGTTTATTTGCTTGTGTCATGTGTAATTCTTATTGTTCATTCGTTGTTGAAGGCACCCGAATATTAGCAGCCAAAGTGGAGCCATTTGTTTGGACATTTTGAAGGATCAGTGGAGCCCAGCCCTTACTCTGAAGACGGCTCTTCTTTCTATACAGGCCTTACTCTCGACCCCTGCACCTGATGATCCACAAGATGCTGTGGTGGCACAGCAGGTATAACATTCGTCAAGCATTTCGTTTTCTTAATCCATAATTGACTTATGCTTATATTTGAAGATAAAACGTCTTGTTAGTATTTCTATATAATATAATCTAGTGCTTGTGTTTTCTTTCGCCTTTGATATTAAAATGTAATAAAATTTTCAATAGTTTTTCATGCAGCAACATACCTTTTTTTTTGCTTGAAAGATTTACATAAAATTTACAGTTGTAGTCACATTATTAAATTTTTGTACCGTTAAATCTCTCTAATCTGTTTTCTTTTTATTTTCTTATTTCAGTATCTGAAAAACTATGAACTTTTTGCAAGCACCGCTCGTTACTGGACAGAATCATTTGCAAAGACATCATCTCTTGGAGTTGAAGAGAAGGTTGGTGTATTCTACATTATCTTACGAGTATGACCAAAACTTTCCATAAGTAGATAGTATAGATGACTAAAATGGGCGGGTTGGGTAACATGTCAAAACTAGAGGTTGGGTAACTTTCACTCAATGCGTTTAATGCATAAATAACATGTCGTCATAACATTCAACTCGTTTGACCCGTTCCCATAATTAAAACACAACTTTAATCGACCTATTTATTTAAAAGTGACAAATTTTATTTTAATAATGCAAACTATTATCATTTGGTTGATAATAATACATACTAACATTTTGACCAATAACACTCTTAACTTTTACTTTCGTTGCCAAGGGCTATAATCATCATATATTACACTTGATTTCACTCACACTGATGATTATGAATGAAATTGAAAAACTAACAAACGAAATCAAGTGGAAATTAAATATAAATCTAGTGTGTAAATCTTTGATATAATATTATGCTACTGTGATTGCCCTTTGACTAGCGAAAATTAGAAGGGTCATTGGTTAAATTGGCAATATGGATTATTATCAACCGATAAGGTATTGTTTGGATTATTAAAATCCAATTTGCCTATATAGATGGTTGAAAACGGCGACCAAATGTTTTGACAACATATTTTTTGTTCCAATAGGTACAAAAGCTTGTGGAGATGGGATTCCCTGAAGACATGGTTAGGAGTGCTCTGGAAGCTGTTGGTGGTGATGAAAACTTGGCTTTGGAGAGGCTCTGTTCCGGTTAATTATAATCGTTTCTGTTAAGACTTGACAATCTTTTTTTTTCTTTAATCAATATAGGAAGAACTAAACTTTATAACCAGATGATATATATGAAATGAAATTGTTGGTTTTGGACATGGGTTGCAGGCGATTATTCTTGTCGCGAGTTCATGATGCTGGTTAACTCTGATCTTGATGAACAAATTAATAGCTCACATTTGTTAAAGGTATCATATTTGGGTTTTGATTCCCTGACAATTGAGGGCTTAAGGAAAGATTAAAAGCAGATTAAAGTTTGATGCAACAAAAATGATTTCTGAGCTTTTGCAACTAATTAAATTGGTCGAGAAGTTTTGATCCAAACGCTTTAATAGTTTTTTTTTTTTTAACTGGAGTTTTCTTCTTTACACATTTGAAATGATGATCTAGTATTTTTATTTAAGATGTAATTTAGTTTATACTAATACTATGTCACCTCTAATGCAAGTTTACATATGCAGTTTTTGTATTTTTTTTTACCTAAACTTTAATATAAATTACCTCAAAAGACTTGGATATTTGAAAAATCTGAATAAGAATTTTATAGTAAGTATTAAGCACTGAATCGAGAAAAAACTTAATTACACTTTACAAGAAAACTAAAAGGATTTGTCATTTCAAGTTTTGCTGCTACACTTTCTACAAGTATAAAAGATGGCATTAGTTTTTAAATCATTATAAAAGAGCATTATACTTTTATAATAAAGCTATTTAAATTTAGCTACTAGGAAATAGTTTTTAGGCCAAGCTACAAGAACATGAAACCAAAAAGAGTAGAGTCAACTACTCATAAACACACGTCAGGGTGCATTTTTACAACTAGTCTCTTAAATTAAGACGTTTTGTGTATCTTACAATATATCAGGTTTAGATAAACTGGTTGGGTTGCTCCTTAATTTTTTGTTTAAAAAGGATGTGCTAAATATATTTCCATCACTTTTATCTGTTGCATCTTTTCTTTTTAAGTTATTACGTTAGTTTTATTTCTTATGTTTCATAGAAACGAACAAAGTTGTTTAATCTTATTTCATATGTGCACTTAGCCCCTCTCTCCTTACAATTGGTCAAACATGCTCTTAGTTTGATTTGCAAGTCTTGGGGTCATGCATGTGATTTAAAAGTTTGATTGTTTGCTCTCGGTTTTTTGTAGTGAAATTTTAAACTTCTATCTTAACGAATTATGGATAGCCATGTGTTTTTCTTTTTCCTTTTATACAAATTTCAATTTTATGTTTTTATGTTTTCTCATATGGTAAATATATTTGAAACTTGTGTATATATTTATATTTTATAAGATATATGTGAAAAATACCCATAAAATTTAAGCGACGTGTTACATTATATTTTTGGGTCTTTTTGAAGGTATAGTGTTTTTCATCTTCTAGGAACATTTGTTGAGTTTCTATTTCACTATTTGTGTTCGAAATTCTAGTCAATTATGGACATGAACATTACGATTTGACGTTTTGACTATAAAACCATTGACTTGCTCAAGCAAACATCGTATTCAAAACTTTTAGTTTTTCTTTTTTTGTTCTGAGGGTCAAAAACAAAATTGTTTTCATACTAAACAATAAAGTTATTAATTATCATATTGATTTTCATAAGAAGAAAGTTTATTCTTAGTAAATTAAGCAAAGACCCGATTCCACCTTTATGTAAATACTAGTGAAAGATTCTCTATGAGTGAAATCTAAGCATTGTAACCGGAATTATATGTAAAATAGAACATTGTAAGGCTTGCCACATTGTAAAGTATACGTATGATTAAAGATAAATTATATGTGAAAGATAGAGTATTGTTATAGTAAATAAAACGAATTACCTCTCGTCACCAGTATTTGTACATGTTGTTGTTGAAGAGAGTGAGGCTTGGTATAACTGTCTGTGACAACGACAACGAGGGCCCTGATTGGTAGTCATTTGTCATGCGTTTCACATAGTTTGCCATCTGGACAAAGCACCATGGATGAATTCCTACACAATTTTGACCCGACAGGTTAAGAAACTACAATTAAACCGACTCTATTTACCAGTCTGGTACCATTCCCCTTCACTACCTGTTTCATTCCAACTAAACCATATTTGTAATCGAGATCCCTTATAGGGAATGTAGTTTGGGCGGGAACAAGGGCATGGAAACTTGATTTAAGAATGAAAAATGAACTCAAATCCATTGTGAAAACCTGGAACTCGAAACATTTGGGGACGAGATAACGAGACTATGTATGAAATTAGTTTAAAAACATTACGGGTTCTGAATGGAGTATGGTATTAAGTGAAAATCACTTGATTACTCAAATTCGTCTACCCATATTGAAACCAAGTATACAAATGTAAAATATAGTCTTAGAACACATAATAAATAGTATATTGAAATTGTTACAAACTTGATATTAATAATAGTATAGAGCTATTAGAAATATAGTTGATTTTTTTACATTTTAATTTGGTTTTTAGGATGAGTTTAATATTAGATTTTGAAAAATGGGGATTACAACATGTACTTTTTAACCACGTAATGGCATAAACGTGTATGTCCAATACCTGATGACACACCCTTGAACTGATGGGTATTGAGGACCGGCTACGGTGTACCCGACAGGCCGACATGTATATGACTAAATACAACACCTAGTTTTATAACCAGGCATGTGACTAAAAATATGAATAGCAGTCTCATACCACCACATTACAATCGTCTCGAAAACAACTAGGGACGATTATATATTAGCGCAATTTAAAACTTTTAATTAGCTCATAAGCACAAACTAGAATTACTCGTGGATCTAATTATAAAGTATTATTTTTTTGAATTTACTATATTTTTCTGACATATAACATGATAAAAGCGTGTATGGAAAATCAGAAGGTTTGTAGGTGCATTGGTCATTGAGTAGATTACCACAATTTTTAATTGTGACCGAACGTTCATTCGTTGACCATTTCCTTCGACTCTTATTCTTTCTTTATTTTGGGCTAAACATACTTAATAGTAACGTAAACAAGATTATTTTTATTATTCTTTTTATAAAGTAGTAATTATTTTTATACAAGCTTTTTCATATTTGATAGTCAACCCAATTGTAATCCTTAAAAAAATAATCAAAATGAAATTTCAACCATGAAACCTGTTCAACCGAGGGTCAAAACTCAAAACATCACAACAATGACAAACCTAAAATTTTTAACTAGATACAATACAACTGCTTTTAAATTTCCTTCGGTTATCGATATCAATTTACAGATCAAAACAGTAGGAAAATAACAAGGTTTGTTCCTCTTACGAATAAAAAATGTTAACATGTCAACACAAGACCTCTAATTCCACCCATAAATATAAAAATATTTCTTTGAGTTGTTATCAAAGATTATAATCGAAATCATCAATATAAAACTTTTTTATGTTTAAAAACAAAATTTGTGCACCAAAAAAGATTTTGGCGTTAGAAGAATATACCAAAGCACGTCTTGCATAGTTGCACGTAAACAAATCTCTAAGCATGTTTTATAATGTGAAACCACAACGTTGTTAAGTCAACACCTTATGTAATTGTTTTCAAAATGTTTTTATTTTATTTTATCTCCACTTAGAAATAATAGATTTATCTCTATTTGATATATAAAAAGAAAAATGTTGTCATTTAATTAGCTTCTTTTAAAAACATGTATAAAGTACCCTTGACATTTGGAAAAGCGAAAAAGGCAAATAATCATTTTGGGTTGATTTTAAGTGCAAGTAATAATGGGAGTCTCTTTCTCTTGCAATAAAAAGGACTCTTTTTGTTTATTTTTATGTTTCGTATAGGGGGTGTTAAAGTATGATCATGATCTAAAAGCCAATACTACTCCAACTATCCAAAAAAATTTCTTTAAATTTGTTGTACTGTTTTAGAAAATCATTGAATACCAGTGTCGTTTATTTTAAAAATATTTAAAACAAAAAAAATTGCGTTTGCTAATATGAAAGCGTTTACAACAAAACTTTGACCGTCGACAAAGTTCTGTTAATACAACACAACTTTTTTGTGAATAAGTTGTTAGTTGGTGGTTAAAATAGTTAACGACTATCCGGTTACCATCGACAATAACTTCTTTTAACAGGAAAACCTTTAGTAGAAACTTCTGCAACAACAGTAACTTAGTTGCTATTTCAGCTACCATCGACTTATCATTAGTAACTAAATAATTGTTTTTATAACAACTTTTTAACTCCTAAACACCACTTATCCTTTCACTCAAAAGGATTTTTTAAACATGCACCAATTTTATTAGGAAAAATCATCGATGACAGTAGGCTAGTAGGGCATGGACTAAGTGCTCAAGTTGTTGCCTATTACAGTTTCTTTCGATAGCCAGCCAAATTTTTGCTAATCGTTTTACCAGTTCACAACATATTTTCTGCTGATTATAATTGTCACTAATGAGCCAAGTTGTTGATGTCATAGTTAATTAGCTTCCATGTAACATTTCAATAATCTGAAACAACCATTAAAAGTCATTCGATATGATAGTAAAATAAATTTCCTCGTGGGTAGCACTCTCTAGTTGGGCAGCTATGCCCTTATAGTGCCACACGAGGATCTACCTCTTGGAACCTATTGTGGCGATGCCCCTAGACTCAAGCCCCCATGTAAAATATTCTTGCTTCTCTTTATAATTGATTTTGTTTCGAGATTCGATACTGGTTTAATTATTTTTTCCTTATGACCATTTTATAATTTCATTTTTCAATAATAAATTTCAAGTTCAACTAAGTTCTTAACATTGTTTTTATTTTATATTATTCTATATTATTTTATTTTATAAACTTTAATTTAGTAAACCCTTAGATCTATATAACACACCAATTCATTGTTCAAGGATTTTACCAATGTCTGTATTAGTTTGTTTTGTTCCTCGTCACATCGTGCAAGCACCCTTAAGTAGTGATTAACGAATAACATTGAAACATATATCTTATTTTGGCATGATCTTTATTCTTTGGATATAGTAATTATCTTTTTATAATAATAATAAAATATGTAACAAACTAACAATTATTAGCTACTTTTGTTATTAATCTGGAAGATATATATGATGTCAAAACGATTAAATTTTATCATAATTATAACAATAATATGTAAATTATTAAAGAGTAACATGTTATGTCGGATCTTATTATCTTAAATGTCAATCTCTCATATATAATTATTATTTGTTCTTTACATCAAATCCAATACAGTGTTTATAATACATAACAGGTTTCATTTGATTTTAAGTTTTATAATAATCATCTTACAATTATTTCCTCGTATTGTTTTTTTATATATAAAAGCCTCGTATTAATAATTTCCCTTAAAATTAGAAACTTGATCATGATGGCCCCACTTGAACTAATTTCCCAAGTAAAATTTTCTTTAAAAAACATGTTCAAGTTTTCAAAAATCTAATCTAACAAGAATTTCTAGATGAATTTCAAATTTTATATCCAATAAAATACATTTTGCCAACAACAGTGTATTACTAAGAACTATCAGTTTGATTTGATATGAGTTAATATATCAATAGTAAATAAATCAACCAGCTTAGTTTGAGCAAAACATACAAATTTAGAGTAAAACCGATGGGAAACCAATAACTTTTGCTTTTGAAACAGACCAAGTCAACAACCAAATAAACTAACAAAACTTAAAAGTTCTCGCCAGAATTAAACTGGTTAACAATTATATCAAAATGTACTGTCTTTCTATTTTACCATGTTAAAACAAACAAACTCAATAAAAATCTCACTTGTATAGTAGAGTATTCATGGATGAAATTAGGAAAAACCTTACTCTTGCTATGAGAGAGTTCCCAACTCATGAGATTTTTTTAATTATAATTTTATTATACTATGTCTAGAATTAACAAACTTTTGTCAAATGTATGGTTTAGAAATTTAAAATTTAAAATTTGTTTTTCTAAAAATTGAATAAAAAACTTTAATTTATTTCTTTTTTCTATTTTGTTTGAACGCCTAATTAGACTATTGACGTGTGACTGAACCATCAGATCATCTCTATTACTTAAGTACGGAACTTAAGACCACCCTAAAAAAACTTATCATAGGTGAGAGAAAACAACTGTCCCAACTTAAAACCTTATTTTTGTGTAATTGGTAAGATTTTAACCAAATACATCTTTTTATTTTAATAAAGTATTGAGATATCTTACCTCAATTACTTCAACTACGGATCATTAGTTTTAAAAAATAAAAAAAAAAGAAATATGTAAGGTGAGGTACCCATTACATTTAAATATTCATAGGTCATGAGTTCAAGTTTCACTTTGAGCAAAATGCTCAGAGTTGAATCAGTGAGTTTTCTCATGAGGGGGTTGGGGGTGCGGTTGCAACTGGAAAACAAATAGATGGACCCAATTAAAAAAACACATATTTTCCAAAATAAGATCACGCATTTGCCGTTAAAAGAAAATTAAACTAACAATGGCAAGAATGCAATTAAGTCATTAAAGCATGACCAAAAACCTGTTGATAAAACAACTCAAATCAAAATCCAAATCTAAACAAGAAAAAGACTCCTAAAATTCAACTTCCTTTTTAACTCTCTCTCTTTCTGCCATCTGCAACATTCACCACCAACAGTTTCACTACAAATTCAACTCCACAAGCCGCCACCACCACCACCACCACCACCACCGTTCAATTCCTCAAAAATCTAATGCAAAAACGACCAATATCATTACCTGTTTCACAAATCACACACACTAGATACCTTAATCTATAGTTGATGGTGACCTAGGTTGAGTGCCATGGGCTGTGTGCTCGGTACAACAGCAGGTTCAGATCGCCGGTCAAAGTCAAACGACCGTCACCGGACCACCGAAGAATCCACGGTACCTACCACCGCTACCAACACGCAAACCACACAAAACGTAACACAGGCTACATCGGAAGCGGTTAGGGATGATAAAACCGACGGAAATGATAAACGGATCCGCCGAATCGCCGGAGATGTTCGAGCGTCAGGCCGGAGGAGGATGAAGCCGGAGTATAGTTTGCAAACTGCTCCGGCGTGGCCGGAGTGGTTGTCTTCCGTCGCCGGTGATGCTATTAAGGATTGGATACCTCGTCGTGCGAATTCGTTTGAGAAGCTTGATAAGGTAGTGAACTAAACATTGAATCAGTTAATCTAATAAGTGATTCTGAGATTCTGATTAGTTGCGAATTCGTTTGAGAAGCTTGATAAGGTAAGTTAATTAAAAATCTGAATCAGTTAATCTAATCAGTGATTCAGTGAATCTAATTAGTAGGGGAGAAGCTTGATAAGGTGAGTGAATTAAACATGTGAGTCAGTTAATCTAATCACTGATTCAGTGAATCTAATTAGTTGCGAATTCGTTTGAGAAGCTTGATAAGGTGAGTGAATTAAACATGTGAATCAGTTAATCTAACCAGTGATTTAGTGAATCTAATTACTTGCGAATTCGTTGAGAAGCTTGATAAGGTAAGTAAATTGAGCATCAGAATCAGTTAATCTAATCAGTGATTCAGTGAATCTAATTAGTTGCGAGTTAGTTTGAGAAGCTTGATAAGGTGAGCAAATTAAACATTTGAATCAGCTTATCTAATCAGTGATTCAGTGAATCTAATTAGTTGTGAGTTAGTTTAAGAAGCTTGATAAGGTAAGTGAATTAAAATCTGAATCAGTTGATCTAATCAGTGATTCAGTGAATCTAATTAGTTGTGAGTTCGTTTGAGAAGCTTGATAAGGTAAATGAATTAAACATCTGAATCAGTTAATCTAATCATTGATTCAGTGAATCTAATTAGTTGCGAATTCCTTTGAGAAGCTTGATAAGGTTAATGAATTAAACATCTGAATCAGTTAATCTAATCAATAATTCAGTGAATCTAATTAGTTGTTGATGAATAATGGATTGATTTTGTGAATTGGTTGTTGATGGTGATTAGATTGGGCAAGGGACGTATAGCAATGTGTATAAGGCTAGGGATTTGATAACAGGGAGGATAGTTGCTTTGAAGAAGGTTAGGGTTGATACTTTAGAGCCTGAGAATGTTAAGTTTATGGCGAGAGAGATTTTGATATTGAAGAAGCTTAATCATCCCAATGTTATAAAGCTTGAAGGATTGGTTACGTCGAGAATGTCTTCCAGTCTTTACCTTGTGTTTGAGTATATGGAACATGATCTTTCTGGTCTTGCTGCTTTCCAAAGGGTCAAATTCACAGAGCCTCAGGTAATTTTCAAGATCCAGATGCTTATATTGTTCCTAATTGATATAATAGATAAGATCTTAAGAGACTGTTATTGGTGATATTGCGTATGAAAAGCAGAAAACACATTTAATTTTGTCAGCAAATGTGCCATTAGTGATATTCTTCTTTTGTTTGATTACCTTTTGATCTTATATTTACATTATTGTTGATGTAGAATGTGTTAAAATGAATCGTTGTGCAGATCAAGTGCTTCATGAAACAGTTACTTTCTGGGATTGAACACTGCCATAAGAATGGTGTGTTGCATAGAGATATCAAGGGGTCTAATTTGCTGATTGACAATGATGGGATTCTTAAAATAGCAGATTTTGGATTAGCTTGTTTTCATGATCCTCAAAATAAGCAACCGATGACTAGCCGTGTAGTTACTCTCTGGTACCGACCTCCTGAGCTTCTTTTCGGGGCCACTTATTATGGTGTTGGTGTTGACCTGTGGAGTGTTGGTTGCATTTTGGCCGAGCTCCTTGCAGGCAAACCGATAATGCCAGGTCGCACGGAGGTAGAAACCTTTTAGATGCTATAACAGGTGTTATTTGCACTTATATCATGTGGATATATTAATATTTGGAATATTTTCACTTTAGGTTGAACAACTACACAAGATATTTAAATTATGTGGTTCACCATCAGAGGAATATTGGAAAAAGTACCGTTTGCCTAATGCCACTTTGTTTAAGCCACGTCAGCCATACAAGCGTTGTACAGCAGAAACTTTCAAGGATTTTCCAACTTCATCTATTCCTTTATTAGAGAGTCTTCTTGCAATTGATCCTGATGAACGCGGCTCTGCTGCTGCATCCCTCAACAGTGATGTGAGTTTTGCTAACTTTTAGTAAAAAAAATACTTGCTCATTGTGTGATTATTGAATCTATATACAGAGTTCTGGTGTTTTTCTCAAGATACTAGCTCTTGAGACTTTTTTAAATGAATGGATTAGATGTGACAATTTCAAGTTTCCATCCATTCATATGAAACGGGTTAAGTAGGTTAAGTGGGTTAAGTATAAGCTTACTAGCTGCAAATGAAACGGGTCAAAAGTCGCCTATCGTGTGCTTTAATGCTTACATTGTCCTAAGTTATTTCATCAAAGAAATTTCTCTTGTAAAATATTAAGAATACTTTTTTCGTAACACATTAAATGCATTAGTTAGTAAAAACTAGCAAAAATAACGGACAAGAAATTAAGGTGTTGGTGGGTTGGCCCAGTCCGCCCCGTCCCGTTGTGACACATTATAGTAAAGTACCTATTTTGACATGACCCCTTTGTTCAATTTATCCAATTTGCCACCTCTTGGATGAATGCACTCTAATTTCAGTAGCGACAGAAAGAAAAAAATTGTTGTATTCACCTATATTTTTTCTAAATCTTGTGTTCCGTGTCTACACAGTTCTTCACCACTGAACCTTATGCCTGTGAGCCATCAGAATTACCAAAATATCCTCCTAGTAAAGAACTGGATGTCAAATTGAGGGATGAAGAAGCCAGAAGGTTTTTAAGTTCATTTTTCATCTTTCTACATCTTTATTCTTATTTTCTTTTGTTTTACCTATATGTTGATGTATGTTGCATTTATTTCTAATCCACATAGGCGAAGAGGTTCAACCGCAAAATCTCAAGTTGTTGATGGAAATAAGAAAACAAGAACTCATGATCGTGTGGGTCGGGCAGTTCCAGCTCCAGAGGCAAATGCAGAGATCCAATCCAACTTAGACGTACGTTAACTTTACTTAATTTTCAACCATTTATTGAATATTTACTAAAAATTGTTCCATTTCTTGATTTGTTTTGCAGAGATTGAGAGTTGTAAATCAATCAGATGCGTCAAGCAAGAGCGAAAAATTCCCACCACCTCATTGGGATGCAGCCGTTGGGCATCCTCTTGACTTGTCGCATAATGTTGGCCCGGTTTCTTTCAGTACGCGTGAAGGTAGATCATTTAGCTCATTTGTTTTTGATTCGAAATCCTCCAAGTCAGTTAAAGAACCGGGGACCATTGACGGGCCGTCAACGAGAAAACATAACCGGGCCCATTCGCACGCGGCATCTTCTCGTAAGTTCATTCGGGCCTTTTTTCGCTCCTCCATTAGTCTAAATATGGATCTAAGATTCAAAAGTAAAGAAGCAATTTTTCGCAACAGAAGGTAGATAGATCATAAATGTATTTTATTTTTTAAGTTGATCTTTTTGCGTTAGTCTACATATTTTGACACAGGTTTCTTGTTTCATAGTTTCTTGAATGCAATGTGATTCGTTTTGCGGGTTTTCTTTTAACCCTGAAAGTGTATATTTCATGGACCCGTTATTCACAATAACCACAATATATAGGAAATACATACGAGATGATGTACAACTTTCATCAATATAAATCACGATAAATTACTTTTTATACTTAAATAATCATTTAACGTATGCGATTGACGCTAGATCTTGGTGTCTTGATGTTAATTACTCGCCATAGTCTCCACAAGGGTACATGACATACGGCGATATACATCCAAGTCTTCTTTATATGATAGTTACACAATCTAGACGGCCGCCAACTCTGGCATCACAACATTAACATATTCTTTGAAGATCTTCTACAAACCTCTATGATCTCATTTGACCAATAACATTTCCGGCACGTTACCTAAATATCATCGTTCTTATAAGCGTTTCTTAGTATCCCATGCTCATGCTACTTATCCTTCGTACAATCTCTCATTTTGACAAGAATCACTTGCATTTATATTGACGAGAACCACTAGATACTTTTAAAACACGTACTAATGCAACATCAGTGATCCAAACGGTATTTATGCAAACATATCTCATTTTTATATTTGCCCTTTGCTGTAGATTATAATGTGTTGAGGTGTTGTTTGCCTCAAATATGTTTCAACTAGATGTCCTTTCTTCTAATGGTGCTAAAGAGGGGATCATAACAACATATTTTGATACTTTTGCACAACATAACGTATATAGTTTACCATACTTCACGATAGATAATCATGATGCAGTGTGATGTTTTGTCTATGCTTATATGATGAGCCAGCTCTCAATATTTAACGTTATTGTTACCACATGGTGAATCAATCTCAAGACGCTCTTTTGACCTGTTAACCAACCATTTGGTCGTCATCAGGCCAATACATCCTCTATGAAACAAATCTAAGTATCAAATCAAGTAATACATAAAGAAAGAGCCCAAAACTATGTACACTAGTTTTTATATTCCTATAACCTCAAGAAACAAAATGCCACACACATATATATCACAAGTCAGAAGGAGTTGGCTTATATTCTCCATTCTATACACAACTGAAACACCAATGAACCCATTTCACCACAAAAAAGTCAAATAAACCACAACTATGAAACAATACCATGAAAGCAGACCTGTCATCGCCTACTTTGACCTGTCAATTGACCACCTCTGCCGCCATCCAAGGCGCCACTGCTTTCACCAAGGGTCCTGTTCGAGTCACCGATAGCTGATGCAACTGAAGCAATATCACTCGGTAATTCCCAGCTTCCACTTCTCCTTCCCCAGCTGGACCGTCGAGGATAACTCCCCCGCAGATCACTACGGCCTTCACCATGGCCTGTTTGATCATACTGATCAGCCCGACCCGACCCGTTATTCCATGTCGCCTTCCTATCACCCATTTCTATATCACTTGGAGTTTTCTCCACAGTTGAATTTCCAAAACTAACCCCAGAAGCCCGAGGTATGGTTTCTAATTCTCTCACCACCACTGCCCTAAAATTGTTCTTGGAAGGAGGAATTTTACGCCAAAACACCTCCTTGAAATTTTGAATTATTCCTCTGTTGTATGGATTTTCAGTTTGATCATATCTGTACCGGAAGTTTTCATATGTAGACTGCAAGATAACAAAATGTTAGTTTTTTTTAAGCTTTTCTTGCAAGTACAATGGCTCAAAGGATTAGTGATTCACCTGGTTTGTGCTGATGAGATAAAGATGGAAGACTGTAAGACCACCAACAAACCATACACATATAAACGTATAAATTATTAGCACAATCGAGGCTGGAGTCTTGATTAGTGCACTCCAAACTGATGTTTCCTCACTGTTCTTGATCTTTATCACATACACCCAACAAAAGGCAAACACATAGATACAAAGCAGAGTTGCTGAAGACACAAACATGAAAAAGAACCGGTAGTTACGCTGCAGAAAGAGAAACAAAATCAAAATCCGGTATATTTTCAAGGGAAAAAGGAAGATTAAAAAAATAGAAGAATCTGTTTTACCAATCCAATACACTGTCCGACCCATGGGCAATGATGATCAAACCGCTCCACACAGTTATCACATATTGAACAATGAGAACAACGCGGTGGTCTATAAAGCATGCAGGTATCACAGTATTTTACTTTAACAGTAAACCCGTTGACCATTACTTCTTTGAAGCGAGGTAGACGCATCTGTGGAGTTTGGGTTGACCCGACTTCTATGCTCTGATCTATTGTTTCTGGTTCTGGAGGGTGGGCGTTGCGGGGAACTATTCCCGGATCCCTACTAGAGGTTACTATAAGCAGGGTTATAACCTGTAAACCAGCATTTCCATGTCACTATGAACATGAAAATAAATGCAATACAATATGAAGAAAACTTACATAAATTGTGAAAACAATTGCTATGACCATAACCAATTTACCAAGATGATGGCTGAACTCATCAAGCAACTTCCGAGCAACAAATACACAGAAAACTACAACGGGAGCAACTATTAGGAATATCGATAGGAAAATTGATTGTATATCTGGCCCAAATATAAATCTTCCACCTAGGAAGAATACCTGCGCATTAAAAATAGCAAAACATAGAGAAAATGATGATAATTCAGAGTCGCTGCTAGATGTTTAGCTACAAGCATAAATCAAAAAACTGCTTATCATCTCGATTTAAATCTATTGAATTTCATTCATTGATTTACAATCTTCAGTTCTATGCAGCTACAGAACTAGCAAAATCATAGAGAAAATAATGATAATTCAAATTCATTGCTTCATGTTTAGCTACAAGCATAAATCAAAAACCGCTTATCATCTCAATTTGAACCTATTGTATTCCATCCATCAATTTACAGTCTTCGGTTTCATGCATCTATGCAGCTACAGAAAACGATAATATTTCAAAGTTATCGCTTCATATTTAGCCACAAGCATAAATCAAACACTGCTAATCATCTCAATCTCAATCTATCGTATCTCATCCATCAATTACCGTCTTCAATTTCACGTATCCATACATCTACACAACCTGCCCTAAATTCCAGTACGCCAGAACCTAAAACACTAAACAGAGCCTCAAACAACTTCATCCTAACATTGAGCTACAAAAACCAACCCTAACTTCCAAAAACACATAACATCAACAACAATCAATCAAATCAGATCACACTAACTTCAAACTCAACTCAACGATCTGAAAAACCTCAATTCTAATCACAATCACATCACCAATCGCGTGAGATTCAAAACGACGTCGGAAAACTTACGTTGCTTCCTTTCCAAGTCTGGTACGTACGGATGACCTCCGTCGCACCGCCGCCGACGGCGTCACCGGAGCTATTGGGCGGATGAACTCCATACATCTCTCTGTATCTCTTTCTCTCTCTAACTTATGATCACTTTCTCTCTCTAAAAGTATAGGTGTGTGGAGAATAATATGAGGTCAAAGAGCAGATGTGCAGAAAGAGAGAGATGGTGTTTGACTTTTGATCAGTTTTGGTGAGTTTCCATTGAAGGTAAAGAGTGAAAGCTAAGATGAAACAGACGACCAAATTTGAAGAATAAAAGATGATAAAATATATAATTATATTATATATAAAAGTATATATTATATTATATATGTATATATAATATAATAATAAATAAATTAATAAACGCAACTGAAACTTCTAAACGTGGCGGTCAATTACTCTATTTAAATAAATTAAAGATTTAATGGGTTTCAGTTAACAGAGTATGACAGCACGAGGACAACGCATACTTATGTTATTTATATACATATAAATTTTATTTTAATAAACACAGAAATTATATATAGTATTTTATATGTTTTTTGCTATTATGTAGACGTAGAGTGAGATCAAACAATGTTTTTACAAGCATGTGTGTATCTGTATCAGAAAAATTAGTCTTAGGGAGGACGGAGTGCATGTGGGGAGGAGAGTTAGTATTAGCGGGGAAAGTGTCCTTGCGCGTTTATTTTGCTGAATTGAAGAAAAGTTATTGTAGGAAAAGTAGTGTGGGTTAGAAGTTGCGGGTTATTGGTGTGGGAATACCATTTCGGTTCGCTGGGGATGGTCGTGGGAAGGTGCTTCCTGGCGGTTTCACGGGTTGCAATCGCCTGGACTTAGATTATTAGAGGTGTCACATGAACATAAATGGATGATTTAAATAGAAATACTCCACTAAAAATAAGAATTTATGTTTATCAAAACTCAATAATAAATGTTTTTTTATCGATACCAACTCATCATCACAATAGTTCCACTGAAACTCCCCCAAATCGTTATTATCACGTAAACAAATACGCCACATGTTATACCATATTTGTCATCTCAACACTAATCTTGTAACACCAGTTCTCGAAACCTTATTTTATAAAAATAATTTTAAATTCAATAATGTTCATAAAACTATTACTCATAGACATCTCTCACATCTTTAACCACATATCACATCTCATGACTAAACCTATTCATGATTTGCTTTGTTACATTTAAGTCATCAATTTGTTCTCAGTTATGTTGGGTTACCCTCTTTGATCACCAAATGTCACCTTTCACCCAAAACCTTGGTGATCTATCATGCCACTTTTTTGGCCATGTTATGTTTTATCTGAGAAACCTTTTGTCTAATTAAATTTATAACCACTGTAACTAAAATTTTTAATTTTGTAACATACATGCTTTTTATTACATTGCTTGAGGCAAAATAACTTGTTTTGGTTTTATTAAAAGCCAATCTACATACCTTTTTTTAACGACAAACTTATTATACTAGTACTACTACTCCTAAATTACACCAATTATATCATGCTTGGGTTTGAACACATGATCTTTCCTCTAAAAGACAAAGTATCTACCAAATGAGTTAGCTCCACATTATTAATTTAGATACATATATATGACCGTTTCTTTTAAAAATATAAAAAAACAAGTTATCAATAATTGAAGATGGGTGCAAACTCACATGGAAGAATAAGTGTTGGATTATATGTAAAATTTTGGTATAAGTTCCGGTCATGCTTATGTTTTTGCCATTCGCCATTCCCACATGCTTTGTCTGTTGCCGTTCATTCTAGCCAGTTTACAACTATATAATTTAAAGGTGCACACCTTATTGTTAATTAAATTTATAAATATTATTCTGAAACATAAATCAAATAACTTTTAGTTGGTTTTTATATTATGTTTGATTTATGGAAATAAATTTGGTAGAACAACATAAGTTTTTTTAAACCTATTATGAGATTGATAGTTTTGCATATCAGATATGGTTTTTAGATTTTTGTCGGATTCAATCCATCAATCCATAAACACAACCCATATATCTAATTGTATTCTTATGTGAATTTATAAATGTATATGCTCTATTTTGAGTGTTTGACTTGGTTGCGACTTATTAATTCAATATACAGGTGTAGCCATACGAATCAAAAAAATGTTAACAATACTTGAAAATATTTGTGACAAATCATTCTACAGTTTAACACTATCATGTTCCAACTTTGTGCCAACTCATTATATCATCTAACACCATGTGCTAACTCATTTTCTTCATTGTGCCACTTAAGTGCAAAACTTATGTTAGAAATATTCTAACCCGTTTATTGGAAAACCCAACTACTCACTAATGGATCATCTGGAATTTTCTTTTCGAATAAAAACTTATGCTAATTTAACCTTGTAACATAGTTTATGGATATGTTTTGTGAAGTGTTTGGTTTTTGGGTGTCCCATAAATGACATTTGCGAAAGAGACTTATGTAACACTTACACAATCTGTCCAGTCAACAAAACCTTGCACTTGCTCGTGCCACATAAACCTCTTCAGCTAAATGATACTTACGTAACACCCAAAGGTCAAAAACTTTTCAAAAGATACCCACAAACCTTTATACAAATAAAAAATCCCTAGTTAAAAAAAAATCAAATGATTAGGGCCTGAAAATATAGATAATCAAAAGCTTAGTCACTTTATGAATTTATACTCATTTATCTGTATTATATTATAATACATTTAAGAAGATAAAATTGTCTTTTTACATTAATTCTGAAGAGTTAAACAGGGGAAAATCATCTTTTATAAATTTGATTATATTAATTATTTTTACATATATGTCAATTATGTAATTTCAATTATTGATTTTTAAATCAACTTCCCCTATGATTTTTAAATGACTAATAGTTTTTCATGAGTTATTATTTTGTTTTTTTAAAAAGTTACCCCATAAAACGAAGTTTTTATCATCTTTAATTTGAATATAATACCGCTATTTTACATTTTGTGTTACCCATCATATCTCGTGGGCACCCGTTACTTACATAAATATATACCTGCCAAACATGCGCGAGAGTCTACATCACGTGATGATGATCAATTAACATTTAATATACTCGAGGTTACAAAATTTTAAAAAGACCACTCTAAATCTATATTTACAAAAATATACTTGCAATGGTTTTAGGCGTGAGGATCATGGGCCTAGCAGATCATATCCTAGACTCGTAGCCCTTGTTACGGGTCTCAGAGCCCATGTCTTTGGAACCGAAATCACGTTCCCGAACCAAAATTAAACCGGTTTGTAACTGATTTTTATATGAATCGGTATTTATATGTACGGATTTAGAACTGATGAAAACTATAGGTTCCTAACCGGTTTATATATCCTTAGTAGTTACACCAGTTCAAAACCAAAACCGAACCGTTCAAAAACCAGCCAAAAACTGCTCAAACCAAAGAAAACCGGTCAAGAACCCGAACTGAATTGAACCAGTTTGGAAAAAAACCACTTTAGAAAAGTATTATTTAACGAGTAATATAATACGTTATTATTGTTTTAATGCCTTGGCACGTTTTGTTTTGAAAAATATTATGAATTACATATATTAATATTAAAATAAATTTTTTAAATTTTATATATTTTTAAGTATATGAATATGTTCTAAAGGTATGTTGAATTGACATATTGTTTTAACTATACATTTTTTATAAATGCATGAAATTAAACTATTTTGTTGTGCATTTATTCGTCAAAATGGACACATATATAATGGAAGTATAAAAATACAAGAGATAGTCCTGAAGGGAAAATGCTACTTTATTTAAATTTCACATGTATCGACAAATCTCAGAAAATTGATCGAAAATGATAGTCTAGGAATAAAACTATCTAAACAACGCATAATCTAATTACTAAATTTAAAATTCATCTGTTTTTACAATCAAATGAAACAAATTAAGATAACTAAAATCATATGAAGAATCGTTGAATTGAAATTGAAGCTCCAGACGAAGAAATGGGGACCAGATCGAGAGTTAGGGAAATTACTATCTTTTTCCTTACAAACCCAGTGTTTTAAGAATATATTGAATTGTTTAAAATAACTAGTTGTTTAGTTATAGAACTTATGTTTTAAAGCTAGTTATAAATTTAGTAATTTTAAATGATATTGAGCTTAATTTAACACATATCACTTATTCTTATGCCGACATGCCTTGTATACCAAATGATGTGCAGACGACTGTGAGATATTAAAGTCAAAACAAGTGTTTCTTCTGAAGTTAATTATCTTCCGAAGCTTAACATATATCTTCCGAAGCTTGGGTGAAATCTTTCGAAGATTATTTCGCTTCGGAAGTTTTGATAAGTATTGGAAGTGTTAAAGTTTTGCTTCGGAAGTTTTGGTAAGTATTGGAAGTGTTAAAGTTTTGCTTCGGAAGTTTTTCTAAGGGTACTTCCTGCTTCAGAAGTATTAGTATAGGGTCCTAAATGCAAATTCTCAATTAGTTGTTGAGTGTATAATTTAACCGTTAGAGTTCGTTGGTCATTTATTACTATAAATAGGGATCCATTGTAATCGGTGAGAAGGATCACAAAATCGCAAACACAAAAATCACAATCACTTGTAATTATTTCTGAATAAAGTTCTTTCTTGTATTCTTTAAGTTCGTCTTCTTCGTTCTTGTTGTTGTTGAATTGGGCGTTCTTGTACTCAATTGGTATCAAAGCCTGGTTAGAGGCTCAACTGAGGATCAAGATGTAATCAAAGATCGTTCGGTGGTAACGATGGTGTTAACAAAGTTTGAGATTGAGAAATTCGACGGGAAAAACGACTTTGGGTTATGGCGACCGAAGATGAAGGCGTTGCTCGTTCATCAACGAGTGGTGGATGCCTTGACTGGAGAATCTAAGTTGCCGAACACAATGTCAGACAAGAAGAAGAAGGAGATGCTTGAACAGGCACACAGTTCAATTATCTTGAACTTGGGAGATATGGTACTGAGAGAAATATCGAAGGAGACGACGGCGGCAGGGGTCTGGTCAAAATTGGAAAGCCTGTACATGACGAAGTCTCTTGCGAATAGGTTGTATCTCAAGAAGCGTTTGTACACTTTCCAAATGGCGCCTGGGAAGTCAATTGAAGATCATACTGACTAATTCAACAAGTTGGTGTTAGATCTTGAAAACATTGAAGTTGAATTGGATGATGAAGACCAAACGATCATATTCTTGACCTATCTCCCATCATCTTATGAGCACTTTGTGGATACTTTAATGTATGGTAGGGACACTCTTACTATGGAGGAAGTGCCGGCAGCTCTCAATTCAAAGGAATTGAAGAAGAGAACTGATTATAAAGAAGATGGTGGAGATGGCTTGGTGGTCAGGGGAAGATCTGAAAAAGAAACTTCAAGCCGAGAAGTGTCTCAAAGTCAAGATCCAAGTCCAAGAGAAGGTGTTATTTGTGTGGGTCAGAGAAGCACTTCAAGAAAGATTGTCGTGACTAGAAAAGAAAGAAGGGTGAATCAAGTGGGTCAAAATCTCATAGTCACAATGCACGAGATGATGTCTCTGATGGATATGAGAGTGCAAATGTTTTGGTTGTTACAAACAGTGGTAATGAGGATGAGTGGGTGATGGATTCAGGTTGTTCATACCATATGACACCTGTAAAAGAGTTCTTCAAAGATTTGAAGTTTGAAGATCTTGGTTCTGTGAGGTTAGGGATGATAGACCTTGCAAGATTATAGGTCATGGTACAGTGACTCTAAAGATAAAGAATAGAATGGAAGTAGATCTTCATGATGTAAGGTATATCCTTAATCTTAAAAGAAGTTTGTTGTCATTAGGGTTGTTGGAGAGATCTGGTTACCATGTTAGTCTTAGGGATGGAAAGGCTAAGGTGATTAAAGGATCAATGGTGGTATTGTCTAGTAATAGAAGGGATAATAATATCTTTGTACTAGATAATGTTGGTGTAGTAGAGTCCCATATGGCAACTGCCTCAAGTGATAGTAGTTCTAGGGCCATGTTATGGCACCAGAGGCTTGGTCATATCAGTTAGCAAGGACTGGTAGAGTTGCAGAAGCAACAGGTTGAGACTGAGTTGAAGAATTATGATTTTGGTTTTTATGAAACTTGTATTCTTGGGAAACACAAGAGGGTTAAATTCACAAGGGCTAGGCATATCACAAGTGGGGTATTAGACTACATTCACTCTGATTTATGGGGTCCTGCTAAGGTTGATTCTTTGGGTGGTGCTAGATATTTTATGACTTTGATAGATGATTTTTCAAGAAGGGTTTAGGTGATCATCTTAAAGAATAAGTGTGATGCCTTTAGTAAGTTCAAGGAATGGAAAGTCCTTATGGAAACCCAAACTGAAAGAAAAGTCAAGAAACTAAGAACTGATAATGGGTTGGAGTTCTGCAACTATGAGTTTAATCAGTATTGTAAAGCTCAAGGTGTTGCAAGACACAGAACTGTGCCTGGTCATCCACAACAGAATGGTTTGGCTGAAAGGATGAACAGGACCTTACTTGAAAATGTAAGGTGTATGTTCGCTAGTTCTGGTTTACCCAAGCAGTTCTGGGCTGAAGCTGTGACCACTGCAACTTATCTAGTCAATAGGTCTCCATCAGCTGCATTAAACATGAAGACTCCTTTGGAGGCATGGTCAGGTAGAAAGCATGACTATGGTGATCTTAAAGTATTTAGGTCATTGGCTTATGCACATGTTAGCCAAGGAAAACTAGAACCCAGGGCCTGCAAATGTGTATTTCTAGGATACCCTGATGAAGTGAAAGGGTATAGGTTGTGGAGGCTAGATAGTGGCAGACCCAGGGTGATAGTGAGCAGAGATGTGGTTTTCCAAGAAGATGTTTTGTATAAAGACATTGAAGGGAAAATGAATTCAGAAGTTGGAGAACAAAGTGGGGTTCAGATTGAGGTGGAGCAGCATGTCACACCCCAACCTTAACGGCGAAAACGTTGAGATGTGAGGGTTAAGATTGTTCATGCCACACAACGCTATTTCAAAATGTAAATATTATTAAATTCCAAGTTTCATGACATACATAGATGAAAAGCATAAGTTTCAAACAACCAATGTAACAAGTATTCAAATAGCATCATGTGACAAAATATGTCATTTTATTAATCTCTAGGTCCAATCCTAGATGTGTTCAAGTCTTCAAGAGCAATTAAGCAGGATCATTTCCTGAAACATGTTAAAAATAATGTCAACATATGATGTTGGTGAGTTTCCATAGGTTTAACATACATAAATATATAAACTTTAAGACGGCAATTCATGTCATAGGTTAATGAATAATGTAATATTAAATGGATAAACAAATGTAACAATCAAACCTCGACAAATATGGCCACAACATGATTATACGATTAGCTAAGTGTACTTGGTTCCCATAGTGATCAAGAATACGTCACTAGAAGCCGACAATACCTCGGCTTTAGCACCAAATAGGCTTGTCAGGCCCATAGATCTATGATGTCGCTAGGCTAGCAATAGTTAATGATTGTATCTTACAAGTGTTATCACATGATAATTACAAGAGTCCAAATAACCATGACAAGATAAGATGAATTGCACAAGTGTTACAAGAGTAAAACGTATTTACAAGTGTGTTTATGATAAGGTAAACATGTTTCACCCCAAAAGTGTGAAATAATATAAATTGAGGTATTCAAAACTCACATGGATTATAAAGGTGTACAAACAATAAGTCTTGTATTAAACGCCGATGATTTGTTAAAGTTCAACCTAAAGAACGACGCATTAAGTTTAATCATGATTATAATGTTAACGATACATGGAAGTCTATGGTTTAAATTGGCGATTTTTGGATAACAATTGTAACGATGTTATTTATAAATCATTTAACCCATGATTTTAAATTATAAGATAGATACAATTTATTATTAATATTTGAATAATTATATAAGAATTTTATTGATTAAAACCATTAATAAAAGTTAAACTCTTATTATCAAAGGATTACTATTTACTAATTGATAAAATAGTAAATTTGTAGATTTAATTGATTAGAATAATTCACAATAGATGCATATTATAAATATGTACATATATGTATTTATTTACTTTTAAATATATATTTTTGAATTTGTAAATATATTTTATATAAAAAAAAACAAATGAAGAATTTATCAAATTGAAATTCTTTGAAATTAAAGGAGACTCATTACAATTTAAAATTAATAATAATTTATATTTTGTAACAATTTTTATAATTTTTAAAATAAAACAATAAGGATTTATTAATTGAATTTCTAAGAAAATTTAAAAGAAAATAATTTTACTTAATTTCTGATTAAAAATGATTTTTATATAACTAATAATAATATTTAGATATTTTCTGTAATTTAAAAACCAATAAAAACCTTTTTTTAAAAATTAAAGGCAGGGACTCGGGTTCGAACCCGGGTCCCTTGCCAAACCATGCCATGATCAAACCACCGGGCCAATGCCTGATTAGTGTTAAGATTCCCAACCAAATTTTTAAAACATAATATTCAGAATTTCCCAATTTTATACGAAGAACCCTAGTTCCCAAATTGATCGAATTGAAGCTTGAATCGATCATGGTAACAAAATTAACCATGGGGCTTTTGTTCCCCATGTAAAACCGATTGATAATATGTAAACAATTACCTGATTCGATGTAACAAAACTAATTTCTCGTTTGAGTTAGGTGCGCAACAGTTTCAGAATCAATTTCGGTATGTGTATGTATTTTGGTGAAATTGAGCTTACAGAAAGATTAGGAAACCCGAATGGAGTGTTTTGCCTTGTTTATATAGTTCCAATTTGACCGTTTGAACACCCAACGAGTTCAAGTTGTTCTCGGTTGTTTCAGGTCAAATTAAACGTGTTTAAAGTCGTTTCAGGTGGAATTGATATCACTAATAACTTCGGAATGATTAAAGGAACGTTTACTCATGATTAATTTCATTAATGGCACGGTTTATGGGTTGAAACGGAGTTTGTTTCAAGATGTTTTCGGTTACGGGTTTGATAACCATTCAAAACGCGGTTAAAAACCAAATCAATACACATCATTAAGTTGAAAACGAGTTCCCGAGAGTTTTGGTGTAATTTGGGGTTTTAAAACGGGTTATTTAGGTGGTTTTGGTGGCCGCCGGAGCCGCGCCGGAGTATGGCCGGCCGGCCACCGGTTAATCCGGGGGTTTGAAATTTTGGGTTTTAAGTTACACTTTGGTCCTTGAGCTTTATAAGTTTGCATTATTAACCCAAAGTTTAAGTTTTCACTTAAAATGAATTTTACAGTTTAGTCCCTGGAGTTTTAATGTTATTATTTTAAGCACAAACTTAATAAATGCTTAATTTCTTTTATTATTATTATTATTATTATTATTATTATTATTATTATTATTATTATTATTATATATATATATATATATATATATATATATATATATATATATTTTAACTTATTTATTTAATAACAAGCAAGTTTTAAAATTTTAATTACCAATAAAATCAAGATTAATAAATTTTACAAATGGGCCATCGTACTTGTATTAATGACAAAACCAGCTCTTACAAGAAATAACGGAATTAACAACAACTTAACAATTACACGAGAGGTCACGGTCTCCCCAACTTTAAGAAATTTCGTCCCGAAATTAAAGATAAGGCTAAACGAACAAATAGGGATATTTTTTCTTCATGTAATCCTCGCGTTCCCAGGTGAACTCAGCTCCAAGTTTGTTTTCCCAATGAACCAGACGATTGGCGTGGTAGTTGTTCGGGTCTTCTTCAGCGTTCGGTCCATAATCTCGACAGGTTTCTCAACAAAATGCAAAGACTCGTCAATTTGGATTTCCTCCAAAGGAATGTGCAAATTTTCATCGGTCAAACATTTCCTCAAGTTTGAGACAGGATGAACGCCGCTAATTTCCGAAGGTAATTCCAGTTTGTACGCTACTTTCCCAACTCTTTTCAGAATCTTGAAAGGTCCTACAAATCGTGGGGTTAACTTGCCCTTCTTCCCAAAGCGAACAACACCCTTCCATGGTGAGACCTTAAGAAGGACCACATCATTGACTTGGAACTCCAATGGTTTGCGTCTTTTATCCGCGTAACTCTTTTGACGACTTCTAGCCACCTCAAGGTTATTACGGATTTTGGAGACTTATCGGTCTTTTCTTGAATAAGTTCTGGATCGGTAATGAAATTCTCATCGATATCAGTCCAGCAAATCGGAGAACGAAATTTACGACCGTATAAAGCTTAGAATGGTGCCATCTTGATACTTGAGTGGTAGCTGTTGTTGTACGAGAATTCCGCTAATGGTAAATGCATATCCCAGTCACCACCAAAGTCGAGAACACATAGACGTAGCAAATCCTCAAGGGTTTGAATTATTCGCTCGGTTTGACCGTCCGTTTGAGGATGGTAAGCCGTGCTTAAATCCAGTTAAGTACCCAAGAGTTCTTGCATAGAAGACCAGAAGTATGAAGTGAAACGAGCATGATGGTCGGAAATAATATGCAACGGCACGCCATGACCACTCATAATTTCATCGATATAAATACGAGCCAACTTTGAAACCTTGTAAGTGTCTCGTATTGGTATGAAATGTGCCGTTTTGGTCAAACGGTCAACAATCACCCATATGCTATCATGGCCTCGAGGAGTACGTAGCAAATTGGTTATGAAATCCATGGATGTGTGTTCCCATTTCCACATAGGGATTTCAGGTTGTTCAAGTAAACCACTAGGACGTTGATGTTCAGCTTTGACCCTTGCACACGTGAGGCATTTGGATACATAAGATGCGATATCCTTCTTCATCCCTGGCCTCCAATATTGGCCACGCAGATCCATATACATCTTATCGGACCCAGGGTGAATAGAATAACGTGTTTGATGAGCTTCGTTCATGATGAAGTGATGGAGATTGTCGCGATTTGGAATCCAAATCCGGTTCAAGAAATACAACATGCCATTCGGTTTTGTTTCCAATTGTGACCGAACGTTAAACACTAGTTTCTCATCCTTCCATTCCTCGGTTAATACTGCTTGTTGAGCCTCGCGGATGCAAAACTCGAGATCACTATCAATCCTTAAATTTTGAAGCATGATAGTAGCCTCATTAACATCCACATGAATTTCAGTATCAAATGCTCCCAACGTGTCAAACCATTGCCTTCGATCTCGAATTTCTTGAAGTGAGACAGTCTTATTATGGATCTTGCGACTCAGCGCGTCGGCTACAACATTCGCCTTTCCGGGATGATAGCGAATGTCAAAGTCGTAGTCGCTAATCAACTCAACCCAACGTCTTTTTCTCATGTTGAGATCCCTTTGATTGAACACATGTTGAAGGCTCTTATGATCGGTGTAGACTATGCATTGCGTCCCATAAAGATAGTGCCTCCAAATCTTCAAGGCAAAAACCACAGCACCAAGTTCAAGATCGTGGGTTGTGTAGTTTACTTCATGAACCTTCAATTGTCTCGACGCGTATGCTATGACCTTTCCTCGTTGCATGAGAACACAACCAAGACCTTGACTAGACGCATCACAGTACACGGTAAAATCGTCATTTCTATCAGGGAGAGTTAGGATAGGAGCATTACATAGCTTGCGTTTCAGTGTCTCGAAAGCCTCTTCTTGTTCGGGTCCCCATTCAAAAAGTCAATTCTTTTGGGTTAGCGCCGTAAGTGGTTTAGCAATCTTCGAGAAGTTTGCAATGAACCTACGGTAGTAACCCGCTAAACCAAGAAAAGAACAAACTTCAGTTGGGGTCGTGGGAACACACCAGTTTTTCACAGCTTCTATTTTAGCAGGGTCAATGTGAATTCCTTGGCTATTCACCACATGACCTAGGAATTGAACTTCTTCAAGCCAAAATTCACACTTAGAGAACTTGGCGTACAGTTGTTCCTTCTTCAAAAGTTCGAGAACTTGTCGCAAATGCAACTCGTGATCGATTTTTGTCTTGGAATAAATGAGAATATCATCGATGAACATGATCACGAATTTGCCCAAGTATGGTTTACATACTCGATTCATGAGATCCATGAAAATAGTAGGTGCATTAGTCAAGCCAAAAGGCATAACCATGAACTTATAATGTCCATATCGAGTACGAAAAGCGGTCTTTGGAATATCATTGTCGTGAACTCGCAATTGATGATATCCAGAACGTAGATCGATCTTCGAGAATTGCGTAGCTCCTTGGAGTTGATCGAAGAGGTCATCGATTTGAGGGAGAGGGTATCGGTTTTTGATGGTAAGTTTGTTGAGTTCCCGATAATCGATACACATACGAAATGATCCATCTTTCTTCTTCACGAATAGCATAGGTGCACCCCATGGTGAAGAGCTAGGACGAATGAAGCCCTTATCGGTCAATTCTTGTAGTTGACTGGCTAGTTCTTGCATTTCAGAAGGAGCAAGACGATAAGGCGATTTAGCCACAAGGTTTGCACCAGGGATCAAGTCAATCTTGAACTCAACTTCCCGAACGGGAGGTAGCCCACTAAGATCCTCGGGAAACACCTCGGGAAAGTCTCGTACAACGGGTATATCCTTAAGTTCCTTCCCCTTGGCTTTCGTGTTAACTACGTAAGCCATAAAGGCTACGTAATTTTTACTCAAACACTTTCGGGCCTTGATACAGGACATGAGTTTGAGTCCTTGAGACGATCTCTCACCAAAGACTTTTAGTGTATCTCCCGAAGGTAGCGGAATTCGAATGCACTTCTCGAAACAAATGATTTTCGCGTGCTGTTTGGCTAACCAATCCATGCCAATAATGATGTCGAAGCTCCCCAGTTGCATAGGAATAAGATCGATAGGAAATTCGTGCTCGTTAAGATTCAGGACGCAATCACGTATTACGACGTCAACTACGATTGATTTTCCATCTGCGACTTCGACAGTAAAGGATTTTCCTAGCTTAGAACGCGGCTTAGCAAGAATAGGTTTGAATTCTAAGGATACAAAGCTCTTATCCGCACCCGAATCAAAAAGTACAGACGCATAACGATTACTTACAAGATACATGCCTGCTTAGATATAGAACTATCATTGGTACATAGAAAGCAGGTAGGATTTTACATAATAAAAGATCGATTAATAGAAAAAGATGACGTACCATTCACCACGTCGTTGTTGGCTTGCGCTTGATTCGCATTAATGTTGAAAGCCCGTCCTCGAGCCGGTGGAACATATCCCGCAAGACGAGGACATTGTGGACGGAAATGCCCAGTTTCGCCATAATTGTAGCAGGCTCGGTTAGCAATCATGGCAGCATTGTTTGGGGCACGATGACAAGTAGCCACCAAATGTCCGTATTTCCCGCAAAGAGTGCAGATTGGGCATGGATTATTTCCCGCATGATGATACTTGCAGGTGTTGCACATCGGGTGTGGACCAGTGTAAGCTCTTGCCACGGGTGCTTGGTTTACAGCAAAAGCTTGCCTTTGAGGGGCATTGGGTGCTATCACAACAAAGTTACGGGCCGGTGTGAACTTGCGCTTCTTGCCTTTGAATGAGGATTCAGCCTTCACCTCCTTCGTCACCTCGGGAGTCACCTTCGCAGTTGGTTTTGCACCCTTCACCGTCAAAGTACCAGTCTTAATATGATTCTCGATAAGCTGGGCGGTGATGTTGATTGCTTCTTCTAGAGTCGTGGGCCTACTTCCCACCACAACATCTTGAATTTTGGGTGGTACCCCTTTGATAAACTTCTCGATGCTACGGGGTACAGTATTCACCATATGCGGTAGAAGCATGCTCAGTTCATGATGTCGGGTGGAGTATGCCAAATGATTCCCACTATCCTGTTTGAGGTTCCAGAACTCCTCCTCCTGTTTTTGTAGTTCACTCCTCGGGCAGAATTTTTGGATCATAATGTCCTTGAACTCTTCCCAAGGGAGTACCAAAGCCACTTCCGCACCCCGGTTTCTTTTCTCGCTATTCCACCATGTAAGTGCCCGTTGTTGAAGGACACTCGCAGTATAACGGACCTTGAGCTCCTCGGGACACTCACCGTTCATGAAGGTGTTCTCCATACTTTCGAACCACTCGAGAAGTCCAGTGGCTCCCTCCTTTCCACTAAAACTAGTGGGTTTACAGGAGTTGAACTGTTTGAAGGTTCAGGTTCGATTGTTTCCCCCTTGATTGTTTCTATTCTCACAATGGCCATTGTTATCACCACCACCATTATTCCCATTTGCATTATTACTGTTGTTAGCCATTAGGGTGCTACTAAGTTCGGCAACCATGGTTGGGAGGACAGTAGCCATATGCCGGGCAATCATCGCGGCAAGTTTACGGTCGGAGGTAGCATGTTTTCCTTGATGACGAGACATTCTATAAGATAGAAATAAAGAAGATATTAGAATTTGGAAAATAAATCAGTTCAAGAAATTATGAATTTTGTTGATATTTACAAATATAAACAGGATGGTTTCATTTGGTACCACACAGCCAATAGGAAGTCTATGGTTTAAATTGGCGATTTTTGGATAACAATTGTAACGATGTTATTTATAAATCATTTAACCCATGATTTTAAATTATAAGATAGATACAATTTATTATTAATATTTGAATAATTATATAAGAATTTTATTGATTAAAACCATTAATAAAAGTTAAACTCTTATTATCAAAGGATTACTATTTACTAATTGATAAAATAGTAAATTTGTAGATTTAATTGATTAGAATAATTCACAATAGATGCATATTATAAATATGTACATATATGTATTTATTTACTTTTAAATATATATTTTTGAATTTGTAAATATATTTTATATAAAAAAAAACAAATGAAGAATTTATCAAATTGAAATTCTTTGAAATTAAAGGAGACTCATTACAATTTAAAATTAATAATAATTTATATTTTGTAACAATTTTTATAATTTTTAAAATAAAACAATAAGGATTTATTAATTGAATTTCTAAGAAAATTTAAAAGAAATAATTTTATTTAATTTCTGATTAAAAATGATTTTTATATAACTAATAATAATATTTAGATATTTTCTGTAATTTAAAAACCAATAAAAACCTTTTTTTTTAAATTAAAGGCAGGGACTCGGGTTCGAACCCGGGTCCCTTGCCAAACCATGCCATGATCAAACCATCGGGCCAATGCCTGATTAGTGTTAAGATTCCCAACCAAATTTTTAAAACATAATATTCAGAATTTCCCAATTTTATACGAAGAACCCTAGTTCCCAAATTGATCGAATTGAAGCTTGAATCGATCATGGTAACAAAATTAAACATAGGGCTTTTGTTCCCCATGTAAAACCGATTGATAATATGTAAACAATTACCTGATTCGATGTAACAAAACTAATTTCTCGTTTGAGTTAGGTGCGCAACAGTTTCAGAATCAATTTCGGTATGTGTATGTATTTTGGTGAAATTGAGCTTACAGAAAGATTAGGAAATGGAGTGTTTTGCCTTGTTTATATAGTTCCAATTTGACCGTTTGAACACCCAACGAGTTCAAGTTGTTCTCGGTTGTTTCAGGTCAAATTAAACGTGTTTAAAGTCGTTTCAGGTGGAATTGATATCACTAATAACTTCGGAATGATTAAAGGAACGTTTACTCATGATTAATTTCATTAATGGCACGGTTTATGGGTTGAAACAGAGTTTGTTTCAAGATGTTTTCGGTTACGGGTTTGATAACCATTCAAAACGCGGTTAAAAACCAAATCAATACACATCATTAAGTTGAAAACGAGTTCCCGAGAGTTTTGGTGTAATTTGGGGTTTTAAAACGGGTTATTTAGGTGGTTTTGGTGGCCGCCGGAGCCGCGCCGGAGTATGGCCGGCCGGCCACCGGTTAATCGGGGGGTTTGAAATTTTGGGTTTTAAGTTACACTTTGGTCCTTGAGCTTTATAAGTTTGCATTATTAACCCAAAGTTTAAGTTTTCACTTAAAATGAATTTTACAGTTTAGTCCCTGGAGTTTTAATGTTATTATTTTAAGCACAAACTTAATAAATGCTTAATTTCTTTTATTATTATTATTATTATTATTATTATTATTATTATTATTATTATTATTATTATATATATATATATTTTTTAACTTATTTATTTAATAACAAGCAAGTTATAAAATTTTAATTACCAATAAAATCAAGATTAATAAATTTTACAAATGGGCCATCGTACTTGTATTAATGACAAAACAAGCTCTTACAAGAAATAACGGAATTAACAACAACTTAACAATTACACGAGAGGTCACACAACAGGGTGTGAATGATAAAGGTGTTGATCATGGCACTTCTGATAGCCAAGGGGATGGTTTAGATAATTATCAATTGGCTAGGGACAGACACAGGAGACAAGTGGTACCTCCACTCAGGTATAGCGAGGGGATTGATTTGTCTGTATTAGCCTTTGTTGCTGCTGTAGAAGAAAGTATCTATGAGCTGTTGTCATACTCTGAGGCAATTTTTGTGAAAGAAAGCTCAAAGTGGTGTAAGGCTATAGAGGAAGAGATGGAATCTCTTTATAAGATTGGCACATGGGAGCTAGTTGATAAACGTGAGGGTCACAAGCCTGTGTCATGTAACTGGATGTTCAAACTGAAAGACGGGATTTCTAAAGGTGAACCTCCTAGGTACAAGGCTAGATTAGTACCTAAGGGGTTTACACAGAAGCCAGGGGTGGATTATAATGAAATATTCTTACCTGTGGTGAAACATTCATCTATAAGGGTTATGCTTTCATTGTCTGTTTCTATGAATATGGAGTTACATCAGTTGGATGTGAAAACTACGTTTTTACATGGGAATTTAGACAAAACAATCTATATGAAGCAGCCGGAGGGGTTTGAGGTTAAGGGGCAGGAAGATAAGGTGTGTCTCCTTAAGAAGTCCTTGTATGGACTGAAGCAATCTCCTAGACAGTGGTACAAGAGGTTTGATGAGCATATGGTGACTAATGGGTTTAAAAGGAGCAGCTATGATAGTTGTGTCTATTTCAAAGAGTACAACTTGAACAAATTTGTGTATTTGTTGCAGTATGTTGATGACATGTTGGTGGCATGTTAAGACTTGGAAGAAGTTGAAGCTACTAAGAAGATGTTAATGCCTGAGTTTGAGATGAAAGATCTAGGTGAAGCAAAGAAGATATTGGGCATGGAGATCAAGAGAGATAGGGAATAAAGGGTGTTAAAACTGTCTCAAAGCTCTTACTTGTAAAAGGCACTGATTAACTATAGAATGAACGAGGAGAAGCCAATAAATGTTCCTATTAGTACTCATTTTAAACTGTCAAGCTCTGATTGTCCTAAGTCAGATGCTGAGGTCGATTATAAGAAAAAAGTGCCTTATGCCAATGTGGTTGTAAGCTTGATGTACTTGATGGTGTGTACAAGACCGGATATTGGTTATGCTATGAGTTTAGTCAGCTGGTACTTGTCTAATCTGGGTAAAGCTCATTGGGATGCTGTGAAATGGATCTTGAGATATCTCAAAGGTACTAAACACTATGGCTTAGTGTTTGGGAATCATGAACATGTGAGGAGTAGACGGATTGTTGGTTATGTTGATTCAGATTTTTCCAAGGACCTTGATAGAGGTAGATCTATTACAGGGTATGCATTTTAAGTGCTGGGTAACTTGGTTAGTTGAAAAGCCCAGTTACAGCATATAGTGGCATTGTCTACCACAGAGGCTGAGTATATAGCTTTGATTGAGGCAGTCAAGGAAGCTATGTGGCTGCATGGTTTAGTTTCTAAATTAGGAATTAATGTTGCAGACTCAGTGGTGTATTATGATAACCATGGTGCAGTCCAGTTGTCGAAGAATAACATGTTTCATGAGAGGACAAAGCGCATCAATGTGAAGTTGCACTTCATAAGGGATGTGATGAATGCTGGGAAGGTGAAAGTGGAGAGTGTGTCTACTTTGGAGAATCCAGTGGATGTGTTTACTAAGTCTCTACCTGTTAAGTTCAATTTTTGCTTGGATGCATTGGGAGTTGGTTAAAATCTTGTTTTGATTTTAAGGTGAAGATTGTGAGATATTAAAGTCAAAACAAGTGTTTCTTCCGAAGTTAATTATCTTCCGAAGCTTAACATATATCTTCCGAAGCTTGGGTGAAATCTTCCGAAGGTTATGTTTGCTTCGGAAGTGTTTTGAAGCTTAATCTCATTTCTTTCGAAGCTTAGTCAAAATCTTCTGAAGGTTATTTTGCTTCGAAAGTTTTGGTAAGTATTAGAAGTGTTAGAGTTTGCTTCGGAAGTTTTCCTAAGGGTACTTTCTGCTTCGGAAGTTTTCCTAAGGGTACTTTCTGCTTCTGAAGTTTTAGTCTAGTGTCGTAAATGTAAATTCTCAATTAGTTGTTGAGTGTATAATTTGATCGTTAGAGTTCGTTGGTCATTTATTACTATAAATTGGGATCCATTGTAATCGGTGAGAATGATCACATGATCACAGAATCACGAACACAAATCACAATCACTTGTAATCATTTCTGAATAAAGTTCTTTCTTGTATTCTTTAAGTTCGTCTTCTTTGTTCTTGTTGTTGTTGAATTAAGGCTTCTTGTACTCAATTGGTATAACAACTACTTTGTTAGATATTTTAATGTAATTGGATTGACTAACGACCAATTTGATCATAACATTCATCAAACAAGTCAGGAGATGCGGAAGCGCACACTTGTTTGTGTTTATTGTGATCTTTGAAATTGAAAATCATATTAGGGGCTTTCTGCGATGGGGGTTCCAAGGGGGCAACGGAGGGTCCGGGGGCAGCGCCTCTTGAAGCGGGGTCCAAGGGGCACAGCCCCTGACTGGGGTCGAGCAGCCAGGTCAGCGCGAAAATTTTTTATTTTGGCAAACATTGTTTTATCAAAACACATGAAAATTTGGTTTTACCAAAATTTCTCATGGATATATGGTTGATGAAACATTTCAATCATGGATCAACCTTGAAAAGTATGATGAAACAAAAAAAAAATACATTTTTTAATTTCCAATTGTTATATGAAACAATGCCGATTTGTGAAACATATTCAGAAACAGACCACATGACCAGAAACGCAGTACAACTCATATACTAAGCTAACATACTTCCACTTTTATGCCCCCACTAACTTACACTAACCCATCATAAACGGGGTTTAAACTCTTGACATCCGTAAAATTTACCGCTCTAACTATCTCTCTATCTCTCTTGCAATTAATAATTTGTTCGTTTATATATTGTAGTGCGTTCAAAAGTACTTTGGCTTTTCTTTAAATTTGCTATTCGCCAGCTCCACGAATCCATGTTAAATATTATTTGCAATTCCCATGATCATCAGGATGTTTGTCTTTCTTGCTTAGCAAAATCATTCAATAAGATTTAGATGGATGATGATCCATTGCAGATAGCTAGTTAGTGCCTTATAAGTGGTGCATTTGTAGATAACATATATGTACATCATTAGATAATTCTACTTTTGCTTAGGTGAGGGTATATTATATCAATGTATTATGTTTAAAGAAGGAAACTCCTTACTTTCCAAAAAAAATTGAAGTAATTAGGAACCTTTTCCAATCATTTAGAGTTCAACCACCATTGTGTTATGATCTTTAATTAACATTTTCCGGATTAAAAGAAATAATAATAATAATAATAATAATAATAATAATAATAATAATAATAATAATAATAATAATAATAATAATAATAATAATAATAATAATAATAATAATAAAATAAACAAACAAATAAATAAATTAATTAATTAATAAATAAATAAATAATTTGACTCGTTAAACTCAAAATAGAGAAATGTGTTGAACTCCATTCTGTCAATTCAAATCATGATAAAAATCATTAATTAGCAACTAACTATATAACCGTTTATGATCCGATGTGATTAAAAATTATATTAGGATTCACATTAAGCAAAATTGAATTAGATCAATCTCAGAAACTGACTTGAAATGTCAAATACGTGACTATATACACGTGTAAATATTTTTATATTTTGATATTTTAATGTTCCTAACAACTAAAAAAATACCATTTAGTATATTTAATTTCTTAAGATCATGTAACGTATTAATTTGTACTTTTCTTATTCAGATTAATGATTATGAAATTGAATTTTTGTAATTGGACGCATATGACGTCCTAGTACCCAATACATGTCGTTAAGCAAAACTGATATGCTCATATAATCGTATGTTGATATAAATTTTTTATTACATTCATAATCATTGAGATAACGATGGTGGTTAGTCCTACATCGACATGGATGGACAGGACAACCACGGATGGAGAGAGTGACGTAGTGAGTAGAGAGTACTCCTATTAATTTCTCTTTTACATATATATACTATAAAAAATAAAAATGCTTGATATGCATTTATAGTTATTTTTATATATATTTGTAGTGAAATTACTAAATTCAAAATGTATTAGCTTTAATAAAATATCCAAATAACATGTAATCAGTTTTATTATTGTTTTTTAACATTCAAAATATATTAAACCATATAGTTTAGTTAAATCATTCTAACAATGACGTTTTTAAGATAATCATATAGATAAATGCCTTAGATGAGTTTGTCCATAGGATATAACAACACTCAAGAGCCTAACGTGATATAGGCTTCAATTGTAAGTGTAATTTTTTAAAACTGCAACAAGAAAATGTAATCTTACTCGTTTGTATAATATATTATTTGTTGAAATTAAAACTCACTATTAAAAACAAGGCAATTGCGACCGAGAAAAAAGCAGTCGTAAAATCATAGACTAGTTTTGCGACCATAACCCTAATGGTTGCAAAAATAGAGATCACCTAATTGAAACCCTGTCGCAATAAACCTTATTATGACGGGTATTTCTCCCATCGTATTTTTGGCAACTAGGCTTTTGCGACCGATTTACAACAAAAAACTATCACAAATGGTTAGTTTTATAGTAATGTTGTAGTACTATTAGTTTCTTAGAATTAATCTTATTCGTTTCTTATAATTAATCACACCCCTTCTATATTTAGATATTTTGCAAGGATAATGTAGAATTGTAGATACAGAAGATTGGATCAATTAATCATCTCGTACTAGTGGCTGTGTTCCCTTTAACTTTTCATTTCTTTTCTTTTTGTTAATCTACTTTATAAGGAGATGATATAGATGTATTCCCCTTGAGACACTTTATTGTTTGTTTTTGTGTCTAGTTTATGATTAATTACTGGTTAGATTAAGTTACATTATAGATCCATTTATTATTCATACATATATTGAAATCAATAACCTATACATACATTCAAACACATATAAACATGCAACTACATACATACATCAGAATCAGGAGACCCTAAACATGAAAAACACTAAAATCATACCTCAATAGATCGTTTATGGTTAGGAAAGGTGGAAATCGAGTTGGGAATGCCAAAATAGCCACGAAATCGATTTGGATTTGGGGGGAATCGTGTATGGGCAGCGGAGGAGAAGAAGTGAGGATGGGGGCTGTAGAATGGATGACATGTCGTTAATATTGGGTAACCAATAGAACATCGTCTTTCACTTATTAGTTGTAAAGAATAAAAGAAAATTTTATAATTATTTTGAAGAGTCTACAAAAAGCATGTCATCATCATAAGTTTTTTTTTTTTAATTTATTTGTTGGTAAGAAAAAGAAAGTTAAAAAATAAAAAGAATCTATATATATGCCGTTGACTTATCCTAGGTATAGCTTAAAAAGGTTAAACATTTTTCAGGCACCATGTGTCGACGACATTTTGTCAGCACAATTAACTATCATAAACCTCGTCACTAAAGGGTAAAATTCTTGTAGGGCAATTAGTTAAGTTTTACTATAATAATCTTTATCGTAGTTAAAAATTTTGATTTTATTAAATATGCTTTGAAATTATTTTCATTATAGATAAGCAATAATATACAATACCTAACGGAGTTTTCATTATTACATAGATCTTACTTACAAAGGGCTTGTGCGCATAGAGGTTTGTTATTCTTAATAAAGAGTTGTAACATTATTATGTGGGTTATTACCTCTCATTACATTATTTCTTTTTGGCACACACAGACATAATCGTTTTGCATCCACTAGCTGTAACCAAAGTTCGTTTGGTGTTCTTCTATATATAAAACCACTTTTTTAGAATCAAGTATACAATCATGTGGTGATATTGTTTGATGTGTATATGCTGATAAATTGTAGCCCAGCAATTCTAATTCACATTAGGGCTCTATCTCATCTTAAGTTCTTTTCATTCATAATGGAGAAAACTTTTAAGAAACCCTATCTTGTCCCTATGAACTTTGTAATTGTTGGAAGTGATCAACACTATAAAGATTTCCCCTTTTTTGTATGTCTTACTTACCGTATTTGTGCTTTAATCTTGTGCATAAACAATTCAAGAGATCGTATGCAATCATATAAGGTTTCCACAAATATCCACCATCTTACGTGTGGCTAGCTCTCTTGACAACGTAACAGATTAACAACGATGAGACAATCGTTTGTTAATACATCATATCACCTTTATGGCAGCTTTTGTGAGAAACATAGTGAGATATGAGACAAATAAAACGAATGTTTCATGGTAACATGGTTTTAGGTCTTTGATTAAAACTTAATTTGTTTTCTGATTCAGAAACATTTGAAACTAATCAACTTGATTTTTAAGACAAATGTTTATGTGCTTAAGGAGTTCACAGCAACAATAATACAAAATCCTAATTATTAACCATAATACATTTTTTGTGATTGTAGTTGCTGACTATTTAGCTACGAGCTTATAGTTTTGGTCACTAATGGTGAAAAAACTTTGAAGGCCGTCATATGTGTTCTTTGTCACTTGATGGAGCTTTAGTGATGAAAAAGCCACCTAAACTTTTGGTCACTAGTGAGGATATTTCTTGTCGTGGTGCATGAATTGGATTTTGAATCATTGTAAGATTACAAATCATGTGTTAAATAACATAAAAATTTTAAGCCAACAGTAATCAACTTTTTTCATGTCTTATACTAAAGTCGCTAAATGTTTTTTTTTTTTTTTTTTTTTTTTTTTTTTATCTCCTAAGAAGTTTCATTATTTTAAACTTTTATTACAAATTGACAAATATATTGGATTTTAATAATAATACAAACTATGACATATGGATCGATAAAAATTCATACTAACAATTTATCCGATAATAATTTTAACTTTTACTTTTCTTGGCTAGGGCAACCCTAGTAGCATAATTGTTCATTAATATACACTTGATTTCCACTCGATTTTACTCGCGATGATGACTGTGAATGAAATAGGTAAACATACAACGAAACGAAATGAAAATCGAGTACAAATCAAGTGTAAATAAATTATTATTATTATGCTACTAGGATTTCCACTAACATCGAAAATAAAAGTTAGGATTATTATCGACTAAATTGGCGTATGAATTATTATTATCTAATAAGTTATAGTTTGAATTATTAAAATTCAATTTGTTTTATAAATATTAAATTGTTTAAAATTAAGCAACTTAAATGAAACATATATGAATTTATCATATTATTTAGTAATTATTTTTTCGAGTTTACTTAAAAACAAAATATAGTACATTCTATATAAACTCATTCGTGGGTTTCCCGGGCACGCCACGTGTCACGCTCTGATTGGTCAGTGTTTGTTTTTATGCTTTTTACGGTACTTTGAATGCTTATATATTTTGCTTTCAACAATAGACGACAAATTGGGGTTAGATAAGATGGTTAAGGCTGTTATCTCAAGTTTTTTTGTTCTTGCCTGGTCGTGGGTTCTAACCTTCCACTTGGCATTTTTTTCTAATGTTTTTTCAATATTTTTCTTATATATTTTTAAAGTTAATTTACTTAAATAATTATGCCGCAGCGTACGGTTAAGAAATATCAAATTTGTGTTTGGTAATAGTCGTTTTTACAACTACAAAACTTCCGCCTTACTTTCGATGTATTTTTTATTTTACGTTTCAGTTTTCTTACATAATACTATTTTCTATTTATGCTTTAATTTCTAAACCAATTCGCAGTAAAATTTCTTTTATGTATTTCAACATTTGTATGTCATCATCACAACACGCGTAATGGAGTTCAGAAATGTGTTTTTAACTACACAAATAACATCGTATTTCCCCGTTGCAACGCGCGGGTAAAAAAACTCGTTAATTATAAGTTACCAATTAACCAAGAGAATCTTATAATAAGAAATAAAAAAAATTCGGTTCTATATAATAATCCGTGCAGTTTTCACACATGATCATCACACCTTTTCCTTTCCACCAAAAACAATATAATTAACCAATATGAAAAACATTGATTAATTTCTGAGACATTTAAAAAGCTAATGCAACCGCTTTTTATCTCCAAAAATTGTGAATTGTGATCAAATTATCTTCAATAATGCAGCACTATAACAAAAGACAGCCACAAAGATTGCCCAATTGTTATGGAAAATTATTTCGTACGTAACACACCCATCAATCAAAGTAGGATAAGCTTACAAATAAAGCAGTACGTGAAGATTGGTATGTAATTTAATCAGCACAATTGGATGGGTGGATGACATATGCATCACAAAGTACCACCGGGAGATTCAATCATCTATCAAGTGATATGTATCGAACTCCCCGAATGGATGGTAGTTAACGAGATCGAAAAACTTAACATTGCGTATTTCATCAGTATTAGCCTTTAATCGGTAGATGTTTCATATTCATTTAGATACATTAGTTACATGTCAAAGATGACTTCTAGAGTTGAATATTAAAGATGTAAGCAATCACATTAGTGATGTAAAATGGAACCAAAAGCAATAAAGAAAATTATCTTGAAAAAAAAAGATTTGGTATAATATTGAGTATTGAAAGTATTATTATCAAGCTTACTTTAAACTTGGAAGTATTACCAAATCTTGAAATTTGAAATTAACGGCTAGTTGATGAAATCGAAGAGGTAAATGAACAAGTAGAAGAATTCAGTATATGATTTATCTTTTTTTTTTTTTTTTACAATTATTTCATATTAATTAAAAGTTGCTAAAATTACGGGAGAAATATTTACTTTCAAAATTTGTGCTCCGGATGATTAAATTAGGACATGATCTGACCCGTAGAGACGTTTCCATCTATTACTCATGAGCACCGTAACTCCCAACATAGGGAATGTTATACGCGTTTTAATTTGAGGCTTTTTCAAGTCCAGTGCAAAGTTGGTCCAGGGTGAGTCCGCTAGCTCTTGTATCAGCGCTACATCAATTTATCTTTTGGTTAGCTTTCGGTAAAAGGTCCATGCATTTGTGGCCAAATGTATGATTTTTTCTTCTATTTTCTCCCCGTTAACAGAAGTTAAAAACTAAAATCATATAACTACTTTAGCCAAAAGAAGTTCCTGTATTGGTGAACCCACCATGCCCTTGCTCCATATATATAGAGGATCACTCTACCACATCATATGCAACAGCACTAGAAGAGGAAGAAAGATAGATATTTAGAGGGAAAAGGGTAGCACCTCTTTGAAGAACATTGGTTTGAAGAAGATTTAAGGATACAAAAGGAGATAGTTGTATAAATAATCATCAAGCAAAATGACTGGGACCATGGCTCACCTCACTCTTGCATTTGGCCTTCTTGGTATAAACATTCTTCATTGCTGTCTTTAGTTATGTTCAATCTTTAGTTATCTTGCACTAAACATTTTGTTTTCTGGTATATTTTAGGTAATATTGTCTCTTTTATGGTGTTTCTTGCACCAATGTAAGTCTTTCTCTTTTTGGTTTTGGTTTTGTTTTATCATATACGCTTGTTTCATGATATAATAAATTCATCTAACTTTTCACGCATAATATTATATAATTACAGACCGACATTTTATAAAGTCTACAAAAAGAAATCAACCGAAGGATTTCAGTCAGCTCCTTATGTGGTGGGCTTATTCAGTGCCATGCTTTGGATATACTATGCATTGCTTAAGACCAATGTTCTGCTTCTCATCACCATAAACACATTTGGTTGCGTTATTGAGACGGTGTACATTGTATTCTTCCTTTTCTATGCACCAAAGAAGGCTAGGGTATGCTTTAACCAATATTTACAATGATTTTAATGATCATAGCTACAAATAAAAGAAAGTTAAACTAACAAAAACCAATTGGTTATATATGCAGATGGAGAGTTTGAAGCTAATAATATTGCTAATATTTGTTGGTTTTGGATTGATTGTTGTCTTGACACAATTCCTTGCAAGTGGAGTTACCCGCGGTGTGATTGTTGGATGGATTTGCCTTGTGTTCTCATTATGTGTTTTTGTAGCACCTTTGGGAGTTCTGGTAAGTGTGCATCATAACAAGAAGATTTGAACTACTTATTTCCTTATGTATCATGCTTTCTTATTATTTACCCAAATTATTTCGCAGCGGCAAGTGATCAAAACAAAAAGTGTAGAGTACATGCCAATTCTACTATCCGTAGCGCTCACCCTTAGCGCTGTTATGTGGTTCTTTTATGGCCTACTTCTTGGAGACTTCAATATCGCGGTATGGCATTAAACATCAATACAATTTTTTAATATCGATCCTCTCCTTAAAAAGGTTAGATATTCAATTAGTTTTTCTTAATTTTCACTTATTTTACAGATTCCAAATGTACTGGGATTCACATTTGGTATCATTCAAATGATACTGTACGCGATGTACAGAAAGAATAAGCCAGTTACAAATGAAAAGATTGACAATGCTGGTGGTGAGATAATCACTGAAATGAAAGACCAAAAGATTCAAGAATTTAAAGAGGATCAGAAAGTCATTGATATTGTAAAGTTGAATGCTTTAATGCAAGTTGAGATTCTTCCCGTGGTTGCAAAAACCTCTCATAAGTTTGATCATGCAGCCCCTGAACCTCATGCTCTCCACAAGATGCCAAATCACACCATTGAAGTTGGCGCATGAAACTATCGCGATAATTACCTTTTGTTTCCAGTAAGAACATATTTAACTAGTTTGACATTGAGTTACAAGAGGTGTGTGCCTATGGAAGAACGATGCAAGTTCGTTTCTTCCATAGTATATAGTTTTCTGGATCTTTTGTAAGATATATTTCCTTACTTGGTGTTTTGATCTTTGGAAATTAAACTTTGCATTCTCTACAAATATGGAGTTGATCTTTGCTCTTTAGATTTTTGCTTTCAGTCTTTTTACTTTAAAATTACATGATCAGTTAAATTAGACGTTGGTAACTAGTGAAAAGAAATAGTAACTTCGCGTTATTACATACTAGATAGTTGATACTAGCAATCATATCGTTTTACCATGCTACCATACTAGATAGTAGATACTAGCATGTTAATTATTTTAAAACCCAGCTAACTTGCATAATAGTTTTCTTAGCTTTTATACCGAAGTAATATTTTTGATATTTTTTTATGACATAAATTTTAATAAGAATTTGCTATACCAATTTTCTAAATAGCACAAAATGTTGTAGAATGTTTTATAGGGCATTAGTCAAGGATTGTTATGACATTTTTATAAGGGTTTTCTTATTAACATATGTATTTATCTTTTAACTAATAGTTATTAACGTAAAATCTAATACGCTATTATCACAAATTAAACATAAACACACACAACCCACCCTCATAGATCAAACAAGCACACATATACACACATTATGCATCAAGGCCAAAACTTTGATAAGAAAGTAGAAACGATAAGGAGAACTACTAGGGTTGGTGACTCAAAGATAAAGATTTTACTTTTAGAAGCATTATTTATGAGAATGTAGACAGGTATATTTATGCATCAAGGCCAAAACTTTGATAAGAAAGTACTTTAGGCCGAAGTTGGAGTAGAATAGAATTACAAAAAATAAAAATGATAGAGAGAGAGATAGAAAGTCGCGTGATGTTACATTACATATTTGTAACTCTTCCCTCGATATTTAGTTACTAACTTTAGTGAACCCGTGTATTACGCGGGTTGAATAAATAAAATATTAAATAGAATAAATTTTGTTAATTATAGAATAATATATGATTTAAATTATGTATGAGTGTGACAATCCTAAAAATTAAGGTTAGATAAGTTAATGCCTTAAGAAATTTTCATACATATTACATTATATTTAACTAACACCTTATGAATTATATGTGTTTTAGTAATTATATATATGTGGTATGTATGCATGCTTGCATGGGAATTTTCGTGTGCATAGATTCGTATGCATAAACTTCTTATACTATATATTATTTGATTAGTTATTTCAATATTTTAGCATCATGCATACATTAAATAAATTAAGATGCAAACCTAATTAAACACCACAAAACAAGATTTGTCAAGAAACTTTGAATACCTAAATATCAACAAAACCTTAGCCATAAACTCTACCTATTAGAACACTAAGACTCCCGATTAAGCACCCCAAACCCTTGCTTAACTTAGCTTAATGACTAAGAAAGTCATTAGCTCCTTTGACTGCCACCTAGCCTGCCAAACACTTAGCCACCTCCCTCGACCGCCACCTATCCATTAAGAACACCAAGTATATTTAAAAACTTGACACCTAAACCCCTAAGTCTAGCTTATTCATCACCCTAAAACTAGATGTTATGATTATCTTCATTAATGGCCTTCGGCCGATACCCAATATAACAACCATCACCTTCGGCCACACCACAATCACCACAACCGCTACCACCACCTTCACACCATTACTCTCGGATCAAACCACAACCATCACCACCATTTTCTACACTCTCTCTCGGTCACTATACTAGCCTACATCACCCAAAACCTCATATGATCACTACCTCTCAAACCATTTTGCAAGGAATTAAGAACACCAAGCTCCAAGAGTAACATCCGATTCACCAAGGGGTTAGAGACTATCATCAACTTCTTTTTCATCCTCTTCTTCTGTCAAAATCAAGGTTTGATCCTCGAATCCATAACCAACTAAGTTTAAAAAGGTGTATATGTGTTTTAACAACACATATAACAAACCCTTTTGGTTAAAACATCCAAGTTCTTCACAAAAATTTATGAACAGCTCATCTTTATCAAAAATCAGTAAGAAAGATTCAAGAACCTGGAAAAAAAAAATTAAAAACCAAGGATTAAACAAAAAGATTACAAATGAAGGGTTGAAATTATGTGTATTCTTGATAAATTTGATTTGCTATTTAAATAATGGTGATTGTGGGAGTAAAACTGGGAAAATGTTAGAAATATTAGGAAATAACATTCTGCAAATTTTGGTATGATTATAATAGGTAAAATAACTTAAATAATTTATTTAAGTTAATGAAAGAAAATTACCAACCGGAAGATCAGAACCTAGTAAAGAGATAGAAAAATTATATGATAATTCCTATGTTTTATAGGACTCATGGAATAAATTCCATGATCTAATTTGTAGTTATGCCTGAATTATATATTTTAGACGAATCTGATATGTGAAAATCGGGAAAAATATCTAATCTATAAGATAAATCATGAAAAATTTAAATAAAATTTTATGTCTTGATTAAAACCGTCTGTATAAAATTGGGAATTTTTAGAGATATTCTGATATTTTTACTAAATATTGTTAAAATGGTAAAAATTCCAGAAAATTAACTGTAATTAGTTGATATATGAAATTTTTACATATTAAAATAGATATTTTTATGTTTCTGCTATAGAATTTTCGTGACAAATATGTAACTATAACTTCTGTTTTGATTTTTGAAATCTGAGGTGCTGAAAATTTTAAAGAAATGATATTTATTTTTAATCTATAAATATTTTTATAGGTTACATGCTGGAATAAGAGGTAAGACTCATAGCCCCATTTTGTGATAATAAAGTTTTTGGGGGAAAAGACATACTGTTTTGATGTTGATGCATATATATAAGATTTTTGAGATATACTGTCATTTATGTTACAACCATTAATTCGGATGTGGAACCGTTGGATAATGTAGGTAGCGCTACTTAGGAAAATATTTTCTACACCAACAGGATGAGTGTTGTGATATTATATTATCCAATTTTTGTGATTTATACTGTGACAGTTATGAATCACCCGACTTATAAGTAGGTTTGGTTGTAAACTTATCTATGATGCATCAATATACGTATTTTGTTTTGATGTTAAACCTATGATCTCGCTAACCTTATGTTGATTGTTTTGAGTATGTTTTTTCAGGTATTCAACATGTCTAATAATATTATGTTCTTGTTTGATGTGTACAATGGCTGGAGAGAAGTTATGGGAAAAGTTTGTGTGAATGTAACTGTTAATCTGTATGACCTTAGATTGGCGGTGGATGCTCACTTCCATCATTACTGAAGATGTAGCAGTTAATTTAGCATGTTTTGTAATAGGGTTATATTAAAATTTTGTGTACTAACATTAATGTAACCCGAACTGGTACTAAATATGATATATATATATTTATCATGTCTCTATGTGTTGTTTGTTTATTTTATGGTCAATGCGTTCTGAACAAGCTAGTCACATTTAAAGCATTTCACGCTTCCGACGGGATGTGACAGGTTGGTATCAGAGCCATTGGTTATAGAGAATTATGCATCATAAAATACCTAGACTATAACTATAAGCTTGTATGATAATAAATTTCAGCATGTTTGAAAAATATATATATATATATATATATTACGTGCTTATAAGAATCTTCATGAATAATAAAAATAATTAAGTGACTTCATGAATATATATCTACTCTATGTGTAACTAGATTATAGAACAAAACTTATTTTTGCATTGCATAATATGTGAAATATAGGTAAGATTATATGACTAACTGTTTTGATAAAATTTATAAAGAACTCTGCAGCTATGAGTGCTTATAATTCCGATAATTACCATAGTAAGACTGACCCTTCAGAGTGCTCAGAACATAGCAACCCTAAAGAAACAACCCCTGAACCAGAACCCCAAAATGATATGGAAACTCCCCAACCTGAAGTTAAGATTAACCCCAAACCAAGGTTTTATGTTCAACACGCACCAATAACAGTCGGAGGTTATACAATCAACACCCCCAGAAAAAGAGTACGGCGCGGCGAAAGATTTTTGACCAAGAGAAATAAGGACTTGGAAATTCAAAAATCAAGTGACTCTGAAGCTGAGGAAAAGGAAACCAAAAGACAGAAGTTGGAAGAAAGTCAGATAGAAACAACTCAGCAGATCCTTAAGAAGATTAAGAAGATACAACAAGGAATCAGGACAATTCAAAAGGATGTCAAGGAAATAAAGACACATAAGAAAAGTATCTTTACAAAAATATGGAATTGGGTTTGCAGAATTTAGAACTAACATGTTAACTTCTGAAAATAAGAACATATGGAAATATATCTTTCATGGTGACTATTATCTATTATCTGTCAAATAACCTGTAATAAAATTTATGTTTTTGACTTTTTAATATTAATTACAATTAACTATAGAAAATCATGCCGCCAAAAAGAAACACTCAGCCTGTACGAAGGACCACACGAGTTGGACGACCCAGAACTAGACTTGGAAAGGAAACTCCTATGAATGCTACTACAAATGAGCACGACAGGATTTCTCAATTAGTAACCCAACAAATAGAAGCTGCATTGCCTACATTAATAGCTCAACTACAACAAAACCTGAACTTTGGAATTGCATCGCACGAAAACGAATGACCAGAAGATGCCAATACAAGAGAACGACTAGAGGAGGAAATTGTAAACGAAGTTAGGAAAGGATGCTCCTACAAGACTTTCATGTCATGTAGACCCCAGGAATTAGAAATTAGTAAATGTGCCGACAATTACAAGACACTGTTTGCCTCACATTCACTTAAAGGAAAGCACAATCCTGGTGGAAAATGGAGATACAAACAAAAGGAGGCATGTCATGAACAGGCTAAGCTGGAAAGAATTCAGGAACCTGGTAATTGAGAAATATTGTCCCTATAACGAAATAGAGAAATTAGAAACTGAGTTTTTGGCATTAGAATTGAAAGGAGCAGCACATCGGGAGTATACTGATAGGTACAATGAACTCTCTAGGCTAATACCACATCTGGTAACACCTAAAGCAAAAAGAATAGGAAGGTATATTTGGGGTTTAGTACCACAAATAAGGGGATTGGTTAAGTCTGCCATGCCTAAAACTTTTCAGGATGCTGTAAGCTTATCAGGAAGTTTGACTGATGAGATGATAAGAAATGGATCTCTAACTAATCCAAAAATAGGAGAGAAGAGGAAATGGAACGATAACAACTCTGGAGGAAGATTTGGAGGGAATCCACAGAAAAAGATAACCCGACAAACCACAAGGAATTTCTTAGGGGTGGCCCGAGAAAAGAAACCACATACAGAAGGTCAGACATGGTGTAGTACCTGTCAAAGATATCATCATGGTAAGTGCGTAATGGTGATCTGTTATAACTGCAAAAAGAAGGGACATATATCCCGAGACTGTAAGGGCCCCACCAACCCTAAACCAGTCTGTTATCAGTGTGGAAACGAAAATCACTTTCGGAATGAATGTCCACAATTAAAGGGCAAGGCTCCACTCAACCAAAACAACCCCCATGGAAGAGCTTTCATGATGCAAGCTGAAGAAACCCGGCATGAACCGGAAGTAGTAACAGGTACGTTTCTCATTAACAATCAATACGCAACAGTATTATTTGATACGGGAGCAACCCGTAGTTTCATTTCGAATACATTTAGACCATTACTTAATCTAACCTCAGAGAAGCTAAAGTATAAATATATGATAGAATTAGCTGATGGTAAGATAATTGAAGCCTGTGAAATCATTCCTAACTGTACTATAAACCTAGATGAGTATTGTTTTGATATAGATCTGATTCCTATTGAACTAGGAGGTTTTGATGTTGTTGTGGGTATGGGTTGGTTAAGAATCAGGCTGAAATTGTATGCGGTAAAAGGATGATAAGAATCCCTTTGATTAATGAAAATAGAACTCTCTGTTTATATGGTGAAAACCTAGTGGTGCTATGAAAATAATTTCATACAAGAAAGCACAAAATGTTTAAGAAAAGATGCCTAGCTTTCCTGGCCTATGTAGTTGATACAAAGCTAGATAAGAGGGATATAGAAACTGTTCATATCATCAATGAATACCCTGATGTATTTCCTGAAGAATTACCCGGTTTGCCACCTCCTCGTCAAATAGAATTTAAATCAAACTAATACCAGGAACTGCCCCTATTGCTAAAGCACCGTATCGCTTAGCACCAACGGAAATGAAAGAATTAATGAATCAACTTCAGAAGTTGTTGGATAAAGGATTTATACGTCCTAGTGTATCACCTTGGGGTGCACCAGTTCTGTTTGTTAAAAAGAAAGATGGAACTTTTAGAATGTGCATTGACTATAGGGAACTCAACAAAATAACTATAAAGAATAAGTATCCCCTTCCCAGGATAGATGACCTATTTGACCAATTACAAGGATCTAGTTATTTCTCCAAAATTGATTTAAGATCAGGATATCATCAGCTAAGAGTTCAGGATGAAGATATACCAAAAACTGCATTTAGAACTAGATATGGTCATTATGAATTTCTTGTAATGCCATTTGGACTGACCAATGCTCCAGCAGTATTTATGGATTTAATGAATAGGGTATGCAAACCATATTTAGATAAATTTGTCATAGTTTTTATAGATGACATCTTAATCTATTCTAAGAATAAGGAAGATCATGAGAAGCACCTAAGATTAACTATGGAATTATTACGAAAAGAAAAATTGTACGCAAAATTCTCAAAATGTGAATTTTGGAAAAGAGAAGTACAATTCTTAGGACATGTAGTTAACCAAGATGGAATTCAAGTTGATCCAGCAAAAATAGAAGCTGTTAAGAAATGGGAAGATCCAAAAACACCAACAGAAGTACGTCAATTCTTAGGTTTGGCAGGATATTACAGAAGATTCATAGAAAAATTTTCAAGAATAGCCCAACCCTTGACAGAATTAACTCAAAAAGATAGGCCTCACATTTGGGGAGAAAAACAAAAGGCGGCATTTGAACTCTTAAAAAGTAAGTTATGTAGTGCCCCTATCTTAGCATTACCAGAAAGAACTGATGATTTTGTAGTATACTGTGATGCATCATATCAGGGATTTGGATGTGTTTTGATGCAACTGGATAAGGTAATTGCTTATGCATCCAGACAAATTAAAGGAAGTGAAAAGAATTATACTACTCACGATTTAGAATTAGGAGCAGTAGTATTTGTACTCAAGATTTGGAGACACTATCTATATGGAACCAAGTGTATAATTTATACAGACCATAAAAGTTTACAACACATATTTGATCAGAAGATGTTGAATATGACACAAAGAAGATGGGTAGAATTATTAAGTGATTATGACTGTGAGATCAAATATCACCCAGGAAAGGCAAATGTAGTAGCTGATGCTTTAAGTAGGAAGAAGAGAGCTAAGCCATTACGAGTACGTGCCATGAGAATGAAATTACACTCAGATTTATTAGATCAAATTCGAGAGGCCCAACAAAAAGACAAGTCAAGCATAAAAGGACAAATAAAAGATTTGGAGGTAATGTCAAATGGAATCCTAAAATTTAAAGGAAGAATTCGGGTCCCAGATAATACTATGCTTAAAGAGATTATTTTACAGGAAGCACATAAGTCAAGGTATTCAGTACATCCAGGAAATAATAAAATGTACAAGGATTTAAGAAGCCAATACTGGTGGCCAGGTATGAAAAGATCAGTCGGAGAATTTGTAGGAAAATGTGATATCTATTCAAGAGTAAAAGCTGAATATCAAAAACCTTCAGGATATTTACAACAACCAGAAATCCCAGAATGGAAATGGGACCAGATTACCATGGATTTTATAACCAAATTACCAAGAACCTCGAGTGGATATGACGCAATCTGGGTTATAGTTGATAGATTAACCAAGTCAGTACATTTCTTACCAATCAGGGAAGACTATAAAATGGAAAAGTTAGCAAGAATTTACATGAAAGAGATTGTGTCCATGCGTGGGATACCCATTTCAATTATATCAGACAGAGATAGTAGATTTACGTCCAGATTCTAGCAAACTTTGCAAACAGCCTTAGGAACTCAGATAAACATGAGTACTGCAAATTACCCAAAGACGGACGGACAAAGTGAGAAAACAGTTCAAACATTGGAAGACATGTTGCGAGCTTGTGTGTTGGACTTTGGTGGTAATTGGGATATACACTTACCTTTAATAGAATTTTCTTATAATAATGGTTATCATGTCAGTATTGGGACGGCCCCGTTTGAAGCTCTGTATGGAAGAAAGTGTAGATCACCTTTATGTTGGAATCAAATAGGAAATAGACAACTTATAGGCCCTGAACTTATACAGGAAACATCTGATAAGATCTCTGAAATCAAAAACATATTGAAAGCAGCCCGTGATTGACAGAAAAGCTATGCCGATAAAAGAAGGAAACCATTGGAATTTCAAGTCAGAGATCAAGTATATCTAAAGGTATCACCTACAAACATTAGTCATGTTTATGGTGGTGGTCCTGTTTTGACAACCCAAACATTAGTCAGATATCCCCGACAAATAACTAGGATAATTAGTTTAACCTCTTGTCATCATTTACCTGCCGGTTGTCCCGATTGGGCAGCAGCCACTGCCGCCTGAACATGTTCGTTAATTAATGCCGCCAATTCCGCAAGCGTCATGTTTATGGCTCCGGCTCCACGGCCTCCGGCGCCACGTCCACGACCACGCCCACGTCCTCTTCCACGTGCGTCCATATTTCACTTTAAAATTCACAATTACAATAATGAGTAACATCCAACACATTAATCTCATCAAGGTACAGTAAACAATAAGAAATAATGCATTCACCACAACCACAACATTTATAACAGAAATAATAATCAAAGATAAATAAATTGCAATTGAGTCACAAAATATTCCATCAATGTCAAAATTTAAGTTTGTCAGTTGGGTGGGAAACAACCCTTCCCACATAGGTTTCAAAGAAAAGAAACACTACATAGTCTAAGTCATTTAAAAGGTAGGATCAGTCCAGTACATCAGATCCGTCACTGTCCTCATCCATCTCTACTGGTTCTTCTTCGGGGGCTTCCTCGGGTTCCTCTTCTGGGTCTTCCTCATCAGGGTCCACCAAAGGTGCAGGGGCTTGAGCAACCTGAAGTGCTGCTAGTTGTGCCTCTAAATCAGCAAACCTATCATCGATCACAACGTTATGGTGATCCTGTGCGTCCATGCGCCCACTAAGTGCTACCACGTTGCCTGCCAGCGTATGATGTCCACCAATGGCCATCAAAAGTCGCTCCTGAAGCGTCTCTACCTGGAAACGCAGCTGACGCATCTCAGATCGTAATGTAGAGTTCTCATCAGTGAGTCCTCTAATCCGATGTCGCTCTGTGTCCAGTGTGGCTACTAGGGCTGCAAATGCCTGCTCCAGAGGAATGCTCAAAGTAGGAAGTGTAGGCAAAGTAGAGGCGGTTGATGACCTAGTCCTAGGTCGTGTAGGTGCTACTGATGGTACGCGTTCTCTATAAGCCATACGGTTTATGTAAGTGGGGTAGAAATCCCAGTTACGCGGAGGATCGAGCTCAGGAGGTATGAAAGGCTGATCCCAGTCTATCTCGCCAGGAGGATAAGGATGTCGAGGCCAGTTAAATCCCCTATCTGGTACGGGAGAAGTTGGAGGTGACTCAGATCGTGCAGGTCTCTTGCCTAAATTTCTGGACGACGATGCCATGCTGCGAAGTACGTGTTGCGTATGCCAATGAGTATACAGTAAGGAGAGTAAGCGATAAGTAACTAACAACTGTGCGGTTATAGTCTAGTGTGTGTATGCAACCTAGTTCCCTATAACCTGGCTCTGATACCAATCTGTCACACCCTCAAAATCTGCGAGCGGGGTTTTACCGCGAGGCGCGTGACATACCAGGATCTCAGTCATTAGTTACCAAGAACGACTCTATATGATTAATAAACAAAACCAGAGTTAACGTTTAAAATACTGCGGAAGCGTTTTTAAAACAGAAAACCCAAAACAAGTAGTATGTAAAGAGAATGCGCAAAACATACGCGCCCCAAACACAAATGTTTAATATGAAAATAATCCCAAATTTGTAAACAAACAAATGTAGACAACTCAACGATGCTGGTGTGCGTGCTCCTAGGCAACTGGCAACCTTAACCTGAGAATAGCATACTAAACAAGTCAACACATGGTTGGTGAGTTCAAGAGTTTGCGTTAAAATATAAACCAATCAACAGTTTCCAGAGCATAAGTAGTGTATTGCAATAGATAGCTAGTCTATTAACATAAAAATATTAATCATAGTGATTTCACGATCGAAGCTGACTGTGTTACGTTTGTTGCCTCCCGTCACGACTTACCAGGTCGTGACGAATATATGTTAGGACAAAATTGCACCCGTATGACCTCGAGTCACACAGGTGGGGCTCGTCAGACCCAGTAGTACTACCCAAATTTTCCCGCTAGTCAATATTAACAATCCGAAAGTGTGAGGACTTTTCCATGGTAAACAACACTATATCAATATTATACACACTCATATATAAAAGCGTTTGTGATCAACAGTATGCTATCTCCCCCAAAAGAGATTATGTAAAATGAGTGGGGCAAGAACTCACCTGATACGCGCAAGAATTAACTTAGAGCTTAACTTGGAAGAAAGAGGGGAAAGAAAACCTTCAAAGGTCACCTAGAATACAAGAGTGCATAAGTACGTGTACACAGAATCAACATGAAACCCTAAGTGTTCTACAAACCAAGAGACTCAAGGTTTAGAAATACAAGACACATTTGACCCAGTTGACCCGTTTGACCCGTTGGTGACATTATAGGTGATAACTCGTTAATACTAACACAACAGCATATCATACATGTTCACATACAACTTGATTACATATAGCACTTCATTAACCACATGTACTACCTAGATCATCATACAACTAGATATCACACAAGTCATGCGAATCACAACAGGCCAAAACAGGTAACAAACCAAATCAACATCCCTATAACCTAAACAACACATTTCATCACCTTAGAAACCATCCATGAACACACTAGCATGATCCTAATATCCTAAACATGCTCAAATCATCCAATTCAAGGATTTGCACAATTAAAGTTTCCCTTTTGGGAAAGTTCATCCCAAATTCATCAAACTCACACTACATTCATGAATTCATCAATTATATACCAATTCAAGTCCATGACAACATCTAAACATGATCAACAACACCTAATCATCATGATTCATCAACGTTCAACACCAAAAGTTACTATTTTTAGCAATGTATGAACTATAAGACATCTTCTTGTTTTTCAATTGTTCATAACATCAACTTAGCATCTAATCATCATCACAAACACATCCATAACATTCATACATCATCCAATCATCAATTCATGCAAAATAAAGTTACTATTATTAGTAACCTATGAACAACGTATCAAAATCATAGCTTTCTTGCATAATCGACGTTAACTAGCTATATACAATCCAACTAACATAATAACACCAACCAACATCAACAAATCGGCCTCCAATTGCAAGTTTCGAATTAGGGTTTCGGCCCTAATGTAATTTCCATAAAAACTTGTAAAAATCCAACCTTTATTGCATACTTGACGTTAATTAACATGTAATCTATCTAGTAAACACATTAACATCAACAACTAGGCATCAATCGACCACCAATTGCAGTTTTCGCATGGAACATTCGGCTAACATGAGAATCATCAAAAACATGTAAAAATCTAACTTTAAACGTGTAATGGCTCGCAATTGATGATTCTAACTTGTTGTGATGCTTGAAATCGATCAAATCCGTGGCTTTGTTGGTGTTCTTGTCCGAAATCGCAAAGGGAGAGGGAGAGGGGATGAAGTCGCGGCCGATTAGGTGTTTAGGGTTAGGATTTTTTGATTTTGTAACTTAATTAATCATATTTACCCTTTTAACCCTTATAATTTGTATTTTATAAAGATTAGGCTTTTAAATACTCTTTTAAATGTTTTTGACTAGAATAATAAACATATAAACTAGTAGTAACAATTATATGTATTATCTTTACAAGCTACAAAATTTACAAAGTAAATACACACGTTTCCACGTTACGCGATAAAATTCACAATTAATATTTAAATCACATAATCACAACTAATAATCAACATAGAAATTATTGTTCAACATTATTAATTATTATTAAGTCACCAACGTTCAACGACAACTAGTGTGTGCTCCCGACACGTGTATGCAAGACTTAACGGAACTAACGGAGTTTGGTAACGGAAAATTACCGGATGTCACATTATCCCCATGTTGAGAATTTTCGTCCCGAAAATTATGTTACATGGTGAGTGTTCCATCACTGGTCTACTGCATTGGCATAAGGAAATCGAAATCTTGTGAGTTTTGGATGAGTTGTCACATCATCCCCATGTTGAAAGAAATTTCGTCCCGAAATTTAATTAGTACCTTCGCCGGCTGGCATCGTCCTTTCGAATAGCTGAGGGTACTTAAGCTTCATTTGGTCTTCACGTTCCCACGTGAATTCTGGTCCACGTCTTGAGTTCCAACGAACTTTGACAATGGGTATCTAGCTTTGCTTAAGCGTTTTCACCTCACGATCCATCACTTCGACAGGTTCCTCAATGAAACGTAACTGTTCGTCTACTTGAACTTCTTCCAGTGGTACGACCATCGTTTCATCCGTTAAACATTTCTTTAGATTTGAAACATGGAATACATCATGGATTCCAGTCAATGAATCAGGTAAGGCTAGTCGATAAGCCACTGGACCAATTCTTTCCACTATCTCAAATGGTCCAACGTATCTCGGATTTAGCTTTCCTCGCTTACCAAACCGAACTACGCCTTTCCATGGTGAGACCTTTAATAAAACCTTGTCACCTGTCTGAAATTCCAAAGGTTTTCGTCGTTTGTCAGCATAGCTTTTCTGTCTGTCTCGCGCTGCGGCCATGCGGTTTCTTATCTGAACAATCTTCTCAGTTGTCTCGTGTACTAACTCGGGACCCGTTAATTGACTATCACCAATTTCAGCCCAGCAAACTGGCGATCTACACTTTCTCCCATATAAAGCTTCAAAAGGTGCTGCCTTTATGCTAGTGTGATAACTGTTGTTGTAAGAAAATTCCACCAATGGTAGGTGAACTTCCCAGTTATTCCCGAAGTCAATCACACAAGCACGTAACATGTCCTCCAAAGTCTGTATAGTACGCTCGCTTTGACCATCAGTCTGTGGATGATAAGCAGTACTCATATCCAATCGCGTACCTAAAGCTTTCTGCAACGACTGCCAGAAGTGTGATGTGAAACGAGAATCGCGATCAGAAATGATTGAGATCGGTACTCCATGCCTCAAAACGATCTCCTTCAGATAAAGTCGGGTTAACTTCTCCATCTTATCTGTTTCCTTTATTACTAGGAAATGAGCAGATTTGTCAATAGATCCACGATAACCCATATTGTATCACAACCCGTAGAAGTACGAGGTAACTTAGTAATAAAATCCATTGATATTTGATCCTACTTCCACATAGGGATCTCGGGTTGTTGTAGTAGACCAGATGGTTTCTGATACTCCACTTTCACCTTCGAGCAGGTCAGACACTTGCTCACATAAGTAGCTACATCTGCTTTCATGTTAGGCCACCAATAGTGCTCCTTCAAATCGTGGTACATCTTGTCAGATCCAGGATGTATAGAATACTTGGACTTGTGAGCCTCAATCATGACCAAGTCTCTCAGATTTCCGTGTAGAGGTACCCATAGTCTATCCATGAAGTAACGAATTCCATCCGCTTTTACTTCCAATTGTTTTTCCATTCCCCTTAACGATTCAGACCCAATGTTTTCTGCTTTCAAAGCTTCTGTTTGAGCCTCTCGGATTTGTTCAGGTAATTGCATACTAATCGTTAGTTGCAGAGCTCGCACACGTCGAGGTTTAGCAGTCTCTTTTCTACTCAACGCATCAGCAACTACATTTGCTTTCCCCGGTGGTACTTAATAGCACAATCATAGTCGTTTAACAATTCCACCCAGCGTCTTTGCCTCATGTTCAACTCCTTTTGCTCAAAGATGTGCTGAAGACTCTTGTGATCAGTGTAGATGGTGCATTTGGTACCGTACAAGTAATGTCTCTAGATCTTTAAGGCAAAAATTACCGCACCCAGTTCCAAGTCATGGGTGGTATAGTTCTTCTCATGAATCTTCAATTGTCTAGAGGCATAAGCTATCACTTTATCCCGCTGCATCAGGACGCATCCAAGTCCTTGAATAGACGCATCGCAGTAGACTACGAAGTCATCACTACCATCCGGTAACGCTAATATTGGTGCGCTACACAATTTATGTTTCAGCAACTGAAAAGCAGATTCCTGACTCTCACCCCATTTGTACGTCGTTCCCTTGTGAGTCAAGGCTGTGAGAGGTTGTGCAATATTAGAGAATCCTTCAATGAATCGTCGATAATATCCCGCTAATCCAAGGAATTGTCGTATCTCACTTGGTGTCTTAGGAACAGACCAATTCTTTATCGCTTCAATCTTAGCAGGATCAACATGTATTCCCTTCTCGTTGACAATATTACCCAAGAATTGTACCTCACGTATCCAGAAATCACACTTAGAAAACTTTGCGTACAGTTGTTCCTTTCTAAGTAATTCTAAGATTAAACGTAAGTGCTTCTCATGTTCTTCCTCGGTCCTTGATTATATCAGTATGTCATCAATAAAGACGATAACAAACTGATCAAGATAGGGTTTGCACACGCAATTCATGAGGTCCATGAATACTGCTGGTGCATTCGTCAACCCAAATGGCATGACCAAAAATTCATAGTGACCATATCGTGTACGGAAAGCAGTCTTCGAGATGTCCTCTTCTCGAACTCTCAGCTGATGATACCCAGACCTCAGATCAATCTTAGAGTAATAGCTTGATCCTTGCAGTTGATCAAACAAATCATCGATACGAGGTAACGGATATCTATTCTTGATAGTAACCTTGTTCAGTTCCCTATAGTCAATGCACATTCGAAATGTACCATCCTTCTTCTTCACAAATAGAACTGGCGCTCCCCAGGGCGACGAACTCGGTCGGATGAACCCTTTATCCAACAACTCTTGTAGTTGAGCAGATAATTCCTGCAGTTCGTTCGGAGCTAACCGGTACGGTGCTCTCGCAATTGGAGCGGCTCCTGGAGTCAACTCAATCTGGAATTCAACTTGACGATTAGGCGGTAATCCAGGAAGGTCTTCCGGAAACACCTCAGGAAACTCACGAACTACGGGAATATCCTCTATCTTCTTTTCCTCAACCTGTTTATCTGTGAGGAGTGCTAATATGGCCAGTCGACCCTTTCGTAACAACTTCTGTGCTTTCATAAATGAGATGATGCCTATCACCGCACCACTCCTATCACCTCTGACCGTAAGGACTTCTTCACCAAGGGGAATCCGTATGATCTTCTCGTGGCATATGACTTCTGCTTGTTTATCAAAAAGCCAATCCATGCCTACTACCACATCGAAACTTCCTAGTGTAACAGGCATGAGATCTATGGTGAATGTATGACCAGCAAGCTCTATCTTGCAGTCTCTAAGAATATGCGTTACGTGAATCTGTGTACCGTCAGCTAACTCTACGGTGTATTTAGATTCTAAGGTTGAGGGCATATCACTTAAAAGACTACAGAACCTAGTGGACACGAAACTTCTATCGGCTCCGGTATCGAATAATACGGTAGCAAAACAATCATTAACCGAAAATTTACCAGTTACTGTTGTAGGATCGTTTAGAGCCTCACCTGAGCCAATGACGAAGGCTCTTCCTTTGGCTCCATTGTTGTTTCCACCATTGTTGTTGCCATTACCATTGTTGTTGTTATTGTTGTTGCCATTGTTATTGTTACTGTTGTTTCCATTGTTGTTGTTGCCATTACCATTCCTCTTAAGCTGGGGACAATTGCATTTGTAATGGCCTTCTGTTCAGCACTCAAAACAACCTTTCGGAGTTTCTTGTGATTGTTGAGGCTTCTTCATCAGTTCACCCCGACAGTCTTTGGCTGCATGACCAATCTTCCCACAACGTTGGCACTTGAAGTTATCACATCGACCCACATGGTGGTACTTACACCGGTTTCACTTCGACAGTCTTCCACCATACCCACCGGGTCCTTGATTTGAGGGAGTCACCTGGTTGAAGCTTCGGTTGTTATCGAACTTCCGTTGCTGTTGCTGACTTTGCTGCTGTTGTTGAGGTTGAGATTGGCTGCTGGATGACGATCCCTTGTTGCTTGAACCATCCCACTTGCGTTTCTGGTCGGGCACGCTTGCCACCGCACCTCGTTTGGGTAACCGTCCTTGCTCAACTGCCTGGTCAGTCAGCCTGTGGGCTGTTCGGATAGCTTGTTGTATGGTAGTGGGGTTAGAGGCAGTTACCATACTTTGAATTTTGGGCACCAATCCCCGTATATAATGCTCCACCCTCTTGTGCATTTCATTCACCATCCCTGGGCATAAAGTGGCTAACTCATGAGTTCGAGTTGTGTAGGCTTCAATTTCTAAGCCTTGTATTTTGAGTTGCCAGAACTCAATCTCCAGTTTCTGCACTTCATTTCGGGGGCAGTATTCTTCGGTCATAATCCCCTTAAACTCATCCCAAGGTAGTTCATTGGCCATGGCTTGACCCAGCATTTGTACCTGGGCATTCCACCAGGAAAGTGTTGCGCCTTCCAATGTCCCGGTGGCATACTTCACCTGATCAGCAGGCGGGCAGTTGCATTTCGTAAAGACAGTCTCTGTCTTCTCAAACCACCTTACAAGCCCTACAGCTCCTTCCGTCCCGCTGTAGGTATGGGGTTTACAGTCCATGAAGGACTTGTAGGTACATGGTGGTGGTCCTGTTTTGACAACCCAAACATTAGTCAGATATCCCCGACAAATAACTAGGATAATTAGTTTAACCTCTTGTCATCATTTACCTGCTGGTTGTCCCGGTTGGGCAGCAGCCACTGCCGCCTGAACATGTTCGTTAATTAATGCCGCCAATTCCGCAGGCGTCATGTTTATGGCTCCGGCTCCACGGCCTCCGGCGCCACGTCCATGACCACGCCCACGTCCTCTTCCACGTACGTCCATATTTCACTTTAAAATTCACAATTACAATAATGAGTAACATCCAACACATTAATCTCATCAAGGTACAGTAAACAATAAGAAATAATGCATTCACCACAACCACAACATTTATAACAGAAATAATAATCAAAGATAAATAAATTGCAATTGAGTCACAAAATATTCCATCAATGTCAAAATTTAAGTTTGTCAGTTGGGTGGGAAACAACCCTTCCCACATAGGTTTCAAAGAAAAGAAACACTACATAGTCTAAGTCTTTTAAAAGGTAGGATCAGTCCAGTACATCAGATCCGTCACTGTCCTCATCCATCTCTACTGGTTCTTCTTCGGGGGCTTCCTCGGGTTCCTCTTCTGGGTCTTCCTCATCAGGGTCCACCAAAGGTGCAGGGGCTTCAGCAACCTGAAGTGCTGCTAGTTGTGCCTCTAAATCAGCAAACCTATCATCGATCACAACGTTATGGTGATCCTGTGCGTCCATGCGCCCACTAAGTGCTACCACGTTGCCTGCCAGCGTATGATGTCCACCAATGGCCATCGAAAGTCGCTCCTGAAGCGTCTCTACCTGGAAACGCAGCTGACGCATCTCAGATCGTAATGCAGAGTTCTCATCAGTGAGTCCTCTAATCCGATGTCGCTCTGTGTCCAGTGTGGCTACTAGGGCTGCAAATGCCTGCTCCAGAGGAATGCTCAAAGTAGGAAGTGTAGGCAAAGTAGAGGCGGTTGATGACCTAGTCCTAGGTCGTGTAGGTGCTACTGATGGTACGCGTTCTCTATAAGCCATACGGTTTATGTAAGTGGGGTAGAAATCCCAGTTACGCGGAGGATCGAGCTCAGGAGGTATGAAAGGCTGATCCCAGTCTATCTCGCCAGGAGGATAAGGATGTCGAGGCCAGTTAAATCCCCTATCTGGTACGGGAGAAGTGGAGGTGACTCAGATCGTGCAGGTCTCTTGCCTAAATTTCTGGACGACGATGCCATGCTGCGAAGTACGTGTTGCGTATGCCAATGAGTATACAGTAAGGAGAGTAAGCGATAAGTAACTAACAACTGTGCGGTTATAGTCTAGTGTGTGTATGCAACCTAGTTCCCTATAACCTGGCTCTGATACCAATCTGTCACACCCTCAAAATCGCGAGCGGGGTTTTACCGCGAGGCGCGTGACATACCAGGATCTCAGTCATTAGTTACCAAGAACGACTCTATATGATTAATAAACAAAACCAGAGTTAACGTTTAAAATACTGCGGAAGCGTTTTTAAAACAGAAAACCCAAAACAAGTAGTATGTAAAGAGAATGCGCAAAACATACGCGCCCCAAACACAAATGTTTAATATGAAAATAATCCCAAATTTGTAAACAAACAAATGTAGACAACTCAACGATGCTGGTGTGCGTGCTCCTAGGCAACTGGCAACCTTAACCTGAGAATAGCATACTAAACAAGTCAACACATGGTTGGTGAGTTCAAGAGTTTGCGTTAAAATATAAACCAATCAACAGTTTCCAGAGCATAAGTAGTGTATTGCAATAGATAGCTAGTCTATTAACATAAAAATATTAATCATAGTGATTTCACGATCGAAACTGACTGTGTTACGTTTGTTGCCTCCCGTCACGACTTACCAGGTCGTGACGAATATATGTTAGGACAAAATTGCACCCGTATGACCTCGAGTCACACAGGTGGGGCTCGTCAGACCCAGTAGTACTACCCAAAATTTCCCCGCTAGTCAATATTAACAATCCGAAAGTGTGAGGACTTTTCCATGGTAAACAGCACTATATCAATATTATACACACTCATATATAAAAGCATTTGTGATCAACAGTATGCTATCTCCCCCAAAAGAGATTATGTAAAATGAGTGGGGCAAGAACTCACCTGATACGCGCAAGAATTAACTTAGAGCTTAACTTGGAACAAAGAAGGGAAAGAAAACCTTCAAAGGTCACCTAGAATACAAGAGTACATAAGCACGTGTACACAGAATCAACATGAAACCCTAAGTGTTCTACAAACCAAGAGACTCAAGGTTTAAGAAATACAAGACACATTTGACCCAGTTGACCCGTTTGACCCGTTGGTGACATTATAGGTGATAACTCGTTAATACTAACACAACAGCATATCATACATGTTCACATACAACTTGATTACATATAGCACTTCATTAACCACATGTACTACCTAGATCATCATACAACTAGATATCACACAAGTCATGCGAATCACAACAGGCCAAAACAGGTAACAAACCAAATCAACATCCCTATAACCTAAACAACACATTTCATCACCTTAGAAACCATCCATGAACACACTAGCATGATCCTAATATCCCAAACATGCTCAAATCATCCAATTCAAGGATTTGCACAATTAAAGTTTCCCTTTTGGGAAAGTTCATCCCAAATTCATCAAACTCACACTACATTCATGAATTCATCAATTATATACCAATTCAAGTCCATGACAACATCTAAACATGATCAACAACACCTAATCATCATGATTCATCAACGTTCAACACCAAAAGTTACTATTTTTAGCAATGTATGAACTATAAGACATCTTCTTGTTTTTCAATTGTTCATAACATCAACTTAGCATCTAATCATCATCATAAACACATCCATAACATTCATACATCATCCAATCATCAATTCATGCAAAATAAAGTTACTATTATTAGTAACCTATGAACAAAGTACCAAAATCATAGCTTTCTTGCATAATCGATGTTAACTAGCATATATACAATCCAACTAACATAATAACACCAACCAACATCAACAAATCGGCCTCCAATTGCAAGTTTCGAATTAGGGTTTCGGCCCTAATGTAATTTCCATAAAAACTTGTAAAAATCCAACCTTTATTGCATACTTGACGTTAATTAACATGTAATCTATCTAGTAAACACATTAACATCAACAACTAGGCATCAATCGACCACCAATTGCAGTTTTCGCATGGAACATTAGGCTAACATGAAGAATCATCAAAAACAAGTAAAATCTAACCTTTAAACGTGTAATGGCTCGCAATTGATGATTCTAACTTGTTGTGATGCTTGAAATCGATCAAATCCATGGCTTTGTTGGTGTTCTTGGCCGAAATCGCAAAGGGAGAGGGAGAGGGGATGAAGTCGCGGCCGATTAGGTGTTTAGGGTTAGGATTTTTTTGATTTTGTAACTTAATTAATCATATTTACCCTTTTAACCCTTATAATTTGTATTTTATAAAGATTAGGCTTTTAAATACTCTTTTAGAATGTTTTTGACTAGAATAATAAACATATAAACTAGTAGTAACAATTATATGTATTATCTTTACAAGCTACAAAATTTACAAAATAAATACACACGTTTCCACGTTACGCGATAAAATTCACAATTAATATTTAAATCACATAATCACAACTAATAATCAACATAGAAATTATTGTTCAACATTATTAATTATTATTAAGTCACCAACGTTCAACGACAACTAGTGTGTGCTCCCGACACGTGTATGCAAGACTTAACGGAACTAACGGAGTTTGGTAACGGAAAATTACCGGATGTCACAATTACTCTCCAATAAATTTCGGGACGAAATTCTTTTTACGGGGGGAGAATGTGACAACCCTAAAAACTAAGGTTAGATAAGTTAATGCCTTAAGAAATTTTCATACATATTACATTATATTTAACTAACACCTTATGAATTATATGTGTTTTAGTAATTATATATATGTGGTATGTATACATGCTTGCATGCATGCATGGGAATTTTTGTGTGCATAGATTCAAATGCATAAACTTCTTATACTAGATATTACTTGATTAGTTATTTCAATATTTTAGCATCATGCATACATTAAATAAATTAAGATGCAAATCTAATTAAACACCACAAAACAAGATTTGTCAAGAAACTTTGAATCAAAAACTAAACCTTGAACACCTAAATATCAACAAAACCTTAGCCATAAACTCTGCCTATTAGAACACTAAGACTCCCGATTAAGCACCCCAAACCCTTACTTAACTTAGCTTAATGACTAAGAAAGTCATTAGCTCCTTTGATTGCCACCTAGTCGGCCAAACACTTAGCCACCTCCCTCGACCGCCACCTATCCATTAAGAACACCAAGTATATTTAAAAACTTGACACCTAAACCCCTAAGTCTAGCTTATTCATCACCCTAAAACTAGATGTAATGATTATCTTCATTAATGGCCTTCGGCCGATACCCAATATAACAACCATCACCTTCGGCCACACCACAGTCACCACAACCGCATACCACCACCTTCACACCATTACTCTCGGCTCAAACCACAACCATCACCACCATTTTCTACACTCTCTCTCGGTCACTATACTAGCCTACATCACCCAAAACCTCATATGATCACTACCTCTCAAACCATTTTGCAAGGAATTAAGAACACCAAGCTCCAAGAGTAACATTCGATTCACCAAGGGGTTAGAGACTATCATCAACTTCTTTTTCATCCTCTTCTTCTGTCAAAATCAAGGTTTGATCCTCGAATCCATAACCAACTAAGTTTAAAAAGGTGTATATGTGTTTTAACAACACATATAACCAACCCTTTTGGTAAAAACATCCAAGTTCTTCACAAAACTTTATGAACAGCTCATCTTTATCAAAAATCAGTAAGAAAGATTCAATAACCTGGAAAAAAAAATTAAAAACCAAGGATTAAACAAAAAGATTACAAATGAAGGGTTGAAATTATGTGTATTCTTGATAAATTTGATTTGCTATTTAAATAATGGTGATTGTGGGAATAAAACTGGTAACATGTTAGAAATATTAGGAAATAACATTCTGCAAATTTTGGTATGATTATAATAGGTAAAATAACTTAAATAATTTATTTAAGTTAATGAAAGAAAATTACCAACCGGAAGATCCGAACCTATTAAAGAGCTAGAAAAATTATATGATGATTATTATGTTTTATAGGACCCATGGAATAAATTTCATGATCTAACTTGTAGTTATACCTGAATTATATATTTTAGAAGAATCTGATATGTGAAAATCTGGAAAAATATCTCATCTATAAGATAAATCATGAAAAATTTATATAAAATTTTATGTCTTGATTAAAACCGTTTGTATAAAATTAGGAATTTTTAGAGATATTTTGATATTTTTACTAAATATTGTTAAAATGGTAAAAATTCCAGAAAATTAACTCTAATTAGTTGATATATGAAATTTTTACATATTAAAATAGATATTTTTATGTTTTTGCTATAGAATTTTCGTGACAAATATGTAACTATAACTTCTGTTTTGATTTTTGAAATCTGAGGTGCTGAAAATTTTAAAGAAATGATATTTATTTCTAATCTATTAATATTTTTATAGGTTACCTGCTGGAATAAAAGGTGAGACTCATAGCCCCATTTTGTGATAATAAAGTTTTTGGGGGAAAATGCATACTGTTTTGATGTTGATGCATATATATAAGATTTTTGAGATATACTGTCATTTATGTTACAACCATTAATTCGGATGTGAAACCGTTGGATAATGTAGGTAGCGCTACTTAGGAAAATATTTCCTACACCAACAGGATGAGTGTTGTGATGTTATATTATCCAATTTTTGTGATTTATACTGTGACAGTTATGAATCACCCGACTTATAAGTAGGTTTGGTTGTAAACTTATCTATGATGCATCAATATACGTATTTTGTTTTGATGTTAAACCTATGATCTCATCAACTTTATGTTGATTGTTTTGAGTATGCTTTTTCAGGTATTCAACATGTCTAATAATATTATGTTCTCGTTTGATGTGTACAATGACTGGGGAGAAGTTATGGGAAAAGTTTGTGTGAATGTAACTGTTAATCTGTATGACCTTAGCTTGGCGATGGATGCTCACTTTCATCGTTACTGAAGAAGTAGCAGTTAATTTAGCATGTTTTGTAATAGGGTTATATTAAAATTTTGTGTACTAACATTAATGTAACCCGAACTAGTACTAAATATGATATATATATTTATCATGTCTCTATGTGTTATCTGTTTATTTTATGATCAATGCGTTCTGAACAAGCTAGTCACATTTAAAGTATTTCACGCTTCCGCCGGGATGTGACAATGAGTAAGGAATATAAGTAATAAAACAATAATATAAACTTTTAAAATTTTTATTTTTAAATTTTGTTGTTTTTCTCAAAAAATAAATTAAAAATTTCGTTTCAAAACAAAATATTAAAAAATGTAAATTTAAAAATATACTGTGTTTTAAAAAAAAGTATGATGTTTTAGAGAAATTTCTTTTTATAAAAATTTGTTTCTCTAGAAATAAACATTAAAAAAATATATATTTCTTAATTTTTCTAAAAATAATTTTTAATCAAAAAAGAATTAAATAATATAATTAGTAATTAATAGATTTATTTAGTAAGAGAAATAAGCGAGAAAATTTTGTTAAAAATGAATGTGGTATTGCCATGTGACATCCCTAGTTACCCTTTTATTAAAAATTTTATGTTTTAAAAAAAAGTATGATGTTTTAGAAAAATTTATTTTTATAAAATTTTGTTTCTCTAGAAATAAACATTAAAAAATCTATTTCTTAATTTTTCTAAAAATAAATTTTAATTAAAAAAGAACTAAATAAAGTAATTAGTAATTAATAGAGTTATTTAATAAGAGAGAGAAGTGTAAAAATTTTGTTAAAAATGAATGTGATGTTGCCATGTGACATCCCTAGTTACCCTTTTATTAGAATAGGTAGATAGGTAAATTTACAATCCATCTATGCGTATATGGAATTCAATATCTAATGTTATTTTTATTGTAACGTCAAAAAAAAATGAATTATTTTGAATAGGTTCATCACAGTAGTCCTAACCTTTATTTTTAACGACTAATTGGATCACTGTCCCAGCCGATCATCTTTATTACTCAAGTACGAAATCTGATATCACCATCAGAAGATAACTTAAATTAGATGAGAACCCCTCCCCCCCCCCCCCCCCCCCCCTATTTTATTTTGCCATAGATGAGATTTGAACCCAAGTGTCCATTTATTTTTATGAGATCTTGGGGTATCTCAATTTAATCACTTGAACTAAATGATCGTTGGTAGAGTGGTCTAACTCATTAGAGGAATTTCATATATCTTAGGTATAAAATATCTTAAGTTTATAGAAAAAAAACAAGTTTATATACAATTCTTGAAGCATATATGATTTAAAAAAAATATGGTACTTTACAAGTTTAGAGGAGAAAATATGGTTGCTTTAAATATATTTTTAATGTACATATGTACTCTCGCGCGTGTACATTCGTTATCACTTACCAGAATAACTACATATACCAACAATTTGGAACTCTCTTGCTATATTTGTAGATTGACAAAGGGAAAACTTATACTTGCAAAGGAGAAAATATGTACTTGAAAGAAAAATTGTATAAACATCAAATTACTTCATATAATTAAACTCAAGAAATTGGTTCAAACGTGTCCAAGCATAAAATCAATTTAAGTTTAAAAGAACAAAAACAAGATCTTAACAAAAACCATCGATCTTTGAAGGTGAACTCTTTACATTTGATGGTGGCATTCCTTTTTAACATTTCTTGGTGCTATCTTTACATACAACTCTTCCATCCATCCAACATAGACTACATGTGATGTGGATGCCTACCGACTATGTTAAAAGTTAATTGCTGTGAATTGAACAATTCTCAGCCATAAATTGACATACGAAAAAGGATAGATCAAGAAAGCAGTTTGATTGATTTAAAGCCATTCTTCATGATTTATTGATGTTATTGATACCATCCACTTGATTGATAAGCAAAAATTAATAGACTTCAAACGGCCAAGTCTTTCCTTTCATTTTACTCTTTTAGTACTGTAATGGTTCAAAATTTAAAGTTATCATTTTATATAGGTAGGCAACTATTAAAACATTTAAGTTAAAACTAGCTAAGTTCTAAATATAGGTAGGGAATAAATACAACTACAGAAACATTTTAGTTAACACTTAAGTTATGCTTTTATACAGTATGCATTATGTTTTGAACATGTATTAGGAAAACTTTTATGAAATCAAGCCGAGGATCTCCCTCATATAGGTAGGGAATCATCAAACCGTGTAAGTTAAAACGACACAAATTTTCATGAAAGAGTATGTTATTTGGAGGTAAAAACATTAACCATTATTCGGTTACATTTGCTCTAGCACCCTGCCATGGGAGGTGCCCATGCCCCTAACAAAGGGGTGATGCCTATTTGGAACCCCATGGTCTAGGGTCTTCACCGTCTTCTCATAGTACTACAAGGTTCTTAAGTGTTAGACATGAGAATAATCTTGAATGAGCGTGCATTTCGTATATATCTCCTAACTCGTATCAATGTCTATATAGATTTTACCTTGGTCTTAAATGAATCCAACAAAACTATAATGGTTTTTTTGCTTATTAGAAAATTAAGAACACGAGTTATGAAAGAAATACCTTCAATTTCTTTTACATTAAAATAGAAGGCTACTTGTGCTGGTTGATTTTAAACTTTTGGTTAGTGAAGACGACGTCTACAAACAAGATGCATAGTCTTTCAAGAACCTTTGATTTTTTATTTTTCCTTAATTCTAATGTAATCTACCAACAGAGGAGGAGGAAGGTGATCCCACTATTTTAGTCGATCGTGGAACATCTAAATTCATATATGTTTCATCTGTCTCACTCAGTGAAAAAAATTTAAAACATTTAAAATAGCTATATAAGATTTTTAAGCACTTAATGTAAGTTAGTGATATTTTAAAAACTTGGTTATTGCTATGTAAAATTACCACTAGTTAAAAAGAGTAATGATGAATGTACCGAAATCATGTTTGCTCACTCCAATTCATAATAGATGGTTTGTTCTTCTAGCTCCTTATCTACATCTCATTTTTTACCCTAGGTTAAATCTCTTCGTTAGATTGATTTCTAGACATTCCAATCATTTGAAATTTCTCACACACAAGACCACAAGTTATTGCTATCGCTATTGGGATGATGCATTATTTTTTCTCCTAATGTACGTCAGGTGTTTCCGTAGCCTTTTGGAATTCTTTATGAACCATTGTTTGTCGTCTTAGCTCATTCAATGCGTTCATCCAAATATACAATAATGGAGCATAAATAATCCTATCTTCGGAACATAAACTAATTAATTCATAATCATTGGAAGTGACACCAAACATCCGGACCTTTCTAGCTGTCATAATATCATGAAAAATGGGCTCCCATTTTGCCAATTATATGGTTAACCTGAAATAAATGCAGTGAATAAGTATGTTTAGATCAATCACTTGTGGGACCATATCGGCATATCTTCAATACAAACAAAAAAGATTTATGTTTTCTTCGGGTCTTATACATGGTTTGAGGCAAATAGTTCTACAATACCAAGGGAATTAGGAGCGAGAGAAGAGGTATCAAATATATCATGGGTGCTCATGATCATCTAATGACATTAATAAATAGCTGAAATTAATGATTGGCTTTCATAAATATAATGTGAGTTCGAATCCCGCAAGTATAGATTGATCACATGATATTTAGAACCAATAAATTTGTTGTTAGAAGATAGAAAACAAAACATATATCACGATGAAACCATTGATTATGGGGAGAAATCTATGCAAAAAAATATAGAATACTGTATATTGTGAGAATACGCGGAAGACACATGACAATTTATGTTTTTCAATCTTAAATTTTGTTAAAAACAATAAAAATGTAAAGTTTATTGTTGCATATATACTAGCTCATCTCTTCTAAATTATGAAAACACTTATATAAACAAATTTTGTTTATGCATATAACCAATACATGTATAGTAACATATTACCTATACATGAGTAGCTAAACGTTACAAGATTTTAAAAAAACACATGAACAAATTATACGTTTTTGTTTTTCTATGTACATAACTTATGCATATTTGTGTAAGAAATTTAAAATTGAAAAATAAGAAGCATAACGTCAAAAATTAGATGATTTAAATAAGTTTTGTGTGCTTTGGAAAATTTAGTGTTATACCCCTGAAAAAATTTAGTGTTTTAAAAAAGATTACATTAACACACTAACACTAATAATAGGCATTTTAAGGTGTATATATAATATATTGTAACCAAGTGCTTGTAGGGTGTGTGATTTTAGCAATGTAGAATAAGTTATTTATTTTAATGATTATTATGTACTAGAGTGCATAATAGTGTTCGACTGAAATCATCATTTTTCAGATGACAACTAATAAAATAAAATTGTTCTTCAAATAGAAAAGGACATAAATAACTTCAGATGGCAAAATCATTAAAAACACACACTACATATTTGTAGAGAAGGCAAACTTTAGTTAAGATAGAACCACCAGCTAGTAGATACACTTGATTACTGGGAGTCGAAATCAGAATATACATATATATGTTCTCATGCTGCAACTTCGATGCAGAGATTTGGTTCACATAGTTCGGGTTGAGGTTCAATAGCCACACAATCATCTTCGTGTCTGATTTTGTTTAATGTTGCAACCATAGGAAGAATATCAGATGCGATTAAGGCACTAAGTTGCACAACATCTATTATGTTATGTTCATGTGGTTCGGGGATCTTTGGTTGTTCTACTTCACAGATTTTCTCCTCAAAATTAACCATCTTTTCATCCATAATCAGCGTTTTGTTTTTGTATATGAAGTATATGATCAGTTGAATAGTACCAAATGTGAATCCGAGTATATTTGGAATCTGTAAAAATATTCACAAGAGGAAGTTAAGTCCATTAATAAGTTAGTGTTCATGAAAAAAAAACACACACACACTAAAGTAGGATTTGCTTTTTGTTACCGCAATATTAACATCATGAAGGAGAAGACCATAAAAGAACCAGATAATAGCATTGATGGTAAGTGCAACCGATAAGAGCAATGGCATGAACTCTACACTCTTTGTTTTAATCACTTGTCTCTGAATAATAAAATGATTAGAAACATATAAAGATCATAATCATATTATTATTGTTTCTTATACATGTGTAATTTTTCTACGGATTTTGCTACGAATTTTAATTTATTATTTTTATTTAACTTTAGATATTTATTTACTCAAGCGTGCTACGAAGCTAGCTATGACTTCTATTATATTAAACTTTAAATATTTATTTTCTCAATTTCTCTATGAATTTTATTAATTTATTTTAAATATTTATTTTTTCGATTTTGCCACAAATTTCTTTTGCAACGTAATATTTATAGCTAACTGTAGCAAAATGTGTCCATAAACTAATCTGTAGCAAAATTTGCTACTGATTTTTTCATAGCAAATATCCATTATAAATACCTCCTTTTGTAGTAGTTGCTTACCAAAACTCCCAAAGGTGCCAAGAAAACACATATAGAAAACACAAGGCAAATCCATCCAACTATAATGCAACGAGTGACTCCGCTAGCAAGGTACTGAGTTAGGACAACTATTGATCCGAACCCAATTACTATCAAAAACACAATGAACTTCATGCTCTCCATCTGCATGCATATGATCAGTTAGTGTTCTTTTCAAGATAATAATATAACGTTAGATTTTATAAACTGATACGTAATACGTACTCTAGCCTTCTTTGGTGCATAGAAAAGAAAGAAGCAAATGTAGCAGGTTTGAACAAAGCACCCAACAGAGTTTATCGTAATAAGCATGGCATTGGACTTGAGCAACGCATAATATACCCATAGCATCGCACTGAATAAGGCAACCACGTATGGTGCTAACTGAAACCCTTCCGTTGATTTCTTCTTATACACTTTACAGAATGTTGGACTGCATTTTATAAGATGTTGCTATATATTTAGGGAAAATTAACTCAATTTAATTACTACGAAAGTTAAAAGTTAATATACGATACTTACATTGGAGAAGCAAGTACCATGAATGAAACAAAATTGCCTAAAAACATCAAATAAGCAGAATGTTAGCAACACAATTTGGAAAATTAACTCGTTTCTCTCGAGGTGTGTTTAAAATTGTTAGGTGGTCTAATGAAAACATAATAGATTTGTAGAAGGTTTATGAAAATGTTATTGGTTTTTAGGAAGTTCACTAGCCATGTGTAACGAACTCTAAAATATCTAACATGTGTCAAGCTATTTCATATGCGACTTAGTGATTTCAAACATCTCTTAGATTCTTTTAGAGTTCACCACCACCCAAGATAGCAAATTCCTAGAAGCCAAAACACTTTATACAAACATCATAGAAAAACACTTAAAACTTAGACCACCTAGAAATCTGAAAAAAAAAATCCTTGAGGTGTGTATTTATAATGTGTTTGGTCATGAATTGCCTTGCCTTAGAATTTAGTTGTCTTATTATATATGCCAAAAAGAACAGAATTTATGTAAGTAGTATTCAAAAGTAAAGAAAAATATGAGAGAATGAAGTGTGTTTACCAAGGAGGCCAAATGCAAGAGTGAGATGAGGCAAGTTACTAATCATCTTTTCTTAATTGCTTATTAATTAACCTCCTCGATCTTTCACTAAGCAAGTGTTGATTAAACAAATGCTACTTGATAAGCTAGTGGTGTATAATGTATGGAAGATCGATCTTTTTATATAGTAAGGAAGGGTTAAGGGTGATAGGTCCACTTCTACATCAGCATAGCAGCCAACTTTGAAGCCAAACATATCTCATATTTCATATGTGAGATATTAATCTAATTAAGATTTCATTTATCTACCATGAATCATTTAGATATGGATAAACTAAAATGAACAAGTGATCCAACAAACCTACACATTTATGTAGATCAATTGTTTTAACTTATGCACATAGGAAGTATTCACCATTTCACCTAAATATATACCACATCAATTTGATTTTTAGAGTAGGCCATACAAACTTGAATGAGAACATCGTAGAAACCTCGGAATTTAGAATGCATGAAGTCTTAATATATATCATTAACTTGCATGAAAACATCGTAAGAACCTTGGAATTATATGTCTTGTAATGATATCAATATAAAGAAGTTTAGGTTAGAATGAATATTCTTGCTACTAAAAAATGACTATCACCGATGCAACATCAAATATGGCTGAATTCGATTCATTGATAATATTCAAACATACGTAAAAGGTATAATTGTTCATCGGTGATCCTTGGATGACAAAGGATTACCGGCGCTGGTGAGAATTCGAATGAGATTTTGGGTAGACTGTTTTGTCGCTACCAGTTAGAACAGTTTCCGATCGTCGTTCCCTTGGGAATCTATTGCTACTATTAAAGATAGATTTCAGATAAAATTCTTGACAACTATTTTCAAATGTCTTTTAATGGAGAACACTTTGCAATGGATTTTCCAATGGTAGTTGATCTCGATATCTTGAACATGTCACTTGAGAAATATAGTGGACAGATCAAAACCATGCTTTCAAAGTTATCGGCACTTGGGACATTCTTTGACATAGCTCAAAATGCAAGCGGGGCCTGAGATGCTTCAACAAAGTGGCTGGTCAACAAGAAGATATAGGGAAGGGGCTTGAACTAGTGGCATGTTCGGATGCATGATGTTTCGTGCATCTCAACGACAAAACCAACGAGTTACCAGCCAAACCACAACGCCTAACTAGTAGAGACAAAGCCAAAGGCAAAGGAAAGACGAAAGCTACAACTTCCTCAACCTACTGGCGAGAAGTTGGATGAGGAGTTGGCAAAGTTAGAGAATTCTAACCCTAAATACGAGGAGTTGAAAACAAAATTCTAACGTTGGGAGACTACGAGCGAGGATCTAAAGGTGGTGTTGTTGAACACCGACCACTTTTTCAAGGGAGGCTCTTGAAGGGAACAAAATTCTGAAAGCGAAGATTCTAAAACGCATGTCTCAAGATATAGTCAACTTATCTTATTTCTAGTAGTTTTAATTAACTATTATTAGAAATTATTTACTTAAGTTATATTTATTTTTTCAATTTTTATTTACAAATTGTTAAAACAAAACTATTATTTATAGTTCATAAAACTATGACATCGTAGTGAAAATATGAAAAAAAAAAAAAAGAAAAAAAAAGAAAGCAGGTCTCCCAAATATGAGAGATGTGTGAAAAATCAATAAAACTAATGCGATATTGATGTGAAGTGTGAAAATATGTAACGTGAAGAAATGTGAAGTGTGGAACCATACCCCATTACATCACATGAAATTTTTGATAATTAAGTCTATCAAACTGTACGAAATGGTTTGGAGGTGGTCTTTCTCAGCAGTGTACGCCTCACTAATTAATTTGCTTTTTATTCATCATCAAGAACACTACTAACTTAATTATGATACTATCATAAATCAAGTTGTTTATTTTCCTTATCATCTTATTGCATCACTAATTATTAGTTCTCACAAGCTTCCATGATGGTAATGGTTTCCTAACACAATATATATCCTCTCCAAATAATCGAGAAATAAGTGTGTGCAATGTTTCCCTTTCCATAATTAAGGACGCCCTCCCTAACTACATCTTCATTTGCAATTGACCTTTGTACATCTACTTTTTCCCTCTTCAGTTCCTCATGTCTAGATACGTAGTTTGACGATTTTCAGAACATTTTAGGGCAACTCATTAGTTATGCATGTATCATGATATTTTTATCTATGTTTTAGATCTTTTTTAGAGCCAAAAGCAGACTTTGAAATCAAGTCTTTTTTTTTATTTTTCTTTATTATAAAAGCTCTCTTATGTGTAGCAAAAAGTAAAGTTAGATGTTTACCAAATTAAAACAAATGTTCTTGATCCAAGTTTAATCAATTACAAAGCTAGTTTATATGTAGTTTGTAATAGATACATGTAGGGTTAAAACAAAATCTTTACAGAATCATTTTTAATTACAAAATCAAAATAACCATTAATATAATTATAAACTATTGATTTATATTTAACTATTGTATATAGTTTATTATTCATGTCTAATATACACGTATGTAAAACAACTCAATTATCACAAGACGTAATAAATTTACATTTATGTAAATTAATGGTTTTTTGGTTCTCGAGATAAAAAAAATATTCTGTAATAATCTTGACCCTGTATATGTAAATTCATTGACATAAATAAATGATTTTGTAATGATCTAGACCCTATATATGTATATGCATACATATAAATATTGATATGTATATACACACATACGCATGTTTATATATTTGATAGACTAATTTTTTTTTATTTTGATTCATTAATACCAAACTAAATTTAATTTGTAAAAAGGAAATTAAGAAAAGAAATCTCAAATAACTGTAATTGTTAGTTGTTAACGGGTGTTAATTGAGCACATGCATACTTTATGTTGCTAGAAATAATATCATATATCATATATGAAAGACAATTATACCATAGCTTTTGAGATGTGAGGGGCAACATACATTCGCTAAAGAATTGCATCAAACACTTGAGAGAATCTAGTGGCCGGTTTGTATGCTACAAGATTCCTACTCCCATTCCTTCATCAAATACACCAAATTGTAATACTTTCTTTAATGAAGAAACAAAAACTAGGGAAGAGGAGTGTTAATTTAAACCATCATGTATTTTCTTTCTTTAAGAGGCTAATACAACTATAAAAATAAACCTTTACGATCGAAGAAAACAACCATAGATTTTACAAGCGTTTTGAGATCAAATCTGGACGGTCGCAAAATTAGTTAACGGAACTAAAATAGTAGCAAAAGAAGTCAAAAGGGCGGAATTAAATAAAAAAAATCTAATTGAAATTAACTTATAAATAGTATTGGTAATGGTCTCAAACATCTGAAAAAATAAATTTTAATAAATATATATATTAAATTTAATTAAAAAAAGTTCAAAATAGATGGTAAATATATGAAACCAGTCATAGAAAAGGTGTAAATCAGTCCCAAAGATATGAAAAATAATTAAAAATATCCTTTCTCAAAACAGTCATAAAATTCCGGTAGGCAAATCAATCGTCGATTAAAGACATTCGTAAATACCTAGTTTTTTAGTGGTGTGAGAAACAAATATATACTACGTGATGGATGATTCTATAATGGATTTCTTTTTGCAATTTAGTTAACAAAAAATCAAGGGTGGAATTCATCATGAAGTCTCTAACGTTACTCCTAAAATATCTCATCACTACTAAAAAAACTAGGTAGTAGTTGGCGACCGAAATCGCACTAGTCATAGAGAAAAAAGGTGGTCGCAAATCAGTTACTAAATATACGGTTGCACAATTTATGACTGAAATTCTAGTCGATAAAAGAGTCGCAAATCATTCACTGGTCGGAAAATAGGCGTTAATTTGTTACTGTTTCACGACCATAATTACTGTAATTACCTAATTTTCTAATAGTTGCACACTTGTAGATCTACTATACTAGTGTGAGACTTTTAAATTGATCTCAACAGGAAGTTATGGTTTTTTACAGCCAGAACTAATGGACACTATTCCATTGAGCCATAGATTTTGGTCATGCTATTATTGATGCCATAATCATTCAGTACGTTTTTGTGCACTTGACAACATTCATACACTTGGAAGAGTATAAATCATATGCTCACTTCATGAATATCTACAAACTTGAATGATTATTAGAAGTAATAATTATTACGATAGGAATTGAAGATACAACCAAAAACTAAAAGATATAAGGGGCCAATTCATCAAAGTTTCAAAACAATCTGAAGTGAAGCTTCTGGATCCCAGGGCCTCCATAATAAACTTCTAGAATTGCAGTAGATGGACATTGGGAATGAGTCTATATGGTTCTCGATGTTAGTAAATTAAAGGTAGGCCAGAGGAGATATGCAAGGCCAAAATTGTTACTTTCATCAACCAATCATTGTAGCTATTTGGGAAGCTTCTCCATTCTATCTTTCCTATATATATGCATAGTGAAATAACTTTTTTTTTTTATCTAGGTGGTTAAACATGAAAGTACATGGTTTCGAGGCGGATTTTGAGACTCGTTTGGTTTCTAGGACAACCGTTAGTTGGACGAGCGGTTGTGGGTCAGGTGGCAAGAAAGATCCGCTCCTTATTGGACCGGTGGATATGATGGATTTCTTATTTTTTGTTTTATATTTTTTTAACGTCAAACTGATCACAAGCACTCCATATGTAGTCCTAAATTTACACCATTAATCTAGTTTTCTAGACATTCGATGTAAACTTTGTTCAAAACTGAGTTCGTTGAAAACATTGTACATTGTAATATAAAAATATACTGTTTTTTTCTCGGGACAAAGTCGGTTTTTAACAAAATTTATCTCTGATTATCAAAACACTAGAGAAAACTATGTATCTATATTTTTAAAAATGATTAATTAAATATTGCAAGTTATAAAAGAAAAATTAAATTACATACAAAATTAATTATTAGAATATAAAATATAAAACAAAAATATAGCATGTGTTACTTGCATGAGCAGAGGTGCTTGTCACCTTAGCTACATCCGCTAGTTGCACTAATAGATGTCAATAAACCAAAGGAGTTTCAAAATACACGTAGAAACCATGTTATTTGAGGGAACCCACCTACATATAAACAATTAGTATAGTAACGGTACCCGAGCTTTTTAGTCTCTATCAACCATTAATAAGACCTTCAACTCATGTTTTTCTTAAAAGAAAAAAAAAATCTATCTTTTACATATAGAAAACCAACAAATTATGCAAGCCGAAGAAAGCAAACGTTTCCCTACTCCCGCCCCTGCTTAAAAATTTAGAAAAACAAATTTAACTAGTTATTTATCATACTTCTTTTTTCTTCGAAATTCCATTTATAAGATGAAGTAAAATGTAACCAAAAAGCAGAGAACAAACAACCAAAAAGATACGAGAAGTATAGAATAAAGGAAGAAGATGGTAAATATTGTAACACGTGCATATAATTATAAGAATGTACGGTCGCTGTTACATTCTCAAAGCCTCTCTTTTTGTCCATGATATTTTGAAAGAAAATTTTGTCTCTATCCGTAGCCTCATCACCCTCAAACCCTTCTTAGTTCTTATATAAAGGAAACCAACACCCATTGCTTATGCACCACTCGCAAAACTAATACGAGATCAAGTTCAAGAGACGAAACTAGTGTTCTCCTAAATATACACCCACACTAATCGATTACGCTTCTTGGAATTAAGGAAGATGACTGGGAACTTCGCTCATCTGAATCTGACACTCGTGTTCGGTCTTCTAGGTAGATTTACATTCTATTTACAACTTTCATCGTTACGAGATTATAGTTATTTTAGATACTTCTATTTGACATAAAAGCTCACACTATAACCTAAAGGGGATATTAGTTTTTTTATTACAAGCAATATTAGTAAAATCTAACGGTTGGTTACATATTCTCATGCATGCATATAACTTCTAGTGCTTACATTTCTGTTGTTTGAAATCCGCAGGCAATGTTGTTTCGTTTATGGTATTTCTTGCACCTTTGTAAGTCGCCTATCCTTTCATGATTAAATCCTTCAGACTTTCATACATTGATTTTGTATAACGTTAACCTTTAAATGCAGACCAACGTTTTATAAAGTTTACAAAAAGAAATCAAGTGAAGGGTTTCAGTCCGCACCTTATGTGGTGAGCTTATTGAGTGCAATGCTTTGGATATATTACGCATTGCTCAAGACCAACACAATGCTTCTAGTGACCATCAACGGTGTTGGTTGCTTCATTCAAACCTTCTACATTTGCTTCTTCCTCTATTACGCTCCGAAGAAGACAAGAGTATGTATTAATCTTTCACATACCATTTTAAATTCTAATGTATCTCCAATTTCTGAAAGATCTATTAATCTACTATGAATAAAGGCTAATCAACATCCTTGGCTACGTACAGATGGAGAGCTTGAAGCAAATTGTGTTGCTAATAGTTATTGGCTTCGGGTTGGTTGTTGGCCTAACACAATTTCTTGCAAGTGGAGTTAACCGAGTTATGATAGTCGGATGGATTTGCCTTGTGTTTTCTTTGTGTGTTTTTGTCACGCCTTTGGGTGTTGTGGTAAGTATATTAGCAAAGAGAACAAACATTTAACTTGAAAGCAATCAAAACACATTATTGATTTTCTTGCATCGTTGTATTCTTGTATTTTGACAATAATGTTCTTCCAATTTTTTTTCAGAGACAAGTGATCAAGACAAAAGTGTAGAGTACATGCCAATTTTGCTTTCAATAGCACTAACCCTCAATGCTGTTATGTGGTTCTTCTACGGTGCACTTCTTGGGGACTTCAATATCGCGGTACACATTTAAACAAAATCATTGCATCCTTAATATCTTTATTTGAGAAACTTCCTATAGTTTTTCGTGATGATTTTTTGTATTATGTCCTTTTTAGATTCCAAATGTGCTTGGATTCACCTTCGGTATAATTCAAATGGTATTGTACATTGTATACAAGAACATGAAGCCAGTGAGCAATGAGAAAGTACCGATGCCCGAAGAGAAAATCATTGATATGGAGGAGCAAAAAGTGCCAGAACTTCAAGATCATCAGAAAAGGGTCGACGATGTGAAGCTGCAAGAGGCTCTAACTTGTTCTGATACTCTTCCGCTAGCTGCAAAATTCGACGAAAGGGAACGTGATGTTGTTCTTGTAACCGTTGAGCCTGAAGTTCGCCCAAATGTATCAAATTTCCCCATTGAAGTCACAGCATAAGATCCATACACACCTTTTCATTTGGACTTATGACAAGCCAAATGAACAGTGGTGTGATCTGTTGTATGTAGTTTGAATGCATCTCCTTTATAAAGTTTTGTAGTTCTTTTTAAATATTGCATTTCTAGTAAAATTTGTTGTCTTCTCTCCAGAAACAATCATCAATATGAAGAATTATAAATTTGACGCTTTGAAGGATTTTATTTTCCATTTATGATTGTACTCTGGATTTTATTTTGTTTTATTGTTCTCTTCTTTAAAATAATCACAACATGAGCTTGATGGGCCTGTAGAGTTGTACGTGCACTTTTGCCAGTCTTTTCTTAACACTAGTTTGAAGTGTTAGAAAATTCTACACGCAAAGCTAGGATTGTTTTAAGAAGTTTGTGGCTCGTGGTTCGCTCAAAAATAGCTAGCTCAGCTCGGTAGTAAACGAGTCGAGCCCGAACCAAGGTCTGCTTGACTTGTGGCATGCTCGTTAACTAGTTTGTTAGCTTGCTCGTTTCCCCTATCAAGTTAAAGTCTAAACTATATGGTATTTTGACATATTCTAGCGAAAAAACAAAGTATACAAATGTAGGAAATTATTATCATTAAAATAATAATCTTGTGTTGTTGTTCAACTGGTTAGGATTAACAAATATTAAATTAATAATATTTTCTGAAGAATATATGAAAAAGGTTAACAAAATTATTATTATTATTATTATTGTTATTATTATTATTATTATTATTATTATTATTATTATTATTATTATTATTATTATTATTATTATTATTATTATTATTTGAAATAAACAACTTGGCTAGTGAGCTTGTTCTGCTTGGCTCATTTATAAAAAATAACCTAGCCAGAGCCAAGTTTGAGCTTGTTAATCTAGATAAACAAGTCAGTTGTGCTTGGGTCGTTTTTTTAAAAGAAAAACCAGCCATAATTATTGTGTCGGAGTGAAAAAGAACAAAAAAGGAAATGTAATGGTGTCATGAAGGAGCAGGACGGGGAGTCGGTTTACGAGAGCCTCATTTCACCCATGCGGCATGAAGGTGTGGGAGGGTGATGCGTCTTCTGTAACCATTTTCCTTTGGGATGACATCCACAGCCCTAATAATGGTGGCGTCCCCTTGAACAAAAACTAGAAAATATGTTCAAAGTTCCAAAATGATATATAAGTGAACAATAAAATAAAGGCAAAAGTAAAGCACTAGGAGGTTGCCATCAACGGATAAAAAGCACACACGGACGAACGTTTTTAAAAGCCTGAAATGAATTATAACGGTAAAGTCACACATTTAAACTTTTTAGTGAAACAAAATGGTTAATGAATATGAAAATTCAAATTTAACATTTTAGTTGGTTGATTACATGCACATGACTATATACTAATATCATACAAATATATGTCCAGGACTTAAATAAAAAGGAAATGATTGTTTCTTTGACAAAATTTACGCCTAAAGATTAAATAACATATTTACAAAAGAGTTCACAATATAAAACAAAAATATAAAAATTTTGCAAATAAGGATAAGAAATCCACTATATATGAATACTCTTAGGTTGTCACACATAGTTTCTTATATTTTCCAGCCTAAACAATCTACCCAATTTTAGGCAAATTAAATTAAGAAACAAATTCAAATACAAAATGTATTTTTGCTACAAAGTATAAGAAGACACAATGAGTCTCAAAAAAGTTATATCTCACAATCTAAATCGAATTTCAAAAAAGTAATTCCGAGCTTTTGTTCCCCTAGCCATCATCACTAAGAAAAAAATAAACGAAAAATAAAAAAATAAAAAATTAACGTTTTTTTATTGTGTCATTTATGAAAGACACAATGACGTCATTGTGTCATTGTGAAAGACGCAATGACGTCATTGTGTCATTGTGTCATTGTGAAAGACGCAATGACGTCATTGTGTGATTGTGAAAGACGTAATGACGTCATTGTGTCATAAAAGACATAATGACGTCATTGTGTCATAAAATACACAATGGAATTTTTTTTCTATTTTTATTTTTTCTGAAAAAGGACGACTAGAGAAACAGAGACTCCGAAGTACTTTTTTGAAATTCGATTTAGATTGTGAGATATAATTTTTTTGTGATTTTTTTAGACTCGTTGTATCTTTTTACATTTTGTAACGAAAATACACTTTGTATAATAAACTCACTCTTAAATTAATACCTTCATTTTACCTCATTTTAGACAACTAGATTTAATAAATATTTTAATCAACTCAATTATTTTAAGCAACTAAATTAATAATTTGTTTCAAATTTTTGTCTTTACTTTTTTTAATTCAAATTTTTTAATCAGTTATCATATTTATTGATCATACATACTGAGAATGATTTTATAGCCAGGAAGGATGCAATTGAAAGAAAAACCTGCGATAGTATATTTACATATTGAATAAACTAATGTTTATTACATTTATGAATCACACGTTGTTTTTTTAGCATTGTAGACGAAAATATTCTAGTAATTTATTTTATTTTATTCCCAGTTTCTTAGATTCAATCAATTCCATTTTAGAAAAACCGTTTTTGAGTATAATTAATAAGGTTTGTGTCTTCATGCTATAAAATCTTAATACTATTAAAGATAAGAGATATTTTATAATTAATTTTTTATCCTAACTATTTAATTTAATTTTTTCGTTTGATACACAAGTTTCTAATTAGTATTTTTTATGCCTTTTTTCCTCCCATAAATAAGTTTTTTTTATTAATTTACAATATATAGGCTTCCCGCTGCTAATTATTGCTAATAGGAAAACTATTTTTTTAATTAAAGTCACTAAAATTATCCTAAAAAGAAGAACTTGAGCAGCAGTTGTTTTTCTTGAGTTGATTGTTTGGCCATTAAAATTTCTAAACTTTGCATTTTACCCCCTTTCTTTTTATAAATAGGTATCTTCTCAGAGAGAAGGGGTATTTGTGTTTGTGTTTGTGTTGGTGTTGGGCGGTGTGTCCCGACTGTTGTTTCCGGTAGAGGTGATGACGCCACCGATGGTATCTGCATGCCGCCTTAGGTGGCGTCTATTTCGCGGCGTTGATCGCCGATCATCCGGCCGCTCTTTCTCTAGCCGATGCGAGAGGGGTTTGGGGCTCTTGTGGAGAGAGGAGGGAACAGCTGCCGCCTCCGTCGCTGTCGACCATCGCAGGAATTGTCGGTGTGCCAACCGGCCTCCGTTTGCTTGTTGTTGGTGACGGTGATACCGTCGCGACGGTTTGTGCACGGTGGTGGTTAGGGTTTGTTTGAGGAAGGGGAACCCTAGCCGCCGTCATGGAAGGAACTACCGGTGTGCCGTCCGGTGTGTGTCGGTGACGGCACCGCCGCCACAGTGTCTGCATGGTGGTCGGTTGGTACTCCCATTTTCGTGACCTGAGTTATGGCGGTGGTTGTCTGCTATTAAGGAGTATGAGCACATGCATGCTATCATCCATCATCTCTGCCAGGTTTGTATGTAAGTGGTGATATCAATCGATTATATTATTTTTTGAAGATCGTACCGGGTGCCGCTGCCGACTGGAGAAGCGGAACCAATCTCCTATGATTACGATAGAAGCATCAATCCTGGACGGTTGGTATCACAATTCACAAAAGCGCCTATGCGCATGTGGTTGAAATTTCTTCCATCCCCATCATTTATTAATTATTCACCATGTATGAGTCCACTTCTTATTTTCACCCCAAATTTGGTAGAAATTTATACTCTATGATTTTGCTTTCGGTCATTGTTGATTCAAGGTAGTGGAAGATTCAATTGCAGCCTCTGTAACCATACAAATCTCATGTATTACAGGGTGTTAATCGATAGCCTGGTTGGTGAGCCACGGGTGGGTTGCCCAATTGAGTTATTCAACCCAAACACTAACATATTGTTATTCATGTATAGGGTTTTGGTTGCAAAAGGTTTTTGTATTCTAATATTTAGCGTTGTATCTGCTCCACCGTCGCTTTTAATGTTTGATTGCGTATCTCTTCCATCGTCGATCCTTCTTTGTTTCTTATTTTTGGTTTTGTAGGTGTTTAGGGTTGTGTCGTTTTCAATTAATTCAGTTGTGAGGAAAGTATTGTTTGTAGCACTTTGCATTGGCTATTTGATGTAGACACGGCTAGAATAGTAAGAGTTCAGTTGACATATAAAACTCATTCATAGCTATCACAATTGGAAAAAGAATTGAGGAAGGCTAGTTTTGCTAATGAGCTAAAGATTGTATGTTTGGGCTCTTGGAAGAACTTCTGCATAAATGCAGGTAAATTTTAATTTATTTTGTTTTCGCATATTAGCTCTTATGCATGATCAGTTTGTTTCGTCTAATACTTTGCAGAGACATTGAAGGTTGGCAATTCCAGTCACATTAATGAGCAATGATTGGAACCTTCAAAAAATATAAGAAAAGCCAAGTTTCAGAAATCAAGGTATAAGTAAATTTGTTTTCCTTGGTTTGTTCGGTCTATTTGATGTCATATATATTAACTTTTGATCTGTCTTTATTTTTTCCCTTTGATTTCATTTTTTGCATTAGTGTTTTGTGGATTCTTTTTTTTTTCTTTTGCAGAAAGATATTTTGCCTTTAAAATTTATTGGTTTCATATATTATAAGTCATTTATAGTGTTAGAACATCAGGGTCATATATCAGCTTTTTTAATTTGATAATAGTTCTAAATAATTTTGTAGTAGAGGAGTAGTAAATAATTGGATAATTGAGATCACAGGTACAAAAATGCAGCAACAACTTGGATGCAGCACACAAATGCATTCAATGCATTAAATTTTTTAAGACAGTGATTTGTGTCGTTTTTGGTGATAACCTATGCATCAATATAGATTTTTTAATGGTTAATTGTATCACTGACAAGCCACTGGCCCACCCGGTTATCTCCATTAATTGAGTACGTAACCCGATCATCTCCGTTACTCAATATAGATGCATCAAAAATTTTATTTGTGTCATGAATATTGACTTTATTTGTTTGACAATAAAAAGGTTTAAGTGTACCTAGTGTGTTTATCTTCATAATGTAGTAACTTTTAGCCCTTCATAACCTTGCTGGTTGTTTTACAATGATTTGTTTTGCATTTGTAGTGGAGTGTACTGAGGAAAATCTGTGACAAAGAAGACAAAATGAAAGCAGTTTTAAGTTGGCATAAGGTAATTTCTTTTTTATATCAAAAGATTAATTTTGTTCGGAGTAGTTATTTAAAGTAATAAAAACTGCAAATAAGCATGTGATAATTTCTTTATCTTTATCAGATTTGTGCTTATGCTGTGTACTTAAACATGTGTAAATTATGATAGGTTTGAACACAAGTGAGAGGATTGGCAACGTACAGACTACTCTTTCAGAAGTATCAGGTAGCTTCCGGTCATTAGTGGATAGGATTTTCAACTGATTTTTGTTCCTTTAAAAACACTTTTAATTGCTTAAATGGCTCTTAAATAAGTAGTTGGGTGTTGAAAACTTTAAGCTGTTATTTTAAAATAGATTTAGAAAGTGAAAACCCATTTTGATCGACTTTGACCCATTTGATCCTTTTGACCCGTTCCATTTTAGACTATAGACAGTCAGAGTGCGCTACTTGACTTTAGAACCAAAAAATATGGTATACTTTTAAATTTAGTCGTTTGAACGGGTCAATATTGACACCAAGTGTCCTTCAATAGAACCCATAACAACTTAATAGTGAAGTATACTTTTAAAATTAATGGTTTTTACAGGTTGAAAAAAGAGATGCAAATAAAGTAAAATTTTAATATTAGTCATTTAAGTGGATCGAAAATGAGAGCTATTTTACTTCAATACGACCCGTTACAGCTGAATAACATTGTATAATTTTAAAATTAGTCATTTAAACAGGTCGATATTGGTGCCAACTGTACTTCAAGGCGACCCGTTACAGCTGAATAACAAAGTAACGCCAGACCCATTAGATTATAAACAAAGAAGCTGTGTTCCACATTCAGGTCTTGAAAAACAGTAGAACAGGAATGTTGCGTTGTACAGTTAAGCGCGTGGAGGTAAACAAGCAGAAGACATCATCAACAACCACATCGGTGCCAACAACTCCATCAACATCTCAGGTAACGCAGAGGCGTGAACCAAGCCAATCAACAAAACGAGCACTGTTCCACGAAGAAAGTAAGAAAAAGACCAAAATAAATACATACAGAAATATACCTTAAATAACTACTTCCTAACTGCCTTCTGTTTAAAAAAAACAGGCACAACAACTGGAAAGAAACCGAAGGATGGGTAAAAAGGATCATAAAAAACCTTTTGAAGTTGCCGGTATATATCTATGCTACCTTTTGTAAACCTATGGCAACTTGAACATACCAACAGCCTACACAAACAACACCACCTTTTGCAGACAAAACCGTCTTTTGTAGTCAACAATCCGTCAGATCATGCCACCGTAAAAATGGCCAGGAAGTAACTTTTGGATAAAACATAGCAGGATCACAAAGTTGGCAGCCGATGAACTAAAACCTTTGTATGTAATCAGGTCGTATGTACAGAAATAAAACCGTAATCAAATTTTGCGCAACGCGCGTACCGGATTTCACCTAGTTTATTTAAGATTGACAATTTCATCGATCGAATAGTTTAAATATTTTATCAATTTATAAAGATAAATACGACGAATATATTACAAAGAAATATATAAATTTGAAGCAAAAGCTTTTAAAAAATAATAAAATTCATATCATTTAAAGTTCTAATTTTAAAATTAGAAAATGACTATCAAACAAAACAAAAGACGAAAAGTGAAGTAAAACAACCAGTCATCCACTACCAATCATTGGTCTAATCTTTGGGAGATGCAATAGTGTTGTATATAATATGCTAGCTTCATCCACTTGAGCGACATATTGTACACATACCCGACTTGCTTACTCGCAAACTTAATTTCTAGCTCACACACCTAATTATTGGGAATTTACACTATCACCATCTTCTTAATTACTTCATTACCATATATATAAATGACTAAATTACTAGTGGCACTTATATATTATCATCATAGATGGATTACCGAATGAATCCAATAAAATGAAAAAGAAATAAGAAAATGTGAGTTTAAAAAACCATCACTAGATAGCCGGTCGGTAATCTATTAGAAAAAACGTTTGAGAACTACTTTGGAAGACTTGTCGGTAATCTGTTGCTAAATAACTCGATGGCAATCCTCTAGAATATCCATCAGATATTAAATTACCCACACCTTGATTTCTGATGGGATATCACCAACTAAATACTATCGGTAGCCACCTAGTTTCACCGGCAGATTTCTTGCCAATTAAGTTGTTGGTGAAAGTCATAGGGAGTGATTTGTTTAGTTAAGGAGTACGGAAAAAACATGGTTGACATTTTTCATGATAGTAAATCATCATAAGTTTTAATCTTCATTTATTCTCCTTAAGTCCAGGTGTCCATAGTTAGAATGTCGATAGGCCGTCAAGAAAACTTTTGAAACCACTTAATAATCGATAAGTAAAAAAAGAAGAATTTACGGAGGAAAAGAGAGCAGGATAGCAATCAATAATATATAATTTTATATTTATTTATCTTTATTGATAGCACTTTTCTAGGATTAGAACACATCCTTAAACTATCATAACACCTTTTATTTATGAAAAAATATATCTTTATTTGCAATTATTGTTAAATATTTTAGTACAATTAAATTAATTTTGTTTCATTAAAGTAAATCATAATATTTATGCGTAAATGCTTGTTTGAGGTTATTTGGGTTTTTTAGTATTTAAAGTCTCATTTGTTCTTAAAAGTGATATCCCTAACCAAAAGGGTGGCAGGGGTCTGGGGCAGAGTCCGTGGGAGTGCAGTCCAAGGGCGATGGCCCTCGACGAGGTCCAATTAAAGGCGAGAACTATTGACTAAGGTCGAACATAAAGATTGCTACATCAAAAATTCATTAGAATTTTATTTTTCCATCAAGTCACGTGTGAAATTAGGATGTATATGATGCAATATCATGTTAAAGTTTGAATTCAAAAGATAATTGCCAAAGACAGTTTCTGCCCAATACCTAGCTTGACAACAAATTCATCTTGTACAGCAAGTAACCGTGCGATGTGAAAAACAATTAGGCGGAGTAAGGCTAGGGAGGGACATCTATGACAAGTTTTGGTGGAGATGAGCTGGAAATGGCTAGGAATTAGAGGCGTGTGGATCGAAGAAAGAGAAGGTAATTTATAAGAGAGAAACAATGATTGATAAATAAGTAAAACCATCACCAAGAAGGAAAAAAAAAATAGTTACATAAAAGTTTACGCAACATGATATGTATGCGAGCAATGAGACATTCATAATGAAGATAACCTCGATAAATAGGAAAGTGTGTCCAAGAAAGATACATCAAACATGCATGGAGGAGAGTTTGCCCTATAATCTGGTAGCAAAGACGACCAAAGAGATGAAGAAGAACAATGTAATTTTTATAAGAACAAAAATGAGCTCATATGAATAGTTGCAAGCTAAATTCGTAGATGGAATTCGATTAATGTGAAAGGTAAGAGTGGCATAAGCATCATGCCAAAATTTCTACGATAAATAAGCACAGGATATTAAACTTAGGCATTTTAGGGAGGCGACCTGTTTTCCTTGCAGCCATCCCATTTTATTGGGGTTGTATGGATATGTGATGCGATAAGCAATGCTTGAGTCTACAAGGATTAGACCAATTGACCTTGAGTCAACGTAAGAGCATCATCACACTACAAATGTATAATGGTGATAAACAACATGTTCTTTATGGAATTGATTTATTTAAAAGACATTTTTACAGTTAGTCATCGATTGCTAGCTCTCTAGGACCGAAGGTTGATGCGCTTCTCAATTGGTTGTCGTCTATCTTTTTTCACAACCCTATAACAAAAGAAAGGGTTTATCTTGATTCTTGATATTTTTTGGCACTAAAATTCATTTTTTTTTCGTTTGATGATAGTATTGGCTCAAGAAAGGATTTAAATAGTTTAATCTATCAAGGAATCAAAATAGGGCTATCTTGATTCTTGATTTTTTATTTTTTTACACTTTTATGATATTCAAAATTTTAAATTGGACACTTTTTTCAATAATTTTAGTGTCTTAGTGTCTTACAGAGTTATAGTGGTGAAATCATATATAATCTGCTAGCACTATAACAAAAGAAAACCATAAAGTTAGCTAAGGTTAGCAAAGTACATATTAATATTTCTGGTTAATTAATTAATCAACTCATTATGGATGCATAGGACAAAATTGGGGAATTAGGATTTAGGATTCACCTTCATGGATCTTAAAACCTGATTAATTGGATATGAGTGGTTGACTCGTCAAAAAGTGCTTCCTGAGTGCCCCATTGTAATATGAGGCATTTACCCTATTTAATTTTTCTTAAAATTTAGAAACTATATGAAACTATACATGTAGAAGATAGCTTCTTTATAAAAATACTAAAGATTATAAGATACACAACTTGACCATAAATATGCAGAGATCAATTTATCACATATTATTTCTTGATATCCTCACACGCATTGAGAGAGTAGAAAATTGATGTAATGAAATAACAAATTAATCTCTATAATTATATGTGTGAAAGTGTCATGGTTTTATATATTTCTTTTTACTCATAAGCAAAGGATGACTGGGATATTGGTTCACCTCTCTCTGGCATTTGGCCTTCTTTGTTTAATATTTCTTCCTTCCCTTGTATCTTTATTTTCTTGATAGATATTCTACGGTTAACCTCTTGTTTATAATATTTTCAGGCAATGTTGTCTCTTTTATGGTATTTCTTGCACCAATGTAAGTCTAGCTCTTACATATGCTTATTCTATCCTCTTTTCATGATATATGATAAAGGTCTATTATATGATAATTAACTAACGTAGATGATCCAACATAAATGCAGTCCAACATTTTATAAAGTTTATAAAAAGAAATCAACAGAAGGGTTTCAGTCAGAGCCTTATGTGGTGGGCTTATTACGCGATGCTTTGGATATATTACGCATTTCTCAAGACCAATGTCTTGCTTCTCGTTACCATTAACTCAGTTGGCTGCTTCATCGAAACCTTGTACATTTGTTTCTTTCTTTTCTATGCTCCAAAGAAAGCTAGGGTATACACTAATCTCTATTTTAGCATGAATTTTATGTCAATAAAGAAGGTTAACTAAAGCTAACCAAAATCTTGGTTATTAGATGGAGAGTTTGAAGCTCACTGTGTTGCTAATAGTTGTTGGCTCAGGATTGATTGTTGTCTTGACTCAATTTCTTGCAAGAGGAGTAAACCGTGGTGTGATAGTAGGATGGATCTGCCTTGTGTTCTCTTTATGTGTTTTTGTTGCACCTTTGGGAGTTCTGGTAAGTATGCATGCATTTATAAAAAGCATATTTTAATTACATTGAGACACAACAAGAAGTTACTTGCATTTCACATTGTTATATTCCTTCATGTAAACGTGCCATTTTTATATTTTTATTTATATTTATTCACATATATATTTTGCAGCGACAAGTGATTAAAACGAAAAGTGTAGAATACATGCCAATTCTATTATCGATAGCCCTTACCCTGAGTGCCGTCATGTGGTTCTTTTATGGTCTACTTCTTGGTGACTTTAATATCACAGTATGACAAAATCCAACTCGACCTATTTACAATTTTTATCTCAAATGGTCAAAATTATTCTATTCTATTTTTTCATGGAATTTGTGAATTGTAAACGACTTACTTTTTCAGATTCCAAATATACTTGGATTCATCTTCGGTATTATTCAAGTGATACTATACTTCAAGTACAAGAACATTAAGAAGCAGCCAATTGCCAACGAAAAGTTATCAGAATTTGAAGAAAAAAGTTATCCAATTAGTGAATTGGAGGAGAAAAAGATGTCAGAAATCATAGACCATAAAACAATAGATGTTGTGACGCTGCAGAGCGTTTTGATGAGTTCTGATGTTCTTCCTGTTGTGGCAAGACTCGAAGAAAACGGGCATGATGCAAGTATATATTGCGGTGGTTAAGCCTCAAGGTCGCCCCAATGCAGCAAATCACATCGTTGAAGTTGCTGCATGAGATTGATATGTACCTACCTTTTCATTTTGATTTGCTAAAATCAATAAGTAGATGTGTGTTGATCTTGCATATTCTAAGTGTCAATTCTCAACATTTATCTTTTTGAACTTAATGATTATCAATATGAACATGTTTGAGCAAGTATATATTAAACTTCACATTGATACATGCATATTTTATTATTATTTTATTTTCTGAATCTGTTGGACAACCTAGGAAAAACTCAAAAACTAGATAATAGAGTGAAGGATGTGTGAAATAAAAGAGAACTGAAGCCGGAGGATAGATCATATACTACTTGTTTGATTAATAATATTGTTTGTTAATTTATATTTAAATTGGCTTGGAGGAAATAAAATAAAATAAAATAAGAAAACTAATTTAGCTTAAAGTAAACCACTAATAAATATTGCTAACTAATCGGTCACACAGTAACACGTACATGATGGATAATATCACTACCTAGAACTCCAGAAACTAATGAAGAGTTGCTAAACATAGGAATAATAGAAACATGGTTTTGGACCTTCCTATAAGAGAAGTTTTAATACATACATACAGTAAAAGATTGTTAAGTTGATATAAATGCAGCAACAAATAAATTTTAGGGTTTAATCGCTACAATAAATATTGTGTTCTTTACTAATAATCAACGTTTGGATTTAGTTTTAATAAAGTCTTTCAATCATGGGCGAAGGATATAAGAGGGCGGGGAGGGGGGCCCACCTCCCATTTTTTTTCGTTAGTAATTTTAATTTTCGGTCTAAGAGTGTAAATTTTTGACCTGGTGATGTAAATTTTTTTATATATATCGAGTTCTCCTCCCTTAAAAAAAATTAATTTCGCCTCTTTCCCCCCATATAAGAGTGCTCAAGCCCTGCCGCTGCTTTCAACTAATAATGATTTTTAGCTCAAGTGGTTAAGGTGATAGTGTCTTTTTATTACTTAAAGTTTTTACTCATACATAATTTCAATCATATCTTATAATTATTTAATATTTTATACACATGACACTAACCTAGTATATAAATATAAGGAGCTCTTGGGTTCAAGTCTCACTCTAAGCAAAAATGCTCACGGTTGAGTCAAGCGGTTTTCCAGTTGTGGGCTTCCTCCTGAGGGGGTTGGGGTGCAGTCCCAACTAAAAAATGGGTAGGTGGGTTCGATCAAAATAACACTTATCATTTGAAGCAGTGTCGTACATTTGGCGTTAAAAAAACTAATAATAATATATTAAATTAGTTGTATTTAATTATACTACCTATAAATTGTACGATACATAAAGATGTTTTTTTTACATTTAAATGTTTAATTATTAATTGCATGTGTTGTTGATAATATACATTTGAACTTTTTTTAACGATTGAGAATTATATTAATAATCACCTGTTAGGCTGGGTGTTGTGAAATATATCCCTAAATTAAGTTATCATGTAGTATTATAACATGTGATGTTGACTGTATATTGGATAGAGTTTCTGATCAAATAGTTTGACCCTGTTATGTATCAGATTATCATGAGCTCTAACAAATTTCTTAATTTATTAATTCTTTTTAAATGTAAAACATTAATATAAAATTAAACATTATAATCATATAAAATTCATTAAAAATATAAAAATACATAATTAAGAAGTAATAAGAAATTTGGTTGAAACGTAAAGTTTGTAAAAACCTATTCGTCCATGAGATCAAAATTTGGTGAAAATAAATCCTAATTACCCAACATTTTCTACTGAGATGGTTTTTTATAAAATTTGGAGATGAAAAGGAGATAGTAGATATAAGTGTTATGATTTTTTTAAGAAATGAGGTAGTAATTATAGGGTTGAAATGTAATTTTTTTGAAAAGAAAATTTTCTATACGAACCAACAGCTCTATTTGTGTTTTTTTCAATGTCCCAATGGCTAGTTCCATCCATGAGCCCCCTCACGCCTTGCCCATCGCGCCTTGGTGCTGTGGTGTTCGTGACCAGAGTTGATATCCACGTGGGTCGCGCCCCCCATCACGCTACGACAACACACAGCGTTAGCAAGACGCTAGAAAGGACCAGAAAACAACATTAATTAAAGAAAGAACCTAGCATTGTAACCAAAGCACTCGGTTCATGTTCATATTATACTTCTTATTTGAAGACCATAGATATGAGAAATTCACTATGGTATCAAAAAGAAACTATTTTTCAATAATTTTCGCATCTTAATGTCTTATAGTGGTGAAATTATATTCAATCAGCTAGCACTAGAACGAAAGAAGACCAAAATGATAGATAAGATTAGCAGAGCACATATTAATAATATTTATGGTTAATTAATCAGCATATTATCGGTGCATGGGACAACATTGAGGAATTAGGATTTGGGACCCACCTTCAATTCATGGGTCATAAAACCCGAATAATTGGATATGAGTGGCTGACTCATCAAAAAGTGCTTCCTAGGGGCCCCATTGTAGTTAGGGGTATCTACCCTAAAATCCTCAATTTAAGAATGATGGAAATCTATTTCAACTCCATAAAAAAGAATCCAGTAAAATTTTATAATTCTATTTATTTTTTCTTAACTTTCAGAAATTATATGAAATGATATCAATTCATTTGCACTTGCATATGTATAACATGGCTATCTACTTGTCTTATAGAAACATAAGATACACAACTTGACCAAATATGTAGATATCTAAGTTATATTTGTCGTAGCATATTGATTGTAACGAATTAATAGATCTCTACATATTTTTTCAAAAATTATAAGTGCAGGCGTGCAAAGGTGTTGTGATTTCTTTCTATATTTTTCAAAAATGTGTAGAAAAAAGTATATGAAAATGATATATTCATTGATTATTATGAACAACATACATAAACAAGAGGGTGATTTAAATTTAATATGTGCTTGTTCAGTGCTAGCTACAAAAATGAACTTGAATTTCTTAAGCATCATCATTGCACTTTCCAACAAAAAAAAGGTTGAGATATATATGTTATTTATAGGAAAAGATTTATAAAAACAATAAAGGTACAAGGGAAGTGAGTGGTGTATAAAATACTAGTACACTTATGTTATAATGTACCACTCAATCTAATTAAATTGTATTAATTCTCAGGTTTAATGGATCATGAGGCACTTGGATGCTATTTGGATATAGTGGTGGAGCCACACCTTCAACTATGGCTTCCCTATATAAGGGAATTACTTAATCATCTCTTATGCACCTTTCATTAGGAAGATAGTTATACTAGTAATCACTTAATTAAGGAGGATGACTGGGACATTGGCTCACCTCACCCTGGCATTTGGCCTTCTTGGTATGCTTACTTCTTTCTTCCATTGTATCTTTATATTTTTCATAGATGATTTCGTTATTAACATAACCTTTTATAATATTCCAGGCAATGTTGTCTCTTTTATGGTATTTCTTGCACCAATGTAAGTCTAGCCCTAATATATGCTAATTCTGTTGTCTTTTCATGGTATATTATTAAGGTCTCTTATATGATAGTAACCTAGCCTTGGTGACCTAACATAAATGCAGACCAACTTTTTATAAAGTTTATAAAAAGAAATCAACGGAAGGGTTTCAATCAGCACCTTATGTGGTGGGCTTATTCAGTGCGATGCTTTGGATATATTATGCATTTCTCAAGACCAATGTATTGCTTCTTATCACCATTAACTCAGTTGGTTGCTTCATCGAAACATTGTACATTTGTTTCTTTCTTTTCTATGCTCCAAAGAAAGCTAGGGTATACACTAATCTTTATTTTGAAATGAATATTTTATATCATTAATAAAGAAAGTTAATTAGAACTAACCAAAATCTTGGCTATGTAGATGGAGAGTTTGAAGCTCATTGTTTTGCTAATAATTGTTGGCTTCGGATTTATTGTTGTATTGACTCAATTTCTTGCCAGTGGAGTAACCCGTGGAGTGATAGTTGGATGGATTTGTCTTGTTTTCTCATTATGTGTTTTCGTAGCACCTTTGGGTGTTCTGGTAAGCATGCATGCATACATAAAAACTAAATATTAATACTGTGACACAACAAAAAGTTATTTACATTTCACATTGTTATATTTCTTGATGCATACATGCCACTTTCAAATTCATATTTATATATATTCACATTAATATTTTGCAGCGACAAGTGCTTAAAACAAAAAGTGTGGAATACATGCCAATTCTATTATCAATAGCTCTGACCCTGAGTGTTGTTATGTGGTTCTTTTATGGTCTGCTTCTTCGTGACTTCAATATCGTGGTATGAAAAAGGCTAACTCAACATGTTAACAATCTCCAACTGTCTATTCTTCCAATAAATATACAATTTGTAAATGACATATATTTTTCAGATTCCAAATGTACTTGGATTCTTCTTTGGCATTATTCAAGTGATACTATACTTCAAATACAAGAATCGGAAGCCTATTGTCAATGAAAAATTATCAGAATCTGAAGCAAAAAATCATCCGGTCAGTAGTGACGTGAAGGAGAAAAAGATGTCAGAAATTATAAACCATAAAACAATAGATGTTGTGAAGCTGCAAACCGCTTTGATGTGTTCTGATGATCTTCGTGTGATGGCCAAACCAGAAGGAGACCGACATGATGTTGGTCATGTAGCCATTGAACAACAAGCTCGCCCAAGTGTGGCGAATCACATTATTGAAGTGGCTGCACGAGATTGATATGTATAAACCTTTCCATTTTGATTTGGTAAAATCAATAACTAGATGTGTGTTGATGTTGCATATTCAATTGTCAATTCCCAACATTTGTATTTGTCTTCATTGAACTTAATGATCATTAACGTAAACATGTTTGAGATCCAAATGTTAAGCTTCACATTGAGGCATGCTTAATTCCATACTATTCTTGTTTTCTAGATCTCTTGGCAACTTAAAAGAGAACGGAAGCCGGAGTATAGATCAGAACTACGTCTTTGATTAATTATTGTTAGTCTTTTAATTAAATAGGCTTGAAGGAATTAAAAAACTAATTTAGCTTAAAATAAGCCACTAATACACTAGGTAGCACCGGAACGGGTACGGGAGGTGGGTACGGGGACGGTACGGGTACGGGGAACGGCAAATGTAAAAAATTATAGATACGGATACGCCTAAGGTACGACAAACAAAAAAATATTAAAAAAATAATAATATATCAAACAATTTCCAAAATAGACATTAAAGTATTAAACAAATTCCAAAAACAAATTTCTTAGTTAATTAATTATCAATAATCAAATCATTTTCATATCCAGGTTCATCTAGTGTGAGATCGGCAACCTCCAAAAATCCTACATCTTCCATTGAGTCAAAAGCATCTCCACCCACGTCCCACATCCTTACAACATCATTCGGATTCCTTGACAAAAGTTAAAGATTATTGTGGATGTAAACCAAGTCTTGAGCACGACTGGTAGTCAACCTGTTCCTCCTAAGTTAGTGAATAAATGCATAAGTACTCCAATTACGCTCAGCACAAGAAGAAGAACCGATTGCCCAAGTAATTTAAAAGTCAAAGTCTGGAGGAAAAGAGTTTGAGCACCAAAATTAGCCCACCAATTCTTGGGTTCCATACTAGCCATCTGTGAAATGCTAGTGAAATGCTTGTTAAATCCTCAAAAGGACCACTCTTCATTGAAAACATTGCATATTCATCAAGAACTTTTTTATGCTCATCTTTATTAGGAAACAATCTTTTAAAACATTTAACCCTTTCTTATGATATTTCACCATCTCTATGTAGAGCAAGCTTTTAGAATCCTCTAGCAACCATTCATCACTATAATATCTACAAAATTCAAAAGTGAAAACATAAGTAAATAATAGAAATCAAGTATATAGCTTAAAATCATATACCTTGGATTTAAAGAGTGAGCTAAATAATGTAGGGTAGTGTTATTTTTCGCCCATCGAGCCTCTAAATATCATGCACAACATCATAAAAGATACTTAAATCAGATGCCGAACGTTTACAAGAAAGTGGGTCTATAGCAACGAAAATTTGGCACCTTATAGCGACGACATGTCGTCGCTATAGATAATTTTGATCTATAGCGACGAAATGTCATCGCTATAGAGTTAGTTCACAAAAACTAGTTGTAATAGGCAGATATGTCGTCGGGATAGAGTTCGTTGGCACAAGTTTGTCTATGGGAACGACAAATCGTCCCTATAAGTGTCGTGGTTTCTGATTTTACCGAATAAAAAAAATAAAATGAAAAACATTATCTATAGCGACGATTTGTCGTCGCTATAGGTTTTTTTTAATTTTTTTTAAAAAAAGGAAAATAATCTATAGCAACGACATGTTGTCGCTATTGATCTCAGTTTTTTTATTTTTTTTTATTTTATGCAGAACCTAATTTTTTTACAAATTTAACAAACATATAATCAATAAAAATCCAATGCAAGTTTAACAAACAAATAATTCATACAACTTCAAATTTAAGTTTAACAAACAAATAATTCATACAATTAGTTTAAAGTTCAACAAAATCTAACAAAAATATAAACGCTAATGACCACCAGGTGGTATTTGCTGCTGCAAGTAGCGCATCATTTCTATCTGCTCTTGAAGCAATCGTTGCATTTCTTGTATTTGTTGTTGTTGTATGGTTTCTTGATTTTGTTGTTGCTGTTGTCTAAGTTCTGCAACTTTATCTTGCAAATGTTGTGTTGGAGGAGGTTGCGAGCTAGAAAAATCAGGGGTGAGATGTCTCACCACGCGACCAACACCTCGTATATGTCCTCGCCTTTGACCTAAGGCACACTCAATGCATTGAATCTCATCAACACCAGATGAGTCTCCACCGGTCTCGCTAGAGGATCTCACATACTCCTCTTGAATTCTTTGCTGCATTAAACATATTGATAATATTAGTTCAATGGGTCATTTTGACCCAAACACACTTAAACATACTAGAATCACTCAAAAGTTAGTTCAAATAGGTCATTTTGACCCAAACACACTTAAAAATACTAGAATCAATCAAAAGTTAGTTCAAATGAGTCATTTTGACCCAAACACACTTAAACATACTAGAATCACACAAAAGTTAGTTCAAATGGATCATTTTGACCCAAACACACTTAAACATACTAGAATCATACAAAAGTTAGTTCAAATGGGTCATTTTGACCCAAACACACTTAAACATACTAGAATCACACAAAAGTTAGTTCAAATGGATCATTTTGACCCAAACACACTTAAACATACTAGAATCACTTAAAAGTTAGCTCAAATAGGTCATTTTGACCCAAACACACTTAAACATTCTAGAATCAATCAAAAGTTAGCTCAAATGGGTCATTTTGACCCAAACACACTTAAACATACTAGAATCACACAAAAGTTAGTTCAAATGGGTCCTTTTGACCCAAACACACTTAAACATACTAGAATCAATTAAAAGTTAGTTCAAATGGGTCATTTTGACCCAAACACACTTAAACATACTAGAATCACACAAAAGTTAGTTTAAATGGGTCGTTTTGACCCAAACACACTTAAACATACTAGAATCAATCAAAAGTTAGTTCAAATGGGTCATTTTGACCCAAACACACTTAAACATACTAGAATCACACAAAAGTTAGTTCAAATGGGTCATTTTGACCCAAACACACTTAAACATACTAGAATCACTCAAAGTTAGTTCAAATGGGTCATTTTGACCCAAACACACTTAAACATACTAGAATCACACAAAAGTTAGTTTAAATGGGTCATTTTGACCCAAACACACTTAAACATACTAGAATCAATCAAAAGTTAGTTCAAATAGGTCATTTTGACCCAAACATACTTAAACATACCAGAATCACACAAAAGTTAGTCAAATGGGTCATTTTGACCCAAACAAACTTAAACATACTAAAATCACTCAAAAGTTAGTTCAAACTTACCCAGTCCGATTCTGCAGTTGCATTCACCCATCCCATGCCTTCTCTGAAATGCATCTTCTGAAAGAGATTAATCGGACGACTCCTTTGTGAATAATAAAAATTCTTAGAAATGCATCTTCCGACAGTTAATACTTATTTTTATACTAACAATTATACTTTTACCTCCATATGTATCTTCTGTGGATATGATTGGCTCCCATGGAAACTCGGATAGCGTTGTTTACCTCTGTTTAATTTGTTTGCCTTAGATCAGCTCTTATAAGCGGGATCTAAGAACAACTCATTAATCACCCGAGCCCATGCTTACGGGTCAGTTCCCTCAGGAGGACAAGTTATCGCTGTTTCCACATCATCATAACCACCCACATCATCAAAATAATATTTTAGATCTTGCTTTCGATCTTTATAGTCTCTTTGACACTCTGCAGTGATTCCGAGCCTTATGCCTTCCCGCTGTTCGGATTCCCTCCATCTAGCAAGATCAAAATATTCCTGCAAAGCATGTAATTAGAAAACATGTAACACTTATATAATTAAAATACGATAAAAACATAACATTGTATACTTACAAAAAGTGTGGGATATATGGCTCTTTTAAATTCATCGGGAACAGCTTGCCAACTGGGATAATGGAAAGGAACAACCTTACTAATCTTATTAGAGATTAATCTTATAAAATCCGAGTTGTTCTCTCCAACAAACTTATATCGGCCCCCCTTGCTTTCAACTTCGATCGAAGTGGTTGGCCTTTATTTTCCTCAAATATTTTAAATAATTTAATGTTTTTTCCTTTTGATCTTCTTTTTCTTGCGGGTTGTGCTACATTAATATATGCAATTGAAAAGTTAGAAAACAGAGATTATGTTCAATATAAAGATGTATTTTTTAACTTTAACAAATAACTTACAAGACTCGCAACCTGTTGGGATCCTATTTGGATCCCCATGTGGAGGTAGATCCCCGCCATCCCCACCATGTCCTCGAGCAATATATGTTGACATGCTTCAATAAAAATAGACAATAAACATTAACAATATACCTATGCAAAGATAATAAATATTAACAATAAACACATGCAAAAATTAATATGTTGTAAATATATAATAATAAACATAAACAATAAACCTAAACAAAAATAATAAACATACTTTCAATCGAAATCATCACTACAAGTATACAAGTATACAAACATACAATTATACAACATACTTACATACATAATTATAAAAATACAAACATACTTACATACAAGTATACAACATACTTATATACACACTTACAAGTATACAAAAAACATACAAGTAAACAACATACTTACATACACAATTACAAAAAAACAAACATATAATATACTAATGAACAAACATATAAACATAAATACATACAAACATTCACATATATACAAAATTAACATAATTACATACATATAAACATATACATAAACAACTAAATAAATCATACCATATACATATAAAATAACACATATAAAAATGCATACAAACTTAAAACCATGAAAATATATATAGTGGCATTTCATCAAACACTTGATGAGCATAACCTAATCTAACATCAAACCCATATACACTTACATATATATACACTTTTACAATCATACAAACCTAATCACAAATATATTCACTAAACAACACTTAAATCATAAGTTTTAAACGAATTTCATACCCTGAAAGTTTTCAAATCCTTTAATTTCAAGCTTTAAACTTTAATCTCACCTAAAACACAAAAATTTAGATAAAACTTATTAAAACAAGATTATATAACTTCATTATAGTAAAAGAAACATCATTCTTACCTTCAAACACTCCAATTTGATGCCAACTAAGCCTATAAACCGAGATGAAATCGGGAGAAAAAAGTGAGTTTTTTTTGTTGAGAAATGAGGCAGAAGGTCTGAAATGCGATTTAAGGGATCTGCACTCTATAGCGATGACATGTCGTCCCTATAGAGTAAAAAAGTCGTCCCTATAGATTAAAAATAAAAAAATTAAAAAACACCTATCCCAACGACCTGTCGTCGGGATTGAAATTTTTTTTTAATATTTTTTATCTATCCTGACGACATTGTCATCGGGACAGGTTGAGTTAAAAAAAAATTAATTTGTAAACCGAGATAAAAAAAAAAATAAAAAATAAAATAACTTTAACCTGTAGCGACAACATGTCGTTGGCATAGACTTTTCATAAACCCACCTGATATTTTAGCAGCCCGCCAACTCTATACCGACAACAAGTCATCGGTATAGAGTTTGACCAGTCAAAAATTCCAATAACTCTGTGCCGACGACATGTCGTCGGTATAGACCACCCTATACCAGCGACATGTGTCGTCGCTATAGGTGTCGTCGGGACAGAGTTAAATTGTTGTAGTGATTTTTCTTTCTTGAAGATCTCAATCTTCACTTTCTCAATCATCGAATTCCACATCTCATAGACCAAGTGTAAACATGGCTTGTCGGTGTCACAAACTCTAATCATCTCATATATAGATCCAGTGAAACTAAGAATATATGATACTTTTTCCCACCATTCATCATCCAAAATTTTTTCTTTAACAAAGCTTGCTTTCACAGTGTCATCTTCTTTATAAGAATACCATTCTTCGCTTATGACCATAGCTTGAAGACCCCTTTTGATTAGTTTCAATCTCTTAAGCATAACAATGATGGAGGCAAAGCAAGTATCCGCAACCGAAAGCAGTCTAAGAGGAGTGAACTTGTTGAAAATCAAGAGTCTCATGTTATGATTCATGATGAAATTTTTTATTGCAAGTGCATCTCCGTGAACTTCTTTTATCCATTTGCACTCTTCATATGTTGTTTCATTTGTTTCCACATTCCTTGGTGAACAAATGTTCTTCAAAGCAAGATTAAGTGTATGAACAACACATGATGTCCAATAGATGTGAAGAAACTGACTCTCTATAATCTCTCCAGCCGCTTTACAATTTGCTGCATTGTCAGTGATGATTTGCATAATTTTTTGATTACCAATTTCACTAGTGACTTCGTTCATCAAATCAGTAATAAAAAATCGATCTTTTACTTCCCTAAATAATTAACTGCTTTTAGAAACAAAGGACCATTACCTGATGTAGCCATGAAATTGATCAGAGGCTTTCTTGTAGGATCACTCCAACCATCACTCACAATAGTCACACCTTTTTCTTTCCATGTAGACCTAAGTGGTTCCAATAGCCTATGAACATTATCTTTTTCTTTCTGTAGTAAAGTTGTTCTAAGCTTCTTGTAACCAGGAGGGACATAACCATCAAATTTGTTGTTAGCAGCAAACTGAAAAGCCCTTACATAGTGAGGATTTCTTGCAAGATTAAAAGGTAAACCTCCAGTATAAAACATCCTAGATATTTCTTGATCCAGTTGGTCTTTAATTTCAACACCAAAAGCTCTTTTAATAGGGTTTGAAATACCTTTTCTTTTCTTAAATCCAACACCAGATTCACATGGCAACCCGACTTCTTTGGCTTTTGACTCGGCTTTCTTCTCTTCATGTGCATCTTCTAATCGTTTCATCTCAAGTTTGTCAGCTGATGTTGCTTTCTTGCAAATACTAATCCTAAGACCTATATAGAATACAAATTATAATTTATAAATATACAATACAAATCAATGAATCATATAGTATGATAGTATGATACAATCACCATAGAATACGAATCAATGATTCAATGATCATTACCTTTTATACCGAGCAAATGTGCTCTAACTCTAGAATATGATCCTTGTCTGATTTCACTGCAAAAGTTGCACTTAAGTTTCCATGTTCCTTCGTTACCTTGCTTTTCGATTTCAGTAACATACTCCCACAATGGTGGTTCTTCTATTGATGTTGATGACCCTTGTATTTCTTGAGAAGCCATAATCGATTGAAGCCTTATTGTTAAGTTTATGACACCCAGACAATAAGAATAAACAATCAAGTTCATCACGATTCATGAATAGTATGATAATATTTTAAACTTCTTGTTAACTAATGTAAAAATTTAACTATAATATATATATATAATCTATCATTTAGTCAAAATTCAATAGCCAGTTTAATCAAAATTCAAAAGATAATGTTCGCTGTTCCAAATTCAAAAGATAGCCAGTTTAACTGCATTCAATAGCCAGTTTAGTCGATGATGTTCGATGAAATGCAGAAAGTAAACCTTTTAAGCTGTTGAAGATTTGGATGTGTTTGAGATTAGAGACAATTTAAACAATTAAGTCGATGATGTTCGATGTGTTCATACCTAGAATTGCCGATGTTCACTGTTCACCTCTAACGCAAAAGTGAATGATTGAATCGATGATGATACGATGATTATGCTGTTGAATCTCACACAGATCATTCGAAGAAGATGATTAGGCGACGGCGGTTTGAGGGAATTTTAGAGCTTTTATACCGAAACCCTAAAATTAATTCGAAACTCCATGGAAACTTGCTGAAAACGTTCCCTTAAATACCACCCGATACCGGTACGCAGTTGAAGCGTTTCGGAAGCGTTTTCGATTCCTGAAAGTACCCGAAACGAGTACCCCTGTTTGGGCCGCTAGCTAATAAATAAGCACCGGCCCAGTAACTTATAATATTAGTTCACTCAGTAACACATGATGGATGATATATATCACAAATTAACTAGAACTTTAGAAACTAATGAATAGTTGCTAAACATACGAATAAATATAATAGTTACAGTTTTTGAAAGCTTTAATCAACACTCTCACTTGCTTCAAGTCTTGTCTGACCCATTTATTAAGATCGATTCAATAACTCATAATGTTCCAATTAATATAGCCTCGAGTTAACTTTCCAATAGTTAGAGGTTTAGGTTACCTTACTAGAAGTATACTCTATCTAGCTTATAGAAATCACTTAATTAATTGGTTTTAATAAATCTTTGTGATTCATCTAAAATTTATCCTGTTGTTAGGGATAACAGCGCGCTCTAAGTAGATACTATCTTTCAGTTCTTCCTAATGTCACTGGTTATTTGTTACTTGCTCTCTTAGTTATTTTATTTTTTGTAAATTTTTTATAACAAATTAATTACTTTATCTACGGGATAAAGATGCTTGACAGAACCAACATCGTCGTTGAGGAACTACATGACATGATTCTACATGGTCAAAACGGTTGGCTTGTGATTGCAACTGATGTAATCAATTACTACCCACGATCAGTTATTGTTGATTTTTTTTTAATAAATCATATGTATTAGAAGCAAACTTCTAGTATTATATATAACTAAACATGAAAAGCAATAATGTCCGCAACAACCCCCCTCCCCCCACCCCAAAAAAAAATGGTTTATTTGCCCCTAAGTAAGAGGTTTCATACTGATATATAAGAATAGTTTTGATTAAGTGTGTATTTCATACCTCCTAACCTAAGTCAATGTGTATCCTAATATCTCAATTAATCTTAAGTAAATTCAATGATACTAAAATAATCTTGATGACAACAAAATCACAAACACTATTGACATGTAGTCAAAATCAAGAGGTTCTCCCTTATTCTGACTTCTTACTTGACGACAAGTATGTTCATTCTGATTCATGCAGGCAGGTCTGGCTCGTCTTTGGTGCAGTTCATATCTAGTCGAACATATCGGTATCATAACAATTACATATTAGATTAGTTGTATTCAATTATTCTTCCTTACAAATTGTACGATATAAAATATTTAATAATTACTTTGTGTATTAAAGTGTTTATTAGTTGTGTTGTTGGTAGTATACATACGAAATAATTTGTTGGTGCATGACGGATGAGGTCGATTCCCTTCAATTAATTGGTTTTCAAGTCGATAAAAGCGGCATGAAGTTGATGTAAGATTACGTGACCCATAATCCCTCCACTTCAAATTATGGATAAAGTGTCCAAATTTTTTTAAAAAAATCCAACTCAATCAAATTTGATTTCAAAAATTCATGTGTTTTGGATTTTGCTAATTTATTTGATCTGGATTAAATCCGGATATCATATATGGTTTATCATTAACTTTTAAAATAAAGTTGTTTAAAGCAAGCGAAATAAGGCATGTAAAATACATATCATATAGGACTAAAGTTAATTATCTGTTTAATTTATAAGGGTAAATGACATAAAAAAAACTAATATACTTTTAGTTTTTCCTTATAAAAGTCACTTTACAATATTTGTACATAAAAAACTAATATACTTTCTATTTAGAGTAAATTATATATTTCGTCCTTTAGGGTTATAACAAATTTCAGGTTTCGTCTTTAAACTAAAGAAAATACAGTAAACATCCTTTATGATTAAATTGTGTAGCAATTTAAGTCCTTTCTGCTAACGGACGTTAATTTTGTCCGTTAAGTCAGATCACACTAGTACAGAATTAGTTTTTTGGGGCGGCCCTAACTGATTTGTTAGGGCGGTTCGATAGTAATTCACCTTAAAAAATGAATACTTATTTTTAAGACGGTTTTGTGATGATTTTTTAGGGCGGTTGTATGATTTTATAGGGCGGTTCTCTCCCCTAACCGCCCTATAAAATCCATATAGTTTTTTGGGTTGTTTTTGTATAATTTTTTAGGGCGGTTCTCTCCACTAACGGTCCTATAAAACCCATATAATTTTTAAGGCGGTTTTTGTATTATTTTTTAGGGCGGTTTTGTCCTCAAACCGCCCCAATAAAACTATCAAATAACGTTAACTTTTTGAAATATTTGAACTTTTATCGTCTTCAACCTCAAACTCTCTCTGTCATATTAATTTCAAACTTTTAGCTTCATCATTTTCTCAACAACTTTATATTAATCATCTTCTTTGTTATTCTCAAATTAGGAAAGATATTAAGATACGTTAGTGTATTTTAATCATTTTTACATTTGATTATTGTAGATTGTGTTTATTAATGATATAATTTATATAATGTTTTGTTTCAGTGATTCAAGTCTATATAATCATCACAAACATATTTAATTAAAAGTGTACTAAGTTTCTTCAAGAGTTTCTTCAAAAGGTTATTCAAGATTTTTAGAAAGTTAGTAAGTTTTAATCCTCTACTTATATATAGTTTTTTTGATATAGTATGTTATATTAATCATTTAATTTAACGATAGAACATATATTTGATTGTCACTATACGCACATATGATTTGCATATATTTGTATTATACTTATAAAATTATACATATGTAATACATACACACACCCATATTTATATATATGTTTATACATATTATTTAGCTAGGACCCCTTAGAAAATACCCATCTGAAATTTATCTAATAGAGATAAATTTTAGATTGTCCCCGTTTTGAGACAGCTTTTTGAATATTCTAACTTTATATTTTTTTTCTTGATTTAAGGTACTTTTATGGGTTAGACAATTTTAGATGTGCTTTCTTTAATCCGGGTAACATCACAAGTGACATGTGCATTAATAATCCCACTGCTGTTGACGAACACATCATGAATATATATGCACTTTATATAGACAAACCATTTTTTCTTGCACCATATTTTGCTAGGTAATATTTATTTATACATTATATGTACATATAAGCATAAGCATACTTTATTTATCTATAATTTTTTTTATAGTTCCCATTGGTTGCTATTAATCATATCACCTTCAACACAAAAGGGATATATTCTTGATTTTATAAAAGAAAAAAAGAATTCCAAATCTTACGCTTTTACATCTTTAATTGATCGAGTTCTTGGGTTTGAATTTGAATGGGAAATGGTTAATGTAAGTTTCTAATTACTTATTAATATTTATTCCTTATTGATAATATTAAATTAACAATTGTGATTTTTATGCAGTGTAAGCAACAACTACAAAATTGGGAATGTGATTTTATGGTTATAAAACATATGTATGAGTTCGTCAAAGATATTCAACATCAATTTTCAAAGAAAGTAAGTTATTTTTATCAATTTGTGTACTTTACATATTGCACTATTTATATATTAAATCTTGTTTTTTATTTATTTGTTTTTAGACTTGGAATGACACAAGCTATATGTCAGAAATAGAAATTGACAAGTTGATTTTACAATTAATGCCGCAGTTTATAAGCAAAATGTATATTAGGTAGACGTCCATATATTTTAAGGTATTATTGTGTTATAACTCAAAATTTTGTATAGTCAACACTAAGAATTTGTAATACTATTGTTAAATCTTGATGTTTTATAATATATATTAGTAGTATGGTTTTAGATTTGTATTGTGAGTTAGTAGAACAATAAAAATATTTCTGGAAATTTAGAAAAATATATCCTGAAAAACATCCATATAATAAAATAAATATATTTATTTTAAAATAGAAAAACCGTCCAATAAAATGCACCAAACCACCCTATAAAATACAATAAAAAACCGCTCTATAAAATGCAAAATTCGCCCTATAAAATGTAAAAATTTGCCCTATTAAATTCACCTAAAAACCGCCCTAAAAAACCAATAACCGTCCAATAAAATAAAGTATTTTTTAGAACGAGGTTTTTAAGGGCGGTGTGAAACCGCCTTAACAAATCGAAATCACCGTCCCAAAAAATCAATTTTGTACTAGTGTCACGTGCCTTGCACATGAGGGTAAATTAGTTTTTTTATCCTTGTCAAAAAAATATAATATTAAAAGACAATAAATTTTTAACCCCAACCCCACCCATCACACTCTATTCCAGATCTTTTTTTTTTCTCTCTACTATCTCTCTCTCTCTCTCTATCTCTTCACACAAAAAACACCAACCCCACCCCAACCCCACCCACCTCACACCCCCACCATCTGTCACCGCCATCATCCGCCACCGCCACCTCTACCATCCGCCATCGTACCATTTAAGGAGTTCATTGGGAGGTCTTTAACCCAACCCCACACATCTCTCTCTACTCTCTCTCTCTCTCTCTCTCTTTCTCTCTCATATCTCTCACTTTCTTTCACTCTCTTTCTCTCTTCACACAAACACCACCACCATTTGCCGCCGCTATCGCCACAATCAAACGTCTTGCTCCGATGATGGATTTTGAGTTCGGATTGAACTCGTTTCAGGGGTATTCTGTCAAAAGGTTTGATTCTCCGACGATAGAGATTTTGATGGTGGCTTTTTGAGTGCAGATTGAACTCCGATGGTGGCTTTTGAGTGGGGTTTTCGGTTTTATGTGAGAAATTGATGTGGGTTTAGTGTTAAACTGGTGATCAAAGTTTTGATTTTGGGATCGGGTATGGGTCGGCGAGAAATCAGATGCTAGAATTGCATATTTGAATCATTATCATTAGTATAATCGATCATTGTTCAATTTCAGATTTGAATCTTTATCTGGTTTGTGAAATCCAAAAGAAGGTAGAGGTATGGTGGAGAGAGAGACAGTGGAAAGAGAGAGAAAGTTTTTGTAGTTTATATATTTAATTCTATTTTATATTATTTTAAATGTATAACTTAAATGATCATATTGCTCTCATGTGCAAGTCACATGATTAGACTTAACAGATAAATTTAATGTCTGTTAGATGAAAGGATAAAACGTGCAAACTTTTTTAAACGTAAAGAACGTTTATTGTAATTTCCTTAGTTTAAGGACGAAACTTGAAATTTAATATAAACCTAAAGGACGAAAAGTGTAATTTACTCTTCTATTTATTACATAAAAAACCACCAACTCATTTAAATTATGAATCGTTTAAGTTATGAAAGCAACTATATTGAGGGACTTTTATGTGAAAAAACAAAAAGTATGTTGGTTTTTTATGTGTAAAAATTGTTGAGTAACTTTTATGAGACGAAACATAAAGTATGATAGTTTTTACATGTAAAAAATTGTAAAATGACTTTTATGTAAAAAAACTGGAAGTATGTTGGTTTTTTACGGTATTTACCCAATTTATAAATACCTAATTACTCATATCAAAGTTTGAAAATTAATAAATTTGGGTTGAACATACGATAATTCTATACAATATTCCTTAATTATTTTGATATTTCTTAAATTTTAGAAATTCGATATCGCCGGTGCAAGGACAACTTCTTTGTATGTCGTAGTTATTAAATAGTTATAGAATGCTTATAGGTATCAAGTATAAAATACTTAGTATTCAATAAAAAAATGTTGTATAAAATACATGATGAATTGTATAAATAACAAACAAATAAATCTACTCAATAAAATCATACTTAATAGTTGGGTCTTTTAAGGATGAAATGAGGGGCAAACTTTACATCTATTTCATGACTCATGAGATAGAGGGACTACTCAATCCCCGGATGTCGAGAGATCCAACCTCCCGTGAGAATCATAAAAATATTTATACATATTTTTTTAAATGTGATACATAAGACGGTATTTAATCATTTCTCTTTCTTTCTCACTGTGTGATATTATCTTTCATGTTCTATGTACAAATGCTTATAGGATTTTCGTTATTCACTATTTAAAGTTGATTTCATATCGAAAAAATCCATAATCAATAAATCCTTAAATTTTCATAACCTTTGTTGTTCATTATATCCTAAACATTTGACATGGAGAAAGGATTCATAAATCTTTCCAACCAATAATATATAGCAACATAATCTTCAATGAATGAGATCAACCAATATTGGGTTTAAGTTCTTATAATCCAACCAAATGATTTTTGGCAACCTTTTACACGTCATGTTCGATAGTTCGCTATCGTCGGTAGGTATCAAGTCTCTAACGGTATGGACCCGACCAGAAACCACGGAAAGCATTACGTAAATCCAATTGATAACTTTCCTATCTAGTGTTACAAAAAGAGAAGACAATGAAGATAAAAACCTCACTTAAAGAGATCCATATTGAATAAAAGAAACATGTGTACAAAAAAGGTATGTAACAGTGTCCACACAGTAGCACATTAATATTATCTTTTATCGGGGCAAAATTGCATCATTGCATGTGGGTTTTCTTCTTTTCTTATTGATAATTTTGGCTTGAATGCATTTGATATTACACAAAGAAATTATGAGGGTGACAAGAAAATATATCGGTCGCCACTCGTCATAACTAGTTGTTTTCTTTAATACTTTCTAAATTTTATTTTCTTTTAGAAGCCTGAAACCACATCATTATGTTTTATATTTTATATATTATGTTTTATAGAATACCTGATAAGTGATAATTCATGTGAGATGGGGGTTGAGTGTATATAATGATGTTTTCACCTCGATCAGATGTTGTGAGTTCGAGTCTTGCTGATGAAAGTTTATCATGAATTGTCTAGGTGTTAGCTTATATCATAGATATTCTAGGTGTGAACTTTAAAAAAAGAGTGATAATTCATGTTTGTATATAAAGATGCAGTTTGTTGGGCCATTCTATAAGGGCCCTAAGAATTCTTACAAGGCCTAATGATACATGTTAGGGGCAGGCCCATAAAAGCCCAAAGTTATCCCCATGACCCCATATTGTTGGAAAAATATTCGTTTGAGACAATCGTCTTCGGCATTCCTCTATAATATTTAGCAAATTTAGACCTTAAAATTATAAGTTTAAAATATATATGTCAGTGTAATATGTTCAGGGTCTACGCTAGCTTTCGTTTAAACTCTAATTCATGTTACTAATTTACCATTTTACAAGCCATACGAACAACTTGTGTTGTGTAATTAACTGAGATAACAAAAAATAATAATAATTAAATACTTTGGATTTTGCCTCGGAATCAGCCTCATCATCATCAGCATCATCAATCCATCATGATTCATCACCACGTACACAACTCAAATTCTCTAAATAGTTCAAAGAACTAAACGACGTTGTTCAAGACCAGAAACCCAAGTCTCGTGATCAAGAACTAATTACTATCAAACAACACTACCAAAAATGTTAAGAATTTGTGATCCGCAAGCACGACAAGCATGATCGAATTTTCAATGTGAAGAACAAGGTAAGACAATCGATTCACAAAAGCTAAGAACTTTTGGTGGTTTTTAGAGTTGGAAAAAAAATAAAAATAAAAATAATTAAAAAAAACCTAGGAAACAATGTATGTATTTTTGCTTAGACGTTCAAGTGAATGTTATGACATAAATTTCAATCACTTTTTGATTGTATGTCTAAGTTTTCCATTGGAGGTCGTGTAGTTTTAATTGCATTGTTGAAATATGCTTATAAATCAATTCAATAACAAACATATTATAATTTATAAGTATTATTTCTAATGTGATATTTTAGCTTGCATAATTCATTAATCATGGATGTTATTGATTTGGATTGTGAATTGCTTTTAGACTAAGGATGTAGAAGACTGATTAGCTAAATGGACGCGATACTGTGCTTTACACTTGGGCTACTTCGTTACACGACCTGAGCTTCTATGTTACATGTTAATCCTACAAAGGAGTTCTTTAATCTAATTGAGGCTCTTAAGAGAATCTGGCATGATCTCCATCATGTCTGGTCATTCTTACAATTTATCTACTAAATCTCCTCTCGGTAGCATGAAGGTTTAATCGTCTTCCTCTTTGATGGTATCTGGTATGAGTTAGTATTGATTGTATTTAAGGTGTTGATGTACTGTTTTGTCTTAATTTGAGGTAATTACTTTTTGTTAAACCTTTTCTATATTTGTTGTTCATATATCATCATTTAAATAATATTAAGACTTTATAGGTTCTTCACATACATCTCCATCAGTTTGGAAATTTTTAAGACATTTTATATGTCTATTTTTAGGATACATTCTTTTGTGTTGAAGATTGTGAAGAAGGTTAGATTTAGGTTATTTGGGGGATTTTAGAAGAAAAGAAGGCATTGGGTTAAGTGGAACCGTGTATTAGCTTCTAAAGATGATTTTAATTCGTTAGTCCCTCAATTTACTCAAAAGTAGAGACGGTGTGAACAATGGAGATTATATGTGGGTTAAAGTCCTTTATTTGATCTTATCAAGTGCTTAAGAATTGATGTAGTTGAAGTTGTTATGTTTACGACCTAGGGGCTGTTTGAAATCTCTTACTCGATCAGGAGGTGGTGACCGGGTAAGGGGTTGTTCCAAAACTGACCGGGTAAGGGGGAAAATATGCATGGGTCAGTGGTGTCGGGCCGGGTCAGACACGAAAAGTGAAAATCAAATACGTTGACCTGCCAAAATGTTTGACCAGGTTAGTGGGTCAGACATTTTAACCGGATCAGAAGCAAATCAAACAGTCCCTTGGTGGGTGATTTGACGGTATAGTAATGAGATTGTATTTCAACCTAACAATCCATGGAAGATCATGGTTTTTAAAGATATTGTCGTTTACTCTTTCTTATGGTTCATTTATAGGAAATAATAATAATTTGAACTGTATCAAGTGGTTTCATAACCCTTTGATGTATTTAATTGCAATTGTTTTTTTCTAGTTTCTTTAAAAAGTTCCGTCATTTCAAAAAAAAAATTGTGGAACTCATACATTCAAAAGTTAAATAAGAATTGTAAGAAATAAATATACAGAAGATGTTACTTTTAGATATGTGCATATTGCATAATCGCACGTTTATCTTGTTACATTCATGTATGTATGTATGTATTTTTGTTAAAGTGCAAGTGAGTATTGATTATGGATATAATCTCTTTTCTTTAGCTTTAGTAGACAAATAGATTAGCTTGTGTTTTATACGGATAATTTATATTTATATTGTATGTTTTTAAAACAATATTATACGTGTAGTTTACTTTCATAAAATTATTGTATATTGCTACGGGTAGCCGAAGGCTGTTCAATGTATGTTTGCTTCTTTCCCATTTTCTATTGGATACTATTCAATGGTTAGCAATAAATATTATTTTTTTAAAACATCGTCTTATAAAAATGGTTTTTTGTTTGTTTGTTTCTTTGTTTTTTTCTTTTCCTGACTTTTTTTCGCCATTTTCAAGTTATTGTTATATCCAATTGCAAGTAGCACGTAGCCAGCCACCTAACATGCCAAGAGTGTGACGATATATAGATTTAAATTTTAATAACTCTTATTTGCTTAAACAGTGATGTGTTTGACTTGGAGGTTTGGCTGGCTTATGTGTCTTTGTTTTATAAAAAATATAACCGAAAACAATATTTAATATATAATTTGAGTGTGGATAACACAACTATAAACAAAGCTAAAAAACTAAAAACTTATAAAATGGGTGATATGAAAGGGACAAATTAAACGAAAATAATAAAAACCATAAATATCAAGAAGTAATGAAATTCTAACATTATATCGTTAAACATAATGAAAATTAAGATTATCGTCCAATATAACAATATTAAAATTATTGTTTAACATATGAGACTCACCGCTTTCCGCACTTGTTGTTTTTGTTAACATAGATGGGTGACGACGGTTTTCTCCTGTCCGTCGCACCCTTAGCACCCCCCCCCCCCCCCAAAGCTCTTCATCATTGTCGACGATCACCTATGGCCTTTTCTAGAGGAAACAGATAAAACCCAAATAGAGGTCGAACCTGAAGCAGCCTAAAAACAAACAAGTGGTTGCAAGAGTTGACCTCGTCATGATGTGATCTTTTGTTGGAAGAAAAGTTGGTGAAGAAATTGAAGCGAAGAGGTGTGGTGATGGTTGCTATCTTTGAAAGGCTGCTAAAAATTAAATAAATGACGGTAATTTTATATTTATTCCATGTCAGCTTTTGAATATTAAAGATTGAAAAACTTTAACAATTTACAATTAACCTTTTAACCTATGGATGATATCGAATTTTGTAATTCCGGAACATATTATGTAGGTGAGTAAATTTAATAAAATAAATGAGTATTTTGAGTGGTGTTTTTAAGATAAATATAACATGTAAACTAGTAAGTAGGTTATGGGTGATGGTACTAGTTGCTCCATATAGATCATTTTCATAAAAACATTATAAAAAGTCAAGTGACAATGAGAAGTTTGACACTTCCACTATTTTTACACATACCTCCCCATAGTTTTACATTCTAATCCATTTAAATTGACAGATTTTAGGATCTAAGTAAAATTAGTGTTATAGTTTATAAAGCTGATCGATAGATAATATTAATTTTAAGTGTATATATAAGTGTTAAAATAGTTCATGTTTGTTTTCTTAAGGTTTTAAATAAATGTATATGCTTTTATTCAGGTTAGATTTAAAACGTTATTTTCATTTGTATCTTTTAAATAATGAAGTAAGATGTTTTTTTTTTTTGGGAGAGGGGGGGATGTAATACGTATAATTTGTGAAATCAATACACAATGTGTGGGTTAACCTTCAAAACTAAAAATAATGTCATTTGCATATTCATTTTAAATTGTTTAAAGATTAAATCTTAAAATGGTGTAAACTTGTGATATTTTATCATTTGACCAAACGTCGACTGTATTTTGGAATATGAATGTAGCAAGCATGTGAAGCTTCTTATATCAAAACATATTGAGATAGTTATTTGTAAGTGTGACATAACGAATAAAGCTTCAAAACATGCTAGATTTACTAAAAAGATTTTCCAAGTTACAGATAAAAAAAAAGAGTTTTTTCCCAAATAGGTGTTAGCGAAAAATTAATTTACCAAAATAGGTGATTTGAAAAATATTTACCAAAATAAATGTTTTTAATAAAGTTTCCTTTTGTCACTTCTCATTTTATTGAATTGAAAATAAAATGTATACAAAAATTATTCTTTAGATAAAACTGAAAGAAAATATTGCTTAATAAATAAAAATAATTGTTTGGAGTGTGAGGTTTTAAAAGTTTTATGATTCAGTTGTAAACTGAGTCCCTATCTCTTTTTTAGATATAATAAACTATTTAATATATTTTTTTTCTACAAGCATTAAATACACTATATAAAAGTTTATTTTGTTTTGATTTTCATACAATAAGAAAAGGTTTAAAAAAGTGTAGTTGTTTTTTCTATTAGAAATGCTTTTCATTATTATGTTTTACAAATTATTTTAAAAAAACAACAAAATATCTATCTAAACATATTTCATTATCGGTTTAAATCTATTGGGTTTTTCCAAACATCCTTTTTAAACAGTTCAGTATTAAAACATCATATTTAAAAATGTTCGATTTTCTGAACCAACATTTTTGATACCATTGTGTTTTCTTAAACGTCCTTTATATAATCCGTTATGTCCTTTTAAATACCATTCGTTTTTTAAAGGAGTTTAGAAAAAAAGGGTTTTGAAAATTATGACCTTAAGGTTTTATAAAATACGTTTAGCAAAAGGAAAGGATTAAAAAAAAGTTTTTTTAAAAATTAATCGTTGTAACGAATAACTCTAGAAAACGAACGGCATTAAAAAGTGTCTAGAAAAAACGAATGGGTTTAAAAAGGACGTTTATAAAAACTAAAATGTAGTAAAAGGATGTTAGAAAAGTCAGCGGTTTAAAAGAATATATCAAAAACTTGAATGGTTTAGGAAAACCTTTAGAAAAGCGAATGGTTTTTAACGGGTTGTTTAAAAAACTTAATTGTATTATAAAGGACGTTTAAGAAAATGAAACAATATCATAAGAGAAGGCTTCAAAAAGGACGTTTATAATCGTTTATAAAATTTACTTATTTTTTTTTAATGTCAAACACATCATTGTCAAATAAATTATAAAGCTTTTTAATTTTTTAATAAAATCTAAACGTCAAACTAAAAAAAATTTGTTTAATCTTATTAGAAACATTTTCTTTTAACTTTTTTCTAAGGAATACTTATATAAGCAGAAAACTATTTTTATCTAATAAGATTAGAAGTGAGTAAAATAAAGTTTATTAAAAACACCCATTTTGCTAAATAATTTTCAAATCACCCATTTTAGTAAATAAATTTTCCACTAACACTATTTAAGAAAAACACTCAAAAAAATGGTTTTGTGCTACAGATAACTTTGGATATATTTTACTTTTTAAATTTTCATGATTTAAGTGTATGTTAATCAGCCCAATAACAAAGGCAAAGCCTCATAGCACTGAAGAAATTTATCACTTAAAAATGATATGCTTAAAGTCTAACAAATCATTTGGAATTAAGAGATGAAGTTTAATTCAAAACGCAAAGGCACAAGAAAATCATTTTCATTAATATTATTATATAATTTGAATTCCTAGTTTTATGATGAGACGAAAAAAATAGAATTATCAAGTCTATACGGTATTATTTTTATAATATATTAAGCCTGTCACCAAAATATAAAAATAAAATCATATTTCATTATAAGCTTCAATAATTAAGTAAAAAATAAGGTTAATTAAGGAAAGGATAAATCAATTAACAAAGGATGGGATGACTTGGCACGTTGACAAAAAACCAAAAAAATAATATTTTATACAATAAGATGATATGACGTCATTCCTCTCGCTTTCATGGGGTACTGTTCACATCTTAGGCTCGCCAGCCACAACGTTAGAGCTCATAGTAAGGTTGACTGCGATAACTACTGCCTATTGTTCGATAAACTATTACTTGTTTGTCGATAATAACATATACTATTAGTTTGATCATTAATATTTATAAATTTTATGTTTATTACTAATAACGGCTTTAGTAGCATAATTATTATAGATTTACAATAAATTTGTATTTTCCTCCACTCGATTTTGTTTGTATGTTTTTTTTTGTTCATAACTATTATTGTGAGCGAAATCGGATGTAAAACAAGCATAAATATATGACAATTATGTTACTGAGACTGCAAAGAATAATAAAAATAACAATTGACATGTGCAGCCAAATTAATAATATGAATTATTATTATCCAATACATAAAAAAATCGAGTTATTATAACTTAATCTCCTATTTTTATTATTATTATTATTATTTTCAGGTCAGCTCTCAACCCGTTTATTTCTTCAACCCTTTCGTCTATAAAACCTGCAACTTTCACACATGAATACAACCCCATAATCTCCATGTTCATACCTTCAATCTCAATTACTTCACAAATGTTCACCATGGCGATTACCACACAGCGATCAACAAGATCGATGTTCGATTTAGCTTACGACAGAGGTTAGCTGCATCAACTATCAAGTTTCAGATCACAAATCCCCCAATTCAATCAAACTCTAGCTTTTCAATCTTCAATCTTTAATCTGTTAATCACCTCAATATAGTTTCACCTTTCATAATCAAGCAAGTTTACTGATCAATGGATTCCGGCAAGAAGAACTTCATCGTGAAGACGTGGAAGCGGTGTCGATCGTTCCCTCACGGCGGCAGAAGCGGCGGCGTAGGTGGTGGTTTACCTAAGAGTAAGTCGTGGAGCGGTAGCGAGTTGAAGAAGAAGAAGATGAAGAAGCCACCGGAGGGTTTTTTTCCGGTGTATGTTGGACCGGAGAAACAGCGGTTCGCGATCAAGACGAAGTATGCTAACCACCCGTTGTTCACGATGCTTCTCGAAGATGCGGAAACCGAATATGGGTACCATTGTGACGGTCCGATTTTGCTTCCGTGTGATGTCGGGTTGTTTTACGACGTGTTGGTGCAGATGGAGGCGAAAGACGTGCAGGTGCAGCCGCTCGGGTGTGGTTTTGGACATGGTTCGTGTAGCCCATTTGATCCTCGCCGTCGGGTGAGGACCAACGGTGGGGATCTGATGGGGAACGGGTATGGGTCGTATGAAGCTTTAATGCATAAATCTTGATTTACTGTTAATTTGTCTGTCGTTAAAAGTTCTCTGATTTAAATCAGTCAAAGTTAAAACTTGTATAAGTATGCGTTTTGTGTTTATGTATGATGTAATTTAAAGTCTTGATAGGTATAATCGTGTAAAACTAAGTATGCATGCAAGCAAAATGTGTTTTGATTTTTGATTGCATGTCACAATATAAATATATGTAGCACTTGTACAACTTTATTATTTTTATTTTTAATATGTTGTTCTTCAATAGGTTGAAAAGCGACCAAACTAGGTTATGAAGTATGAGACCATTTAACGCCTTTTTTTTCTGTTTTATGTGGTTTGTATAATACGAGAATTTCGAACGACCTCAATTTCTTTTTACGATTAACACAAATATTTTGTGAAAAAGTTATAACCCTCTTATTGACGAAAAATATAAAATTAAAAGAGCATATTTAAGTATAGATCTATGTAAATTAAAAATCCATAATTTTTCACTATGATTGATTGGTGGAAATGCAACGTTCTTTCGCTTAGAATCGATTAAAGTATATTGTAAAAACAAACAAAGCCTGTTAATTGATTTTTACTTATTGAAGAAAACCAGTTAAAAAATGCATTTGTGACCAAGGCTTTTTAATAACTGAAACAAAACGGAGAGATTTATCAGTCATGTTGATGATAAAAACAGTTTTCATTACAAGACATTTAAAAATGTAAAAAATTGAATAGACAAAATCAATCTGTACATATTACATTTACAAAATAAGTTATTTTTATACTTTAATGTCATTGTATATTTACTATATTTTTTTTCAATGACAATTTATAGAGAACAAGTGTTTTCAGAAAATATATGCGTCTATGATTTCACAACTGACTGAACGTGTATATGATCGTTTGTGGAACCTCCATCGAATATGCTGATAGAATCCACCATAGCATGTTTTGTATATAAAACTAAGTAAAATTTTATATCAATTCTTTATTGTATTTTTTAAAAAATGGTAATCAATACAACTACGTCTCTATTAGTTACCCTATTTTACTTTAAGTGGTCAATAATCAACTTCTGATTTGAAACATTATTTTTCTTCAGGTAAAGAATATAATGGATCTCCAATTACGATGGAAATAATTAAAAAAAAATTCCAAAACCAGCTAAAATTAGAAGAATTTCACATAAAAGAATAAGTTGGTACTCTCGTGTCGTTCTATATCATCTTTTTTGAGTCGTAGACAACGACCAAACGATGGCTAGAAAATCGACAAGAGTTCTATCGTAGCGTACGCCTTATACATTATATAAAGATATAGCGATGTCAATTAATATGGTCAGCATAATACTCTCTAATGCAGATTCAGCGAATTAAGCTTCCGCTAATGGGATATAGAAATTGAAAAAGATAAGAGTAAAAGTGTCGCTCAATTTTGACTTGCATGTAACACTCATGATTTGCTAAACCACTTCTTGTCTTCTAAAAGTCAATTAATAATATTGGACTAGCACATTCTTGCAAACACTTTAATAAAAATAAAAGATAAAAAAAGGGTCTGCATCCTTAGGTTACCAAAATAGAAAAGTCAACCATGTTGACTTTTTTGGTTTACACAAACTTGTACAAATTATGTGGATGGTAGTAGTTCCTTTAAAAAGATATACAAGACAATAGTATGCGTATAAAGTTCTTGCTTGAAACATAATTCGAAAGATACACGACAAACTAAGTTATACACGTAGTCATGTTTAAGTATTCGTTTCACTTGTTCAGTCATAATCTTCATTGTATTTCCATAACGCGCCTTCGCTTAAGATGTATATCATATATGTTGGCAAATTGATGCTAAATAATTAAGTACACGGGTGTTAACGACAAAACACTCATAATCTTTACTAAACTTCATACAAAAAACTTTTAGGAAGTTATTTTTAAGGTCATTGTGAATGCCAGTTTACATAAATCTCAAATTTCATAAATCAGTTTCACTTTTAACAAGTTGTCATACGTACTTAATTCCCTTTTATCTCTTTTAACAAGTTTTGCATCTGAAAAGAAATTTGATGATTTATCTACCACAATTGCACCCGTTTCATATATTAATTTGATGATTTATCTACCACAGATGCATATGTTCCATATATCAAACTCCTTATACTTGGTATTTATGTGCAATATAATATGTAGATATAGAGGACCCCTAAATTGAATAACCTATGAGAACAATATTTTACTTTGATTCCTCTAGACTTGATTGAGTCAAATTTTAATAATTACATGTGATCATAACCAAGTCCATATAATCTATCGACAACTATAATGGTTCTCCGACATAGTACTAAGATTTCCAGGTCTAAATCTTGCCGTGAAACTCAAGTGTAAATGAGTTTTCAGAATCGTCATAAAAAATGATGCTTGAAGCATCTAGCCGCATAAAAAATACATGGTATTCTTTCGTATACCACTGAAACAAAAGGTGTAATGTTTAAAAACTTAGGATAAAAATTGTACATAACTTACTATAGCATCATATGTGTAGTAAGAGTAAAAGTATCGATCAATTTTGACTTGTATGTAACACTCATGATTTGCTAAACCACTTCTTGTCTTCTAAAAGTCAATTGATAATATTGGACTAGCACATACTTGCAAACACTTTAATAAAAATAAAAGATAAAAAAAGGGTCTGCATCCTTAGGTTTCCAAAATAGAAAAGTCAACCATGTTGACTTTTTTGGTTTACACAAACTTATACAAATTATGTGGAAGGTAGTAGTTCCTTTAAAAAGATATACAAGACAATAGTATTCGTATAAAGTTCTTGCTCGAAACATAATTCGAAAGATACACGACAAACTAAGTTATACACGTAGTCATGTTTAAGTATTCATTTCACTTGTTCAGTCATAATCTTCATTGTAGTTCCATAACACGCCTTCACTTAAGATGTATATCATATATGTTGGCAAATTGATGCTAAATAATTAAGTACACGGGTGTTCACGACATAACACTCATAATCTTTACTAAAAACTTCATACACAAAACTTTTAGGAAGTTACTTTTAAGGTCATTGTGAATGCCGGTTTACATAAATCTCAAATTTCATAAATCAGTTTTACTTCTAACAAGTTGTCATGCGTACTTAATTCCCTTTTATCACTTTTAACAAGTTTTGCATCTGAAAAGAAATTTGATGAATTATATACCACAATTGCACCCGTTTCATATATTAATTTGATGATTTATCTACCACAGATGCATATGTTCCATATATGGAACTCCTTATACTTGGTATTTATGTGCAATATAATATGTAGATATAGAGGACCCCTAAATTGAATAACCTATGAGAACAATATTCTACTTTGATTCCTCTAGACTTGATTGAGTCAAATTTTAATAATTACATGTGATCATAACCAAGTCCATATAATCTATCGACAACTATGATGGTTCTCCGACATAGTATTAAGATTTCCAGGTCTAAACCTTGCCGTGAAACTCAGGTGTAAATGAGTTTTCAGAATCGTCATAAAAAATGATGCTTGAAGTATCTAGCAGCATAAAAAATACATCGTGTTCTTTCATATACCACTGAAACAAAAGGTGTAATTTTTAAAAACTTAGGATAAAAATTGTACATAACTTACTATAGCATCATATGTGTAGTAAACAGTAAACATTTTATAGTAATTATTGTTAACCTGTATTTGATAATTTTGACAAATTAAAATGTGAACTTTATATGTGTGCGTATTACAAATTCATTTTATTTCTTTGATATATTTATATTTAAAAGATTTAGTCCCGTCAAAGTGAACCAATAATTGAAAATATCATAAACAGTTTTCTAAAACTATTTTAAAGGGTAATTTATACATGACCCAATCTGTTTCGAACAATTAAAAAAAATAACATCTATTTCTTCATTATTGAAAATGTGAAAGTTGAATAATTAGAGACGTTATTATTCATGTTTTTTATATCCTAATATTTTTTAGAACAGCACTTGACCTAATAATTACTTTATATTTCTTATCTGTTATTTTAAAAAACTATTTATACAACATCATCATTTGATAGATAGATCTATTTATTATATTACTATATAGATAGGTTGTAACTATTAAATAATATATTTATATTAATACATGTGGTAACATAACAAGTGCACAAATCTTGATTGACTTGTCCAATTGGTACTACAAAATGTCCACTTGTTTTTTCCTACCAATTCCATTAATAAAAACCAATTGCTATTGATTTACCACGACCTTTTAACTTTCAAAATTTAAAAAGCTATATGTGGCCATCTCTCTTTATCTCATGTCTCTTATCATATATGTACGAGCACCTTACTGTTCCACATATTTTTGCTGACGTGACTGGCTGACCATCAATAGTGGCTCCTAAGTTTTAATATTGGGTCTTATTGTAACAAGTTAATTTTCTATGTTCACAACTTAATACAAAATGAAAACTAACCTCGCGGGTTCATCTAGGCTTACTCGTTGAATCTTGTTGCTAAAGGATGTTTAAAGATCGACCATGTCAGTCATTGATAGTTTATAGGATTATATTATACAAGCTTTATTAACCCGTGTATTACACGGAAGTTGGAGAGTTATTTATTAAACATAAAAACATAAATAAAACCAAGCGTGTTATATATTAAATAAGAAATAACAATTTTCGATTATAAGGTCACAAATGAGCAAAAACATCATTGTAAACTACATTTGTAGTAACATTAGTAGGTTTGCTTTCATTATATAAAGCTAAGAGTTTCAATCCATCTTTACTCTTAACTTGTGACAAGATGAAATAAAGCTAACCATGTGTAAAAATACTCTTTTAAGTACAAACCGACTCTTGACAGAGATTGACTTTAACTTTTATTTATTGTCATAGCGAAATATACAGTAAAAAAAATTGTCTTCTTTTGTACTTAAAAGCAATCCTTTTGACAGGTTAAATTGTAAGCTAAATATTGAGTAGGTGTAAGGATATTAGTATGAAGAAATTAAGATTTGAATAATTTATATTAAAAAGTTATGTGCAATAATTCGATCAATTTTGAATTATTTTGACCATGTAATTAGATATAGAGATATAGTATTGAATCGGGTTGGAATGTTGGATGAGCTATGAATGTTCATAATATCTCTGATTAGTTGTTGATTATTATTTATATAATACTAACTTTAGTAAACTCGTGTGTTATACAGGTTAAAAAAATAAAATATTAAATATAATAAAAATTTATGAAGTATAAAATGGTATTCTAAATATTAGAATTAAAATTACGTGTAAGTAATAACTATAAGTAATAAAATAATGATATCAATTTTTAAACTTTTTATCCAAAAAAAGTTAAATATTTTTTTAAAACAAACCGTATTAAAAATGTCATTTTTAAATTTTTTTATTATAACTCCTAATTTTAATTGTTTTTGGTTTATAAAAAGATTTACTTTTTAATAACACCAATTTTAAAATATTTTATATTTTTAAAAAAGTTAGATGTTTTAGAAAAAAAAAACTTTTTTTATAAAAATATATTTTATAGAAATAACATTAATAAAACTACATCTTTATTAATTTATTGAAAAAACTTAATCTAAATACGAGTTAAAATTAAAATTATTTAATATTTTTTAATTTAGGTAGTTATTTATGAGGAGAGAAAAACCGGAAAAATAAACTTAAAGGGTCTAGAAATATACCAAGTGTCCCCTTAAATTACTCTTTTATTATTATATATAAATATAAATATAGATATAGATATAGATGAGTTATGAAAGTCCAAACTAATAAAAAAAACTAAAAGGGTGTATAAGATCAAATATGAAGGTTTGGATATTTATGCTTAAAATACTTTCACGTCTTTTGGATGCGTTTTACGGTTATCTTTTTTATGTACATATATAAAAGTATCAACTAGAAGAAAATGTATCTTATTGTAAATAAAATTCAATTGATTGACCAAATGTTTTTCTAGACTTCTAATTACCTACTTACTTTTGTAATTATGGCAGTTAATTTCATGAAAATTACAATGTAGATCATTGTTACTATCGAAGTCCCAATCATAAATCATTGTTACAATCACGAAATCACATATTTGATACACATTCACCGTAAATCATATGAATTCGGTATAATATACATTAAATTTGATAAGATAGAGCGAAATGAATGACAATAGACACAAACACAAACTCCATGAAATGATATCTAGATGTGTTGCATGAGTTCTTCAAAGGTTTTCATGGCGGAAACCGGCAACCCGAGCAACACATTGATGCTTTTCCTTTGATCTCCATGAGATAAGAACAGAATTACCTCTTTCTCTGGCAATGCCACCGGACCAGACATAATCGGCTCGCCCCAACCGAAGTCATTGGTGTGAAACGACAGTTTCGACCACGTTGTGATCAACAACGTGGACGCTAGAGACGGGCGAGCTCGTGTTACCTCGAAGTAATCAATCGCCGATCTCATGTAACTATCTGTGACCATTTTAACCGTGTTGTGAACTAACTTTACTGTGAATGATAGTGGATTTTTTATTTGCTCTCCAGCTCTGCATATAGAGCTGGTTAGCACAATGCCGTTGCCAGAGTATCCCTCTGGCAACGGTGGTTGGAACCTGGAGCGTCCGTCTACAGCAAATAGGAGTTTAGTTTTCTGATCTGGTTTCATTCTAAGCGCTTCGGTTCTGGCTTTCCAGACGAAAGCCGATAGCGCCTCGAAAGTAGTGCAGTTCGTCATATCTCCGTCTGCGGTGGCTTTGATCTTGAGATTCTCGAGATCTTCCGGTGAGAAACAGAACGACCGGTAAGCTAGTTCTTCTTTGTAGAGATCAGTGGTGTTCGATACGTCTTGGATCTCCGCGAACTCGTCGTGAGGGAATTCGACTACCGGAGGGTTTCGAGCCTTGAGAATTGTCCGGTCGAGGAATGGAGGAACTTTTAGCGGTAAACCTCTCGCGATTCGACTCCAAGAGTTCATGAATTCCATGGCAGCAATCCCATCAAACAGATTATGACTCATCCCCAACCCAAGCACAAATCCTCCACATTTGAATCTTGTCACCTACCAATGAATAAACTTTAGAACAAAATAACAAAATTTCATACGAATCAGAGTCCTAAGGGACATTCTGCTAGTAAAATGTTGCACTGCTCGTTCGAAATATAATGAGTTCTAATTCTACAGAGTGCAAGTATGGTCGTCTAGTGATTTTAAGAGTAAGAGTAGAGTAGGTGTATAGTATAGAGTGTGTAGCGTTTGGCGACTAACCTGAACAACAATCGGAGGAATCTCAAGAATGCTTTTAGCTCCAGGAATGTTATAAACCAACTTGCCTAGAGTGACCGGATCCGGCTTTGTATGATCACATATATCTTCGATATTACAGTTAGCTTCGGCCTCAACAAAAACAGCACCTTCATCGGTGCAATCCACAATCAGCTTCCCCTCAGGGCTAATTGTCAACCTCCCGGCAGCCGGGTAGTAATGAACAAGAACCTTAGACAACGCATCTTTAATCACCTCAGCGGCTGTTTCATTCCCTTTGTCTTCCGACCTGAAGCAATAGATTGTGTGTACTGTAACCGCGATGTTTTGGTCTAAGTTAGATAGGAAATAGAGACCCTTTTTGCTTTCCTCACAAGGTTTCACGAGTCTCGGCTCTCCTGTCATTGTAACGGTCAGTTCAACGCTATGGTTGTCTTCGTTGTAGCCTTCAATGCTTCCCATTTTCCCCTGTCACTTTAAAAAAAAAAACTGTTATAAAAAGATTTTTTTTTGATCATACTACAACATGTTTGTTTCATGAATGTACCTCAAATTAATGGTGCCTTAACTATGAGGATGGAGAATAAATAATGGTATGATTATTTTGAAGAAATCACTGGGATTATATAGAGCTGAAAGAGGAGATGGGAAGATGAACAACACAAGGTTTTGGTTAACAAAACTGAAAGTGACCTGTGTGTTTTGTTGTCACATGTCTAACGCAAACTTTAAATGTTCTTATTGTTAACAGTGTATTGATGGGGCCGACAACAAGATAAAATGTGATGATTGTTTGATTATTGCATTATGATTAGAGAAGGTAGAGAAGACTTAAAACATTGCGGTAATTGATCATGTAAAGTAAGTTTACATTGTAATTATTATGATTTGATCATGTAAAGTAAGTTTATTTTGTAATTATTATTACATGCATGATTTTGGGCCTGAGGGAGGGTGGGTGAGCCTCCAACTGATACACGGTTAAGAAAACAAAGGTATGGTTTGGTGAGGTTGGCATCCAAAAGTTAATCATTAGTCAGACCAATATTATATTTGCCCGTAATCACACCAAACTTTCACCACAGATTAAGATTAATCAATGTCATTAGGCCAAAAAGACGGAGGTTATATTCATAGTTTCTTTTAATCATGAAATTAATCTAATCAAAATACAACTCCATGAGCATGCATCTCCACAGGCAAGCATCTACTTTTCCTCATACATAAGACGGTCTCATAATTACATATTTAAGTGAATATGATACACGCCACCAAGTCCTGCATGACCTAGCGTCTCACATCACATGCATACAAGCCTGTAATGAAAAAAGATTAGTCTACTACATCAGCAACAATAGAATAAAAACACATTGTGAAGTTGCATATCTCAATGACTGAAAAACAATTAAGTAATCAAAACCTCTAATAAAATTAGTAGGTGAATAGATAGATAATCAAAATAGATAACATGATGCACTTACAAACTTCAACTACCACAGTGATTATATAATGCACATGCATATACTCAAGTTAAAATTCATACCAACCCTGCAAATTTCAAAACTAAAAGCTAAATAGTTACTTAACAAAAGTACAGCAAGAAATGTATAGCTCATCAGTATCATCAAATCCTAAAAAACCTTCAAAAGTGCATATCAAAACAACTGATCTATGGTACAAATAACTCAAATCAAAGTTATAGAAACACATTAAAAGGGACAACTAAAGTATATCCTGCACAGAAATGAACACCAATTACTTCAGGTTGTTGCCTTTCACCTTGTGCTTTGCTGTCTTCCTAGTCAGACACGTTTATCTAACACCTATATTGCCACCTATGAATCAGTGTTGTCACCGTCTCCATCATCACCACTACCAGCTTCGGCTTCTTTTTCTTCTTCCTCATCTTCGTCACCAGACATGTTGTTTATGACATCAGTGATTATAGCCTTCACTTCAGCCTTTCTGTGCAACAGATCCACACCAAAATGGACGCCTAAAATAATATAAATAAATAAATTATTAGCCCCAACTGGAAAATGATTACACAATGTATGGATGTTAGGATAATAAAGAAAGTTATACTAACTCACCGAGGTGTTTGATGATATCAGACAATGTGGCCTGCATCATTTTAAAAAAAAATTATATCAGTCGTGTTGATTATTTTTCATCAAACAGTAAGAAGACGGGGTGTGGGATTCACGTACGGTGTTAAAGTCAACTTCCTTTAAGATATTAACTACAACTGCATGCATTTCTTCATTAGTTGGTTCGGGTTTTGCCTTCTTGTTGGTTTTCCCTTTTCCTGTAAAAAATACATTTATGTACCGAATCAAACACAGTAAAGACTGCAAGAAACATTGCATGGGAAAATATACTACATAATAGTATGACATTAAAATAAGATGTGTCAATTCAACTCATGTAATTACGGAAAAGTGAATTTAAGCAGTGCTATATATCTAATGGGTCAAGTCATTAAAGGTAAAAAAAAAGTTCAAATGAATCAAATGAGTAAAGTCCACAAAAAATTGGCATAAAGAAACAGATCAAAGAAGTCTAAAGTGTATTTTTAAAACATAAAACTACCAAATCGTTTTATTTAGACAATTACATTATTACTTATAGTTTTTGTAATCATGCCTAACAGATTAATTATTTATAAATTCTATATTGTCAAAATCAGATTCAGGTCAACCCAACCAACCGAAATCATTTGACAGATACTAATAAATTTGTCTTGACCAAAACAAATTCTGATCATTTACTTAACATGTCCATTTTGCTACTTCTACCCATCAAATACAGCCTATAACAATAACAATTTTTTTATCAAACAAAGAAACAAAAGTAAAGGACATGAAATTATATGATGAAAGCATGTGGCAGTGCATGGAATAATTACTAAAGACACATGCCTACCTTGATCTTTTGCAGAATCCTTCTTGGCAGAGCTTTTCTTCTCCACTTTTTTGCTTTCTTCCTTTGCTTTTTTATTTGATGAGACCTTTGATTTAGCAGATGAGCTAGGTGTACCAGCTGAGGTGTCACCACCTTTCTTAGACTTTTTATTGGATTTGGTCGGTGTTTCCACATCATCTTTTTTAACAGCTTTAGATTTACCTCCGGTTTTAACACCTGAATCCTTCTTAACACTCTTCTTTGAAGAACTCTTTTCACGTGTCACCCGTTTTTCAGACTTATCCTTTTCCTCATCACTTTCTGACTTGTCTTCTTCATCATCACCACCTTCTTCGGAGTTCTCTTTCTCCTCATCACCTTCTGAATCATCTTCTTCAACATCACCACCTTCTTCAGAGTTTTCTTTTTCTTCATCACTATCCGGTTTTGAAGGAGTATTCTCCTCATCTTCCTCAGATTCATCTTCATTCTCTGTGCCTTCATCTTCATCCTCCTTTTCTTCTTTAGTCTTGGATAGAAGTTTGCGTTTCTCGCCAGATTTTTTCTATTAAGGAGAGAAATTGAGATTATTTGCACATGATAAAAATCTTAACACCTGTACATGTGTGCTTGTGATTTTGAAAAAGGGTTAATACAAACCGAGGATGGGGTCCTGCTCTTTCTCGCCTTAGCTTTTTGTTTTTTAGCTTTCTGGGACTGAAATAAAAAATTGAAAACAAAATTTTAGCGTACAATGTTATGCAGAAAGAGGAAAAAAGGAATTGACTTGAGGGGTAAACAAACCTGTTCTTTTTCAGCAAGCAGGACGTCGGTTGTAACATGTGGAGATTGTAGAAACTCTAACAACTTTGAAGAAACTTCTTCCTGAAAATATATAAACAATTACTTAGTGATAAATCATTATACAAGGGATTAAAAAATATACTATTTGTTGATTAAATTAATATTTACCTTCTTAAGAGCTGACTTGTGAATTTGAAGATTTAGAATATCACAAAATTCAAACAACCTCTCTTTGGTGAATTTGTCAAGCTTCTCTTTCACCTTCAACTTTTGCTTTTCCTGCTGCACACACAAATCAAACAAAAACATGATGTAAATTTGATGATCTCATGTTAGTGTTCATAGTCCAAGTAAAAAATTGAAAAAATAAACATATGATCAGAAGTGTAATTCAATAAAAAAGAAAGATCACCTCATCATCAGCCCAGACAAATCCAGAAAACATGCCAACATTCTTCTTCACGGTGTTCACCTGCAAACATTACATCACAATCAACAAATCATAAAAAAGCAAAGCGTAAAAATTGCTAAATGTATCAAAGTTTTCAACATGATAATTTCTCACCTTTGCTCTTTTGCCAAAAAGAACAGTGTGCAGTGACTGCAAGGTATCATCAGTTTTTCTCTTGGACAGCTTATATGCCACTGAAAATATAAATACAGCAAGATTTACAAACACATTATTTTTATATATACACACACAGAATACAAGAAAAATGAGGCATTATGTTCTCAAAAAATCCACATATAGGTTAACAAATTATATAATGTGGTGATGATAAGAGATCCCAATTACTGCAATATTGTTTATCTAATAAATATGATTAAGTGAAGTACATATTCAACAATACAAACACATGTATAAAAGCCAGAAAAACTATCCACTTCAGACTCCTTAATAATTATCAAGTTTGATTACACAATTTTTCATACTTTATAGTGGAATGACACACATTATGAGAAAATGTAAGGGTGTAAATGTAGAGCTCAAAACAAGCATGAAAAATGAAAGCTATTAAACAAATTATGTAGTTGAATAAGGTCAAACCAGTAATAACTTCACCTCTAACCACAAAATTCTACAAAAGACATAAAAATATGTCCATAACTATGTAGTAGGTTTAGCAAACAACAGTGTCATGCATGGTGTAAATAAAACTAATCAGTATAGAAATTGTCAGAATATAATCTAGTGGATGATAAACCATAACTTATTTAAGAAACTAAAGGCTGATCACAGGACACTCCCTTGAAGTAACCCTCACTCTAATTAAGATCCCTTATTTTGGATAAGCTGGCTGTTTGTATCTGTTGCAAAGCATAAGCAGTTACTGATGTATGATGTTCCAAGTTTACTATCACAATACTTCCAACACACTAGGTATCCCATCCTACTATTCATCACAAGCTTAATTGGTACCCTATAAACACTTTAAAGAGTGAACTTCCAACAAAGATTGAAGAGAGAAACACATACCACTCATTAAATTTAAAAATTAAAAAAGATAGATACATAAAAATTGCTAAAATGCATTTTTTACTTTTTAAGTTACACCAAAGCTGCCTCCAGAATAAAAATGTATAACAAGAAAATTACAGTGTCTGAAGTTAATGGTGGCCAGCATTGACATTTTGCATATAGTGTTACAAAATCAGCCTCCAGTTTTATATGGCATATAGTGTTTAAGCTATAACAGATTGTTAGCAAATCACCCTCCTCAAAAAACATTATATTTATCAATGAAGATGTGGTGGTATTATAGATGGTATTGTCTACTGGAAATAGCAGTACCACGTGATGAGGATTCAAGAAGTAGAAACATCAAATTTCAAAATCTCATATTCAAGAAGCTGAGAAGCTTAGGTCACTAGAACAGATTGGGAACCAAGACACTGAGAGTCAGAGAACAAAAGTGGCAATAAAGATGAACTTAAACAAACACAAAAGCATAAACATGCTATTATTTTGAGAGTGCTTATTTGCAAGACATAAAAAGATTACACAAGTCAAAAAAAGACTTAAAACAGCATACAAAAGCCCTGACAAGGTAATCTTTTAAGCACTGGAGATTGAAAATGAAGGAAGCAAGGTTTGAAAGTACGGAATCGAGCCTCGAGGCGTTTTCTCTTCGCCTCATGAGGCGTAAGCCTCGAGGTGAACCGAGGCGTAAGCCCAAGGTAGAATTAAAAAATAAATATAAAAATTATATATCTTATAAAAAATAAAATACAGACTAATTTCATCATAAGATTCATCAAAAACATCAAAAAACACACATTAAAAAGACATAGAATGTTTGAAACTGACACAAAAAGTTTAAAACATCGAAAATAAAGTGTAAAACCCCCTGAGGCGCCTTGAGGCACACCTGAGGCGCAGCCTTTCTCACCGCCTCAGCCATATGAGGCGCACATACAAAACAACCCCCTGAGGCGCCGCCTCAGACTCGTTTTCTGGGCACCTCGCCTCAAGGCGCGCCTCGGGGCGCACGCCTCAACAGTTTTTTAAAACCATGGTGTCAAGGTTCAAACACCATAATAATCATGAACAAGAATTCAAGACATGTGAATTGGTTTCAAGGGCTGCAAACTGAATACTTAAATCTTCTAAGTACAAGCTAAGACCTAGGAGTGATAACTCGTTACCTCCAATATCATATTAAAAAATCTCAGTTTCTCTAAATACTAAAACAGCATAATCCCAAATTCCCAACCACAAATGCTAGAACACACTACACACAAATAAACAATGTTTATTTTGCAGTCCTTGAAACTTAAACTAGTGATCATCTCTAGCTATCTAAATGAACAAACCAACAAAGCCAAAACCCTATAATATTTGCAAATCTTCCAAGGCACCACCAAAGCAACACAAGACAAACAACAAGCATATCCATTAAGCTATAACTAAAGCTTCTCAATGTGTGTAATTAGGTGACCTTTCAACAATATCTTTGACACCAAACATGATTAAACCAAAACAAAAGCCATTACCATGTACCCTGTCTACTAGAAATAGCACTACAACCCTGATAAGGATTCAAGAAATCAACTCACCAAATCTCAAAATTCAGTTTGAAGAAGATGGCAGCCTTATGTCAATATAACAAATTAGGAAGCAATTAGCAATACTGATAGAGTCAGATAACAAAAATGACAATAAAGATGGAAGTTAAAGAAAAACAAATACATGAAACATCCAATTTTTTTAAGGATAACTTATTTGTAGGGTATACAAACATATGAAACAACAAGAAGCCCTAGCATGGTGAGCTTTTAAGTTCTGGAGATTGAAATGTAAAAACAGCAGAATGGTTTCAATAATGCAAACTGAAGAACTAAAGCATTGAGCATGAACAAACTAGAACAAATAACAAATGCATATACATCAAGATATAACAGAAGTTCCTCAACATGCATAATAGCTCATCTTTCAGCTCTATCTTTAAAATTGAACATAAATTAAGCAAACAAAAACCCATAACACATACCGTTTGGAATATCCTTGAGCTGAGTACCAGACCCCTGCATCAAACGATACAAAAAAACATGTAACAACCATTAACATATAAACATCCAACAAACAAACAATGAACATAAACACAAATCATAAAGCAAACTACCTTCTCAACTGAAAACGGTTTTGGAGCAGTGAGCCTCTGCATAGACTCAGTATACCGTTCAACAGTCTTCCTCTCCCTCGTCGGTCGATCAACCGGCGTAACGGCTTCTTTCAGGCCCGAATCAGTCTTCGATTTCTTCAAACCACCGTCCCCTTTCTTCACACCATCTTTTCTCCCCCTTTTGTTCTTCCCCTTACTCTCTTCACCTTCGCCTTCGCCTTCATCTTCACCTTCAACATCACCATCACTCTCTTCTTTCTCCTTCATCTCCTGATCTCCATCTTCATCTTCCTTCTTCAGTTCCTCTTCATCCTTCACTTCAACTTCTTCAACACTCGCAACATCTTCTTGTTTTTTCCCTTCTAGGGTTTCAACCTCCGACGCCATCAAAAACCCTACAATCAACTGATTCAGATTCTGGGTATTGTTCTATTTTCGTACAATCGTAGCCACACAAACAGATCAAGGAAATGCTCAAAAACCCTACAAGATTCTTGCGAAATAGGTCAAATTTCTGGGGTTTTAGAACGAATTGTGGGTCCGAAGCAGATGAACACACAGTAAAGAAAGGATTTTTCTCTCTTGATAGTGCAATTGAGTCTGAGATCGAGATGCAGAAGTGATTTAAAATGGAAATTGGGGAAATTGTTGGGGTTTAAAGGGCGGGCTGTGATGAATTTTGGGGACGAATTGGAGGGTTTTGAATTTCGTGCCAAATGTGTTAGCGGGCTATATGCAAGTTTCTTCCCGGTTGAACCAAATTTTGCCTCTTTTTGTTTTGTTTTTGTTTTTGTTTTTGTTTTCAGCTCATAATCTAATCTAAACCTTTGGAGAAGATCATGAGATGTCAAATCATCATTAAACTCGATTACAATCTTTAGAAGAAATCTTGATATTAAAGATTTTTTCTTTATGATTTAAAATTTTACGGTAATGTTATTTTAAAAACTCTAATCATAGATACATCAGTCATGTCATCTATATGAGTCATATGGATGCTTAAAAAGATATACCGTTTGTATGGTATTTGTTATAAATTTGTGTTATTATGTTTGTGTCACTCGGACGTGTTTTATGACATGTATGATTGTGCGAACACTGTTTTTTATATATCATATGTAACATAAAAACCATCTTACGGGTGAAATAGTAACTTATAGGGACGGTGTAACAAGTTGATGATCTGTGCTTAGTAAGGGTGATGTGTAATTGTAGAGCCAATATCTTTTTTCACTAGTGTCAGGTTTTTTCTGTGCCTAAATTTCTACCAATACATTTTTAGAAATTTCAGGTCAAGTCGAGTTCTAGCCCTAAAGTTTCAATAAAAAAAACAACTAAAATGATGAAATTTAATAACTAAAATTAACGAGCCAACAGTCAACTAAAAATTGATAAATTAATGAACTTATACATAAATAGTCAACTGGCATGGAAAACATGTCATCATCAATATTTTATCGCCCTTAGAAACTGAAAAATCTAAAGGGAATGCCCCGAAAGAAAAAGAAAGAAGGCAGAACATGGTTTTCCTAAGGGTTAGGGAAATGTTACTCAAGAAGAATCCAGTGAGGGTTATGATAGTGCTGATGTCATAATTGTATCAAAGTTAAAAAGATGAAAAGAATGGATTCTAGACTCAGGTTGTTCATACCACATGACTCCTCATCTAGACTATTTTAAGAGTCTCGGGATGGAAGATCTTTAAGAGGTGAAGTTAGGAGATGATAGACCATGCGAAATCAAAGGTCTAGGGACGGTGTCACTTAAGTTGAATAATGGAACTGAAGTGGTTATAGAAAATGTCAGGTATATTCCTAAATTAACAAGGAATTTGATCTCATTAGGGACCTTTGAGAAAGCTGGTTATGATACGAGTCTAAAGAATGGCAAGGCAAAAGTTGTAAGGGGTTCTTTGGTGGTCTTGTCAGACACAAGAAGTTCCAACAATACTTACTTGTTGGATGGAGAAGTCTCTCAAGAAATCAATGCTATAGTTTCTTCATCCAAACTTGAAGGTGATGCTGATCTGTGGCGTAAGAGACTTGGACATATCAATCATCAAGGGCTGATAGAATTACAGAAATAGAATGCATTAGGGGATGTGAAAGTTGGCAAGATGAGTATATGTGAGAACTGTGTGCTTGGAAAGTCTCATAGAGTTAAATTTGCCAGGAGTCATCATAATTCCAAGGGTGTGTTGGACTACACACATTCTGATCTGTGGGGGCCAGCAAAGACTCATTCATTAGGAGGTGCAAGGTATTTCTTATCCTTAATTGATGATTATTCAAGGAGAGTTTGGGTATATGTATTAAAGACTAAGGATGAAGCTTTCAGTAAGTTTAAAGATTGGAAAATGTTAGTTGAAACTTAGACTGAAAGGAAGATCAAGAAATCGAGGATAGATAATGGTCTTGAGTTTTGCAACTCTGTGTTTGATAATTTTTACAAACAACAAGGAATTTCAAGGCATCTAACAGTTCCTGGAACCCCTCAGTAGAATGGTTTAGCTGAGAGGATGAACAGAACTTTGTTAGACAAAGTAAGGTGTCTTCTAATAAGCTCTGGTTTGCTAAAGATTTGGGCAAAAGCAGTTTCTACAGCTGCTTATTTGGCTAATAGGTCTCCCTCTGCAGCCATTTATATGATGACTCCTATGGAAGCATGGATAGGTAAGAAAGAAGATTACAACAACCTAAGGATATTTGGTTCTGTGGGGTATGCACATGTCAAGCAATGTAAGCTTGATGCCAGGGCTCACAAATGTGTCATGGTAGGTATAGGCTATGGAAGCTTGATGATGTGAAGCCTAAAGTGATTGTGAGTAGGGATGTAACCTGGGATGAAGATACTATGTATAAAGATGTGATTGGGGATAGATCAGGTGTATCTCAAGAGGGTGAAACTAGTAGTCATAAGAAATGTTTCATTGAGGTGGAGCTTCCTGATACTAGTGATGATGAGGTTAATGAATGTGTTGACCTAAAGATAATGGAGCAACACAAGCAACAGATATTGTTTCTCAAGGCTTAGCTAAAAACAGGCCTAGGAGAGATATAATGCCTCCGGTAAGGTATAGAAGTAGTGATGACTTATCTGCTTTTGTGTTTTTGGCTGTAGAAGAAGAGAATTCTTCTAAGCCTATTTCCTATGATGAGGCGGTTGTGTCTGAAAATAGCAAAGAATGGAAACATGCAATGCAGGAGGAGATGGATTCCCTACATAAGAATCAAACTTGGGTTTTGGTTGAGAGACCCAAAGGTAAGAAGTTAGTTACATGCAAGTGGATCTTCAAGATTAAAGAAAGGTTGTCAAGCTCAGATAAGCCAAGGTTTAAAACCAGGTTGGTGGCTAAGGGCTTTACTCAAAAGGAAGGAGTGGACTATAATGAAATTTTTAGTCCTGTGGCCAAGCACTCTTCAATAAGGGTGATCTTAGCTCTCACACAAGGGCGGACCTACTAAGGGGTGAGGGGTAACTTCCGCTACCCCTCAACTTTTTACGCGTAGTGTTAAAAAAAATTTACGTTTTTATTTAAAAAAATATACAGTTTTACGTTATCCCTGAGAAAATATTACGTTACCCCTAAATTTTTTTTAAACTCAAAACTTTATAGAAAATTTTAAATTTTATAAAAATTAGTCTAATATTTTATAAAAAATATTACCTTTTATAAAAGCATTATAACAAATTAACCCAATTACCCAAAATACCCAATCAAAAGCTCAAGTGTTAATTAAGCCAATTTTTTTCAACCAAATTAGTTTTTAAAAGCCCAATATATTTAAAAAAACCAATTAAGTTTAAAAGACCCCAAAACCCCCGACTGCTGCTGCTGGCCTGCTACCCTTTGCGAGTTCGCCCCTTCTGGTCGTTGTTGCCTGCTGCTGCCTTCTGGTCGCTGCTGCTCGTCGGCGGTTGCTGCTGCTCAGTGCTGGTCGGCGGTCGCTGTTGGCCTGCTGCTTGATGGCTTGATTGCTCATTGCTTGAGCCTTGAAGGTATTCTTTTTACTTTCTAGGTTTTTTTTGCAAGATTTAAGTGTTATTTGCAAGATTTCAAGAGTAGGAGATTGATTAATGGTTATTTGATTTAATTTTTAGGTTTTATTACCAATTAGAGATTTGTATTGAAATTAGGGATTTGAATTGTGTTATATGAATTATGGATTTAAAATATGAATTAAAGATTTAAAATTGAAATTAGGGATTTGATATTAAAATTTTATGAATTTGAATTGTGTTATTTGTAATTGCAATTTGTAATCTTATTGTGTGATTTCTTACAAAATTAGGGATTTGGAAGATGAAAAACCAAGTTCTTATTGGCAATTTTTTAAAAAGAAAATTTCAAGAGGAGGAAATTGATTCTAATAATGATGATGAAATTTGATCAACAACTTTTTTGAGTTCAATTCCTTCGGTTTCAATTTACCGCCCACATGTGATCTTTCACCAATTCACCGCCCACTTAAAGATAACACTTCTAGTTTTTTTTTTCTATTACACTATGAAATTAGAGATTTAGGGTTTATGTTATTCAATTTCTAATATTTAAGTGTTATTTGTTATAAAAAATTAATGATTCTTTGGTTCAATTTGTATTATTTAGGGTTTATGCAATTAGGTATATGAAGTAGGGATTTGAAAGATGAATTAGAGACTTGATATTGAAACTAGGTATTTGAATTGTGTTATTTCTAAGTGTAATTTATAATCTTATTGTGTTATTTATTATAAAATTAGTGATTTGAAAGATGAAAAAACAAGTTCGTACTGATAATTTTTTAAAAGAAAATTTTAAGGGTAGGATATTGGTTATAATAATGATGATAATATCGGGTCAACAGTTTTTTCGAGTTCAATTTTTTCGGGATTAATTCCTTCAATCCCAAATGAATTTGATTTGAATGACCCTTCTACGGAACCCTTTATTAATATAAATGTACGGCAAAAAATTTTTACGTTACCCTTGAACTTTCCTTCTAGATCCGCCACTGCTTTCACAGCTGCAATGGATATGGAGTTAGAGCAGTTAGATATGAAAAATGCATTTCTCCATGGTTATCTGGATGAGCAGATTTACATGACTCAACCTTAGGGTTTTGTAGTACAAGGAAGTAAAGACAAGGTCTGTTTATTTAAGAGATCGTTGTATGGGTTGAAGCAATCACCTAGACAATGGTATAAAAGGTTTGATAAGTTCATGGTCTCTAATGGTTTCAAGAGAAGTAGTTATGACTCCTATGTGTATTCAAGGGAGGGTAAAGCTGGTGGGCTTGTTTATCTGCTTTTGTATATAGATGACATACTTCTAGCTTGTAAAGATCCTTTAGAGATATGAGCTACACAAGATCAACATGAGTTAGTTTGGCATGAAGGAGCTTGGGAGAGCCAAGAAAATTATGGGCATGGAGATATATAGGGGCAGAGTGAAAGGGATTCTTGAATTGAAGCAGAGTTCATACATTTAGAAGGTTTTAAGAAACTATAGAATGAAGAAGTGTAAGTCTGTGAGTACTCCTTTTGCACATCATTTTAAGTTCTCTGCTCAAGATTGTCCTAAAGAAATAGATGAAATAACATACATGTCTAAAGTACCCTATGCAAATGAAATGGGTAGTTTGATGTATTGATGCTTTGCACTCGGCCTGATCTACGCTATGGTGTAAAGGGTAGGGTAGTCAGTAGATATCTGTCTAGTATTAGGAAGAGTCACTGGGAAGGGGTAAAGTGGATACTTAGGTATCTAAAGGGTACTCCTGGGGTTGGATTGAGTTTTAACAAGTGCAGTGTGGATAAATCTTTGGTCCAATGGAGCCGATATGCTAACTAAAGCTCTACCTGTTGGCAAGTTTTATAAGTGTTGAGGATTCTTGGTATTAGTTCTAGTCTGGTTGATTCCAATGATTGAGCTTTAAGGTGGAGAAGGAAGGTCCATATCTGGGTAGTTTTTCCGAAGTGCTGGGGAGTGTGGTTATTCTTGAAAAGTATATTCAGGGGCTAGTTTGTCTTTCTTGATAGTTGTATGTTTTCTTTTTTATTGGTCATTTTTTAGGACAGAGTTCTAAGTTCGTTGTAATCATGAGGTTAGTTTAGGGTTGTATATTGAGTAGTATAAAGTGTCGAGGAAAAGGAGTTGGAAATAATATAATCTTCTTCAATGTTCATAGTTCTCTTGTATTACTTCGATTAGTAATCAAGTTCTATTCTCTTTGTTCATTGAATTGTGTTCTTTCTGATGTCATATATCATAAAATGCAATTGTTGAATTCTTCCTAAACCACACCCATGAGTAGACTCAGGCCATCACAGTTCACGACAAACTCACACATGGGCATAATGGTGTGCTCGTGAGCGTGAGTCCACGTGGACAAATCACGACCCTAATTCACGACTTGTACTAAATGCTCTAGTTGTGATCGATGATACGAATTTAAACGTGTTAAACACTTTTTTTTTCTCCATACACAATGCTTTTACCCATTGTGTCTTACCTGATATTTATTTTATTTTTATTTATAAATCATAGTTGTTTAAAGACATTTGAATATCAATGATTTAAACTATAATACACCCGTCGGTAATAATCTATTCTTTTATTTTGACCTGCGATACTCCCAACTTCCATTTCACCGCTAAAATCAACTTTACTCGAATTATCGTCATACATACTTCCACTCGATTTGACTCACAAGAAATTATAATATACAAAACAATGAAATGTAACTTAGTCGTAAGTGAAATTAAAATGGATAGTAATTTTATGATTATTACACAACTGAAACTATCATTATAATAAAAGGAAAACTATAATCACGAGCGAAGCTTTGTTAGCACTCTCTGTTTTTTCACCCCGAAGTGAAAATTTATACCTATTTTGTCTAAAATTTTTATATGTGTTGAGTTCAACCCGTTAATTTAAGTCCCGTGACCTTCAACCCTCTTATACGTTCAAAATCCGAAGCAATATCAGTCGAACAATCAGTATGAATTATTTTCTGACTAATAATTTATTACTAGCGACGACTCACTCCACTCGCGGCAAAATCCACCACATGGAGACCTCACACCACCACTTTTCAAAACCACCGCTTCCCGCCGACGTCCGCCGAACTCTACACCGTCTCCGGCGGCGCCGGTAAGTCTCCGATCACCCTTCATCTTCACTCTCACCACACAAACCCTAACCCTAGCTCAATTCATCGATTCATCATGTTAAGGTTGGTTCTCATGGGATAACATTCACGAAATCGAGAAAACTTCACTCAAAGTGTTCTTTGATGGGAGTTCCGTTGGTAGAAACCCTAGGGTGTATAAAGAGTATCGGGATTTCATCATCTCGAAGTTTAGGGAAGATCCTTCTAGAAGGTTGACGTTCTCCGAAGTGCGGAAGTCGTTGTTTGGTGATGTTAATTGTGTTTTGAAGGTGTTTTTGTGTTTGGAGAATTGGGGGTTGGTTATTTTGGTGTTGAATTGTCATCACCGGTGGTTATTGGTGGTAGGTGGTGGTGGTGGTGAGGTGGTGAAGGTGGGGTGGAGGATGGGGCTCCTCATGGGGTTAGGGTTGTTGCGGTTCCGAAATTCGTTGAAGCCCGTGGAGTTGGTGGATGTGGTGAGATCTAACAATGGGTGTTTTTGGGGAGAGTGGTTGTAGAATGCCTTTGCTTTCGTCGCATTCGGATGTTTATCAGGAGTTGATTGGATTGATCTGTGGGAGTTGTAAGGAGATCTGTGAGTCGGGTTGTTACGAATGTGTAAAGGTATTCTTTTCTTCAGATTCAGATAATGGTTTCAGATATATATGTTTTATTGGTGATTGCATCATTTTATGGCTTAGTTCATAGATGTTCAAGTTATAATTACAGTACTGATCTGTATATAAAAATGTTATCTTGCATATCAATTACCATATATAACAATCCACCACTCTTGTATTGTAAAATTTACATTTAAACTCAAGATTGTTATCAGCTTATCTTAAGTTTTGTTATCTGATTTCAATGTATTAGGATGGGAGTTCCGTGATTTGTATGAAATGCTTCAAAACTGGAGCTTATGGGGATAACAAATGTGTTGATGATTACAAATTTGTTGATCATACTTTCAGTAATGGGGTCCGTGTTGCTGCATGGAGCTAAGCAGAAACGTTGCTTCTTTTGGAATCTGTGTTAAAGCATGGTGATGACTGGATCTTGTAGCTCAAAGTGTTCAACAAAGAGTAAACTAGATTGTATTTCAAGCTTATACAATTGCCTTTTGGGCACCTTATGTTGGGACCCTCATATAATAGACGTACGAACAACCAGAAACAAGGACCTCCAACGCCTAAAGAGACTAAAGATACCGAAAGTCTACATCTTGAAGTTGAAAGAAATTGCCAACAAAATGGTGATTATTGAAGGCCCTCCTCCAAAGAGGATATGCATTGCACCAAATTCAGATTCCAGGAACCGAAAAACAGCGCAGGTGAAAGCTTTGTGCTGAAGATGAGAAAGCAACACCATCGGCAGCTGTTACTGAAGAGATTGTCGAAAAAGATAGCCAAAATTCCAAGCTTAAGAGTAACAAACAGCTTCCTAATGCCGGTAATTCACTGATGCAGCAGGTATCCATCATTGTGATTAATATTGAATATGAAAGTGGACCCTTTATTTTTTGAAAAAGTTTACATGTTCTACCAACTAGCAAGTGGGCCTATATAAACTGATTCTTTTCTTTCCTAATCTTTTTTTGTTAGGTTGCTCGCGTCTCTGCTGTGGTTGGTCCACATGTTGCAGCTGCTGCAGTTGAGGGCCTGAGGCTGCTGTCACAGCCCTTTGTGATGAAAATGAAATTCCAACGGAATTATTTGATGGTGAAGAAAATGGAAATGAGTTACCGTTATCCACACAACTTTCTGAGTCAGAGAGGTTATTAACTGTTTCTCTCTTTCTGGCATGTCATACTCATGCCTTATGATTAAGCTTATTGTTATGGATTAATTACTATATTTTCTTTAAATTTCAGGATTGCCAAAGGCAATTGTTTAGGGATGGATTTAAGGCCCAGCGAATCAGGTATTACTGGATTGTTTTGTGTAAAGAGATACTAGCTAGTCATTATTTCTATACAAGGAAATTTAACTTGTGTTATTGGATGATAAATTTGTACGGAGAATGATTTTATTCCTTTATCTTTACGAGCGAGAGCTACATGTGCAACGGCTCTTGGTGCTGCTGCTGCACATGCCAAATTATTAGCAGTCAAAAAAGATGGAGAAATTGAACATCTAGTGTCATGCATAATTAATACACAGGTAAATTGTTTTCCCCCTCAAAAGTAGTTGAAGATGAGCTTGGGTTAAAAGGCCGCACTCGAGTAGCGAGTCGCTCAGAAATCACATTAGGGGGTCTCATTCACTGGGTAAAAATTGGACAAAAACTAGGGTCTGTGGGAGGCTTGTATGTCATAAAAACAAAGGATGAAATTATGAAAGATTTATAACTGTAGGATGCTTGGACACAAATCGACCCGTTTTTAGGTAACTAGGTCGTAATTGCAATCTATGTGATTCTCTTTTATATATGTCGTAGTTTGTTTCTTAAGTGACATGGGTATCTATTTTATAGTTGAAGAAATTGCAATATAAGATGGGATTATTGAATGAGCTTGAGGTGATGATGGAAAAAGAGTTTAGCCAGATGGTTGAAGTCGAAGATTTACTGCTGTCGGAAAGAACGAATGTTGTTCAGAAGGTAATCGATGGCGGGTTAAGTAGATGGAGGGATAAGACTATGGTGAAGTCCCAAGAAGAGATAATACTCTAATTCAACATCAAGTTTAGATTAGTTGTATGCTATTTTTTCTGACCATTAATCTGTAAGAAAATGTAGAATATGTATGAGCATTAGATAATATTTGAACACAGGTCAAGAGTCGTAAGCTAATTTGAAATATGGGTCTTGGGGATCTTATTTTTCACATTTTTGGCACTTTTATGTATTTTAGTTCATCGGAAGATTGGTATAGTGGTGGTTGTATTTTTGTGTACGATGGTGGTGCGTGGGGTATTGGTAATCTCATTCAATACTGAATAAAAAACCGTGTCATCATACCTGCTCACATCTTGTTGGGTAGGTGCTACTCAAGGTACGTGCCTTTATAGGTATCTCTGTTTATAGTCTTATGTAAAAAATTACCCGTTGAGATGTCCGTTACTTGAAGTTAGATCCTGAACTCATCCACCCCACTGCATTTAAATAATTTTATAATTTTATTAAATTTAGCTTTGTAATATTATTTATATTTTTTAAAATTTATATTAATATACTCAGTTTAGATAGGGTTTGGGTAATCGGTGAGAACACCTAATATCATTCTGATTTGAAACCCATGAATTTTTTTATTATCAATTTTTAAGCCAACCTGTACCAAGATAGAACTACATGTCTAAAGCATCGGGTGGTTATCAGCTGTTGGGTTCGAGTTCTTTTACCATCTCTAATCTTAGCGGTTGAAGGTGTTGAATGTATGGTTTGAAGTGGTGCATGGCTGGTCTCTCATTTTAGTTAATGGTCGAGGTTTGTAACATGTTTGTATGGGGTTTGGGAGTTAAATAATAACATGCTATGGGTTAATGGTTATGGTTTTTATAATTGGTACTAAAGATATAAAACTACTAGTGTCAACAATCATCCATTTAACTAGGATGTCACTACCTTCTTTTAGTTTTGTGAGATGTTTCAAGTTGATTTTTGAAGGTAATCTATCAATATCTATTTGATGAATTTTCCTTTGTGAAAAGCACATCTCTTAATTTTAATTTCCAATTTTATTTTCTTATCCTCAATTTATTTCATCACTAATATATTAAAACTAACGGAGATAACCAAGATTATCAACACAATGTTAGCAAGGTGATTAATAATGCACAAATAACGGCAGGGGTAATCATCTGAAACATAAAAAACATGTATGCTTTTTATTTTTTATAAACAACCGCATCCAGAAACTACACACAACACACAAGGGACTATAAACAACCACCTCACAACTCAATAACGTACAGCGATTAAGGCGAACGTTAGTCCGATTTCATCTCAGGTGACTGAATGCTCTTGGGGTACAAAATACTGCGACCTCCAACCATGTCCACAATTCTCTTCCCTAAGGTGTGATGGCGAGACTCACCGCCAATCGTTGTCATGCACATCAACTGGTTCACCCACTCCACCGACTCGGGCCACAACACCTTCCACACGTAACTCATCTTCATCCATGATGGTTCTGTCACGTACCGTTCTCCTCTGAGTGCTTGCTTCACTATCTCCCTTGCAGTTCCTTCTACCTTCCCCACTGGACACAAATTCACTTGCATCTGATTATCATATAATTTGAGTTATTACATTTGCTTAAACTAATAATTAACAAGTAATTAACGAAGAGTTCAAGAAGCTAGCTTACATCTCGAGTAACTTGATCAACTACCATCTTGCCTTCGTGTGAAAGAAACTTGCCTTGAGTAAGTTCAGATTCTATGAATCCAGGTGTCACGATGGTTATTTTGATATCTGACCCGAATTCAACCCTCATCGTTTCATAAAACTGTGCTAGTGCTGCTTTGCTTGCCTAGTCCAGCGTGCCATAAGCTATGGTAAGTAGTGAAAGTGAAGAAAAATTGGAAGTGCAAATGAAACAAGCTGAAGTCATGCTATCCTAGGCTAGAGCTGGTGCTCGTCCGGTTTGAAAGAGCTTGGGCACGAGCCCATCCAAAGAGAGATTTAAGAGAGACTAGCTCGAAAGTTCAAACACTAAGACTAGACGTAGTGGTGCCCTAGGGGGCTTCAAAGTAGCTGATGTGGACACAATTGGGGCGTTTAAACCACTACGTCCTAGTTAAAGGGGCTTCAAACTTATTTTTAGCCAAACCCTTAACGAGTGTTAAGAGAGATGAATGAATTTATTTTTTCTCGCTTTTAACTAAAAAGGGCTTTAAACCCACTACACTTGATTTAAAATGATTTTAATAAATTCATATTTACCTATATGGTATTGCAACTAAATAAACCTCTGCATATTGTCTAATAAGTTTTCAAACTTTGGGCTCAACTTGTTTGATATTCATTAAAGATAAATTTTTTTATTCAAATAACATATGATCATAATTTTTGTTTAAAGCAAAATATTATAGTAATATGAATAATATTATTATACTTGTTTCAGAGGCCCAGGCTTGACTCTTCAATTAAACGAATTCCAACTTAAACTCAGGCCAGAGCCAACTCACAAGCCGAACAAACACATTTACACCTAACAAACTGTTGCAAAAGAAAGGAGCTTACGTTGTAGATACTCATCCTAGGAGCAGGAATCCACGAAGCCGCAGATGAAAGCGCGATGATTCTGCCTCCACAGTTCCTGAGGTGTGGAGCTGCAAATTTTGTAGTGTAAACTGAACCCCAGAAGTTTATATCCTGCAAAAAAAAACCGCTAAATTTAGGTTGGATATAATATGGGCTGGTTTACAATTTAACAACCCATTAGTGCGGCCCAAGAAAGCCCATAAGGAAAGTTCTACACTTCCACACGACTACACTACTAGACATTAGTGTCTTCATTTATGGTCTTCACACAAGAAAACTGATTCTAACATCCTATTAACTAACTAACAATTAAATTAACAATATTTACACTCAGTCCCTCAACTTATAAACTATACACTTGAGTCCCCATTGTTTATACTTATGAAGCTTTACAATTTCGGTCCCTGTACTTTAACATATACCTAGATCCACATATCTTCAACAAAATTGAATCAAATTACCATGACAGGTCGTGAATTGGAGATTTCATCTACTTCTTCCAGCATACACACTTGAGAAATTCCAGCATTATTCACCAAATGATCCACTGCAATGATCACTCACACAATTAGATCTCTGAAGAACAAAATCAATCACACACAAAATGTTTCATCAAATTACGATAGAAATGCATAGATCCATTATGACATTCATAGAATTTATAAGAAGGTTGGGAGTATTTGTTTACATCGATTGAAGTGATTCACAGTTTGATCAACCATTCGTTTACAGTCATGAGCGTTGGAGACATCAGAACGGATGACTATAACATCCGGTGATCCGATCTGCAGGCACCGATCAGCAACTTGTCGGAGACGATCTTCCCGACGAGCCGTGAGCGCCAATCGTGCTCCTCTGCTAGCATATTCATACGCGAGATGCTGCATCGTATAATTTTATTTCGTCGATTCAATTGATTCATAACACAAAACTTCAATTCTATTTCAATACTCAAAAGCTATAAAACAAAAACGGAGTAGTTCAGCCATCATACTCGAGATGCTGCATTGTATGATTTGAATTCGTCGATTCAAGTGCTTCCTAACATATAACTTCAAATCGATTTCAATACTCAAACGCTATAAACTAAAACGGATCAAAATGGAGAAATTCAGCCATCATACGCGAGATGCTGCATCGTTGAATTTCAAGTTATCGATTCAGTTAATCGTAACTCAAAAATTCAATTCGATTTCAATGCTCAAAAGCTATAAACTAAAACGGATTAAAACCGACATATTGCATCGTACAATTTCAATTCGTTGATCAATTGCCTCGTAGCACAAAACTTCATTTCGATTTCAATACTCAAAAAGCTATAAACTAAAACGGATTGAAACGCAAATATTGCATCTAGAATTTCAATTCTTCGATTCAATTGCTTCGTAACACAAAACATCAATTCGATTTCAATTCTCAAAAGCTATAAACTAGAACGGATTAAAACGGAGAAATTCAGCCATCACACGCGAGACACTGCATAGGTAAATCTCAATCCGTCGATTCAACCGCTTCATAACACAAAACCTCAATTCAATTTCAATACTCAAAAGCTATAACCTAAAACGGATCAAAACGTAGAAACTCAGCCATTTACGTGAAGTTTTTCCGGTTAAAACTCACCTCTCCGATGCCGGAGGAAGCGCCGGTGATGAGGACGACTTTGCCGGAGACATCTTCAGAGAAAAAGTAGCGGAGGACACGAAGGCACATTTTGATGAAGATCCATGGAGGGAGGAAGAATAACATGGTGAAGAAGGTGAAAGCAGGTGCTGTTAGATTTAAGAAACCGTTAACCAGATCCATTACTACTGTGTGTGTGTAGAGTGTGTGTGTGTGTGTGTGTGTGTGAAGATGAAGAAGAGATGGTGATGAAGGTTGTTGATGTTGGGTTGAGGGTTAGAAGGAGGTGGAGGTGGTAGTCATGAGAGTGCCACGTAAAGGTGGTGTGATTTCTTCAAGCGGTGATACTATATGTTTTTCTTTTTCTAAATTTTATTTATTAAATAAATCAAATTATAAGAGAACGGTGCATGGTTAGCTGCAACTTCAAGGTCGTGTTCCCGAGTCTCGTTTAAGTAGAAAAATAAAAAGAAATGAATGGAAATTGAAAAATTAATAATTATGTTTCTGAGTTTTTTTTAAGTAGGGAAATGGAAGGAAACAAAAAAACGTTGTATTCCCGAGTTTTCTAAAGAAAGGAAATGGAAAGAAATAAAAGGAAAATTTTTAATAATTTCCCTTCTAACTTTCCTTCCAAAATGGAAGGAAATGGAAAGAAATGAAATGAAACACATAAAATTTTTAATTTCTTTTTATTTCCTTCAAACTCTGAAACACGAAAATTTAAAATGTCTTTTTCTTTCTCTCCATTTCTTTTCTCCCCTTAATTTTCTTTCTCTTCATTTCTTTTCTCTCGTTAATTTCCTTTCACTTTTTTTCTTTTCTTTTCTTTCGTTTATTAAACTCGTGAACACAACGCAAGTGCAACGTGTGACAAGACCGGTGGGTGTTTGGCGGTTCGGTTAACGGTTAATTTGACTATTAAGCTGGTTATAATTATTTTTTATGCGAATAACCGAATCGAATAAACCAATATTTTGTGTGACCGTTAACCGACTAAAACCGAATTACAATTCGGATATGGTTAGAATCTGAAGGTTTTGGCTCCGGATACAATTTGGTTTTTGGTTATTTTCGGTTTATAGTATTTTTGAAAGCTTTTGGCTTTTAGATAAAAGGTCTTGAGTTCAAATGTCACACCCCGCCCGGCGGCAGAATGATCGGGACGGACGAATTTGAATAGATTGCTCATAGCACATGGTAGTAATTGCGTTGAAATAATATTAAATGTTATTTCATTGAATAATACTAATCAAATGATACATTACAAGTAAACAATATTCCAAATAAATATAACAAAAGCCTTTTATTAAACTAGGTCCAAGTCTTAAATGAGCATGAAGATAAATGAGCATGAAGAGGTCCACTAATCTGCCTTCCTGAAATCATGTGAGAAAGTAACGAGCCAGCTAACGAATTAGCCGGTGAGTAAACACAGGTTTGCATACATATATAGATTGATTACAATGATTGAAAACCATTCAATTCACATGGCAATGTCAAGACTTATAAATGTAATAGCGTAACATAAAAGACAAACCAACACAATCAAACCTAATGACTGAATTGACTCGGTCCGCAGACGAAGCCTTATAGAATGAATGATTTCGGTTTCAATCACCACACGACTAAACAAATGGGGTGGGTTTATCAAATCAATAGATCTATCATTGTTACCGTGGTTGCATGAATTAATGATTGTGTTTACATCAAGTTTATCTAACTATAAACACATAATTGCAAGTAATAACATAGCATGTCTTGAATTGAATTTTAAAATATCATAACAATGAATATCAATGATTGAATATTGAATCACATGATTTCTCCAAAATATAAAACATATAAAAAGGGCTATGAATACTCATATTGTATAATGATGGTTGTAGGGTTCATAAGAAAGCTTGGATGTTCAAGAGTCAAAGGTGATATCCTAAAGGATAAAAAACAATAACTTAAGGTCGGAATTCATTATTAGAAGTTAGGAAAAGGCGAAAGCTAGATTGAAAAAGGATTATTGCACAAACTTTAGATTCTGGACAGAATGTTTGGTACGTGTTTGAAAAAGTTTTAAAAATATCAAAGGGTTTCATAAAATTATAAAAATTTACAGTTAACTAGTTCAGAGTCTCCCGGATAGCTTTTTTTTAGGAAAGTATTTTATGAAAGGACCCGAGAATAGGTCAAAACAACAACATAAGACAGAAGGTGCTAAAATGCGCACTGATTTTGTGAAAGCTATTGTTGAGTCGTTCGATTGAGTTTGAAAATGTATAAACTATCGTTAAAAAGGTAATTCAATGAACTTAATATTGGAGTCCAGTTTTACTCAAATTTAGTTTGTTAGGACCAAGTTATGGTTAGTTGAAGTTAGACTACATTCTGCCAAAATTTTAGTAAGGCACTTATGTGCACTTTTAAAATTGTTAAAGCATGAAACGGTTTAGAAATAATCTTAATATGTCGATATATAGTATTTTAGACTCCATTTGAGTTATAAAGAATATTCCAAGACTTTGGCATAGCCATCATTTAAAAAAACAATCTAATGGAATAACCGAATGCGGCGGCATAGCCATCCATGTGCAAACGGAATTCTTTGTTTACGTTAGCATGTTGTTAGCTTGATTTAGGAATGTTAGTGATTGTTAGAAGGTTAATGATCAAATGATAATGATTAAAATTAAAAAGAAATTTAGTAGAAGAAAGAATAAAAGTAAGAACATAAAGTCACGAGAACAATTGGATATTAGGATGATTAAAACAATATAGAAATGCATAATATAAAAACAATATAAGATTACCAGATCAACATAAGATTATCTTAGTATTAGAAAATTCTTGGAATTACTTGTAAAGAAAATTTTTGAAATTGATCATAACCAATGAATGAAAGAAAGATTTGTGAGTGAGATTTTTAGAGAATGAGCAAATGAAAAGTGAGGCCTAAAACTTGCTTTTATAGTTGAGTTTAAAAGGGGGTTATGAATAGTGTTAATGGCGAGTTACAAGTCTTTTAAATTGGGGTTATGATTGAAATTTGAAATAAATATAAATTTAAAATAAATAAATAAATAAATAAAATAATTACAATTTAAACTCTAAATATATAAAACCCTAATTTTAATTTAATCAACTTATTTTTTTTATATATCCCAGAAAGACTAAAAGAAAATTATGTATTAGTCTAGGTAAATCCATTATAATATAAAATAAGAGATAAATAAATCAAAATCTTGCATAAGTTTATTGACCCGGTTAGGAAAAAAGAAGTAATTCTACTTTTTTATAATAGTTCTTAATTATTAAATTTTAAAAAATGCATTTTCATGGATATGGATTGATGTAGACATAGTTATTAATCTTTATAGACTTTATAAACTCACAAAAACTTTGCAATTTGATTATTTATGTTATTTGAATATTTAGAATCTTATAAATATTAATAACCTTTTAAAATTATTTTTTAAATTATAGAATTTAAGTTAAATTGATTAAGTGACACATTTATTGCTTTTGGAACATAAAAATAAATAAAATGACTAAATAATAAATTTGATTTACAAGATTGAATCAAACGGGTTCAGGTTTAGGTTTTAGTTTGAAAATGAATCAAATGTTACATCATGTATTCAGTAGATAAAATTGGAGTAATATATGAATTAAAATAAGGTAGATTTGTTGTTAAAAGAAAGTTAGCTACAACATCAATATAAGTATGAGGTAAGTATCCTGAAAAATCGAGTACCGACGGTGCTGGTGGTCGTGGTGTAATTAAAATAACATAAAAACGCACTTTAATTCATTTTTTTATAATTTCCTTGTCTATAAGTTACAAGAAATAAGTGTTATTTAATTGCATAGAAATTAAGATAATGAATAAAATGCGCGAGATTTTAAAGAGATGAACAAAGTTTAAGAATGAAAATAGTTTTTAGTAAATGACAAGAATAAAGATAATAACTTTACTATAAATGTTGTTAGCACTCTCTTAATCAATGTATGTTCTGGTTCACCGTTAAAAGTATGACTACAACGCTAGATAAACAGTTACTTTTTTCTAAAATATAAAAAAAACACCAATTTTTCTTAAAAACATTTGAAAAAAATGACACTTGAAGTTTTTTTGGTTTTATTTTTAAAACTTATCCCTATCCCTATATATTTAATATAATTAAGCAAACACATAGATGTTGTTCTTCTGGCGACTTCATATAGCGGTACTTGATGTTCATCGTAACCAAATTGATGGGTTTGAGTCTTACAAAATTATGTAGATTTTATGATAGTGTGTCAGAGCATTCACAGTGAGTTTCTTATTTGTTTTTTTTATCTTTGTCTTTATAATCACATTAAATCATTATTCTTATAACTTTATAATTTATTTTCTTATTTTCTTCACTTACAATCATTTTTAAAAAAATATTAAATAATTAATAGGGGTGAACAATTTCTTAACAAATATACGGATGAATAGAAAAAATTTTTCTCTCTTCCACTCACAACTATTCCATATAATATATGAAACACACTCACTAATATATAAAAAACCCACCGTGAATGCTCTCAGCAGAGTTTCAAGCCACATGGCCAAAACAATCCTTCAAATACATTATTGGGCCCGAATTAATTCGTAAGGTTGAAATTGGTTTGTGACCCTTTGTTGAAATCTGCTTAAATCAGTTCGAAACATCTCCACAAGAGTAGCATAAAAACCCAGTTTTAAACCGAACCGATTATCACCTTTCCACTGCTGTCGTTTCAATAGAACAACGGCTTAAGCCATTAGGTGTAAGTGCTTTCTAGAGGTGGAATCTTCTTGTTCTTCCTATTTGACCCGAACCGATTGATCTAACCATGAACAGGATTTCCTCTTAAAAACCAACTTCAAACTTATCTTGTTTAAAGCCAAAACCCAATATTGGCTAAAGTTAACCTTACTGAACCGATTAGGGCCCAAAAACTGATTTTCTGCCCCTACACTAGTCCATTAAGATAAAAATTTCATCTGTTATTACTTATAAGGCATGAAGGATCTGCTAGAAAGTAGATAAACAATGATAAATAGCAATTTGAGTCTTGAGACCCATAGTCGCTACTCGCTACTGGACTACCGAGATCCAAAAAAATATTGGGCCAAAAGTTAGGCGAACTTGGTCCAAAATAACCCAAGTGTAATGAATCAAATAAGGCAATAATTCTACAACTTTTCTCTCTATTAGAAAATATAAAGGGGCCCAAGATTGAATGAAACTGGGCCATTACAAAGATTCACATTGGTCAAAATTCAAAAGTAGAAGAATACAATGAAGGTATTTTTTTTTGTTATAAAATGTTATGTTTAAATCACAGTGACTTGTATTCACAATTGAGTTGAGTCAAGGTCAGTTGAGCTCTGGCGCGAAATAATAAGTCATAAAAGCTCAACTAAAAATACGCTACAAAGTTTAAAACTTGGGTTTGAGCTTAGTACATTTACAACTCAAACTTGCTCGTGGGTCAACAAGCTGACTTGAACCATAG